>OX276393.1:18538342-19138342 GCA_946251805.1 Cybosia mesomella | reverse complement strand
TCGGTCATTTATGCAGCATATATAGACACTTGCAAGGGAATCAACATCCGGCTATGAATATCCAGTATAGCTGCCTTTTTCAACTCGTCAGATCATCTGGCTAGGGTGTGTCCTGTCCCACCTTTTACTGACGTAACGATTCGAGGTCTCCACTCTAGGCCTCGCTTGGGACAGTTGATCCATCGACAATTCTCGGCAGTCCTGTACGGACCCTTCAGTGCGCCAGTCCAACTAAAACTTTTTTATTTAATAAATAAAAATAAGTTCACCTCGGTAGCCTAGTGGTATGGGTAATGGACTGCCGAGACGAGGTCTCGGGTTCGATCCCAGGTTTTACCATGGCACACACCAATGAATTTTCGGTGCTTTTCGAAGTTATGTGTGTATTTATCGCAGGTTTATAAGTGCCCGGTTAATGGCAATAGGCTCGCCACCTATTACATTGGGACCTAAACATAAACTGGCGAAATGTGGGTGCTAGCACCTCTGCCTACCCCTTCGGGGATATAGGCGTGAGTTTATGTTATGTTATGTTAAAAATAACATAAATATTCTAGGATTGCTTAGTTTGGGTCTAGATGCTGCTGTGTAATATACACAGCGGCATCTAGACCCAAACTAAGCAAAGCTTGTCATATGGGTTCTAGAATCGGATAAACATACTTAGATACATTTTATTTTATAAATAAATACATATTATACATAGAAACACCCAGACCAATGCAAATATACATATTGGCAATTAGCGGGAACGAACCCGCGACCTCTGACTTAGCAGTCGAATGCTCTACCGCTACGCCACAGAGGTTGTGTAATCATATGAAAATTGTATTGAAATTACAATTAGTTGTATACATATAGATTAAGAAATACATTTTAAAATGTATATTATATTATTTCAATGTTTAATTTGAAATTGAACATGTTACTTCAATGTGAAGAAAGCATTATGCGGTTATGTATTGCGATCACACATCCTCGTAGAACACTCGAGGTCAACGTTTTTGGATTCTAGATTAATGTTCCGATAAGAACTAAGTGGATCAAATAGCGCTACGTAATTGTCTTATTATGATGTAGCATTTGCAAAAATAATATTACTGGAGATGTTTGCGTTAGATGTTTAAACTTCTTTATTTTGTTACAGATTTAATCTCAAGATCAACTGGAAGATAACATGTGCAGCCCAAGTTTCTGCAGTCGCATTTATGAGGTGGGTTTACTTTTAGTTCTTTTTCTTGTATACAAAGCTCTTAACTACATGATTACATATCCTCACGTCAAGTCGTACCACGGCAAATACGTGTCCTTGTTGGGGTTGTTATTTAGTGGTTTGATATATCAGATGGTAATTCACTTTAGTGCGCTGAGTACGGAAAAACATTTTGCATTCGTAAGACTCTTCTTACACTTTACAATATTATAGAGTACTTAAATATAATAAACAAACCAAATTAACGTACAAACTTGTAGTGGACTTCAAATATAAGCCTAATAAAAACATCTATTTAAGCATAGTAATGCAATGTTTGTGTCATCAGACTTGCAATTAAATTATTTAAGGAACGCAATTTATTGAGGAACTTTTCAGACGCAGGTAAACCCAAGAAAACAACTCCAAAGTAGGGGTGAGTGCCACACTATGTGGTATTATACAGATTCAACCAATCCAACATGAACAGATTTGTCGTATGCTCTACCTTCTTCTTTGTCTTTGCCTCTTCCTACTTTAAGTGGGGTCGGCTCTCCTAATCATTCTGCGCCAAGACGGCCTGTCTTGGGTTGTCGGATCGGGTAATTGGGCTTGCCGTGTCAGTTTTGCCATGCTGGTCCACCATGTTAAGGGGGGGCGTCCTCTTCCTCTTTTTGCTTCCGGGAGAGACAACGCTTTACGGACTACATGTTCATCGTCTCTTCTCATTACGTGACCGTACCACCTTAGGCGAGTTTCTGCTTGCTTTTCAGGAATGGGGGCTACCTTAAAACTACCTCGCACGTATTCATTACGAATCTTGTCCAGTCGCGTAACTCCACTAGACCATCTAAGCATTTTCATTTCCGCCACGTGCAACTTCTGGGCATGGGTCTTCTTTACCGTCCAGCACTCAGTCCCATAGAGCATCGCTGGTCTTATTGCGGTTTTGTATATTTTGCCTTTTGTGCGTATGGGCATGCTAGCATCACACAGTACACCGGTGAGCGATCTCCACTTCTGCCAGGCAACGTTAACCCTATGAGATACATCCGCTTCTATACTTGCGTCTTGAGTAATTACTGAGCCCAAGTACTTGAAATGCTCTACTTTTGGCACCGGCATTCGGTCTGGGTAGTATATGGTAGAATTGGTAGCTATATTATTAAAATTACATTCCAAGTGCTCAGTTTTTGATCGACTAACACGAAGTCCGGATGTTTCGAGTGCGGTTATCCAAGCTGCCAGGGTGTCTTGTAGTTCTTCAGCAGTTTTGGAAATAAGCACAATGTCATCGGCATACAGAATAGTCCAGGGTAGTTTTGCTTGGATATCTTTGGTGATGTAGTCCATTACTAGGTTGAACAGTAAGGGGCTGAGTGCTGAACCTTGGTGAACTCCTACCTCAACCTCGAATTCCTCACTCAGACCTGCAGGACTTCTGACCCTTGCGATGAATGAGATTTATATAATGCTCGGGTAGTTCTTGGGCTCTCATAGCTTGCCACACTAGTCTTCTTGGCACTCGATCGAACGCTTTTTCTAACTCGATAAAGATGAAATGTAGGTCTTCCTTATTCAGACGATGTTTTTCTGTTAGTATTCTTACTGCCTGTATTGCGTCTGTGGTGGATTTTGATGGAGTGAAGCCAAACTGATTCGGGGTGATTGTGGTAAGATCCTGGATGCGTTTATTTAGTATACGTTCCCAAAGTTTTAGGGTGTGGGAGGTTAACTTGATGCCCCTGTAATTACCGCACTGTGTAATATCACCTTTATTTTTATAGAAAGGTACAAGGTAGCTTTGCCGCCATGACTCTGGGATAGATTTGCTTCTCAATATTACATTAAAAAGTCTTGTGAGCCATTCTATTGCTACTGGTCCTAATGACTTCCATAAATCTGCTGGTATCTCATCAGGGCCTACAGCTTTACTGTACTTCATTCTTTTGACGGCTTGCTTTACTTCATCCCTACTAACCTCCTGGATCGGCCCTTCAACTGGTGGTAAAGGTTTGATGCTGCTACTGGGGTATTCTTCGTTTAGCAGTTCTTTATAATATTCGTACCACCTGCGATTTATATCTTCGTTTGAAGTGAGCAGGTTCTGGTCTTTACTTTTGATAAACTTGTTTATTTTGATATCTAGGGTAGATTTATTTCTAGATTTGGCTATTCTAAATATATCTGCATCCGTTCCGGCATTTTCTAGGTTGTTATAGAATTCCTCTCGTGATTTAGCTCTGGACTGCGCTACACATGTTTTAGCTACCTTTTTGGCGTCCTTGTATTTATCTCGATCATTTTCCGTTTCAGAGCTTTGCCAAATCTTGAAAAGATCTTTCTTGTCTTTAAGAACTGCCTTCACATCTTTGTTCCACCAAGTAGGATCTTTTCCCGTGCTTACGCCTCCTTTGGAGACACCAAGTGAGGAACTCGCTTCCTTTCTGCAATGCTTTTCAAATTCAGACCACATCATGTTGGCACTTTCATAGCTGGCTTTCAGATCTTTTTCCAGATATTCACATATATTGTTTTTAAGGGATTCTCCTTTTGGACAAGATAATTCTTTCCATTTTATTTTAGGTGTTTTATCCACTAACGTCTTGATAGGCTTGGGCAGTTTAAATACAGCAACTAAAAGTCGATGTTGCGAGGTTAACGACTCTCCCGGTATCACCTTACAGTCCTTGAAGCCGCTCTTTAGTCTTCTGTCCCCCAATAAGAAATCAATTTGTGAACACTTTCCACCACTTTTGTATGTTATCAAGTGTGTTTCTCTTTTTGGGAATAAAGTATTTACAAGTATGAAATTATATCTTGATGCAAATTCTAAAATGTTCTCTCCTTCTTTATTTAAGTTACCATAGCCATAACCCCCATGAAATGCTTCGTATGTTTTATTACTTTGACCTACATGGCCGTTGAGGTCTCCAAGAAGAAGCTTTGACTCTTCAGCAGGTATACTTGCTATCAATTCATCCAATTCTTCCCAGAAGACATCTTTTTCTGATTCATTGCATCCTACTTGTGGCGCATAGGCACACAAGATGTTTAATATGGGTTGGTTATGGGTTGCTAGCTTTATTGTAATAAGGCGATCTGATTTTCTTTCGATGTTAACTATTCGAGTCTTAAAGTGACTGTCCAGGACTATGCCCACTCCATTCTGCCTATTGTCTTTACCATGGTAGACCAACTGGTACCCCAAACCTAGGTCCCTGGATTTGGATCCCTTCCATCTCGTTTCTTGTATGCAGCAAATATTTATATTCCTCCTTTTAAGGGTTTCTGCCAGTTCTTGACTACGTCCAGTAAGAGATCCCAGATTCCACGTCGCTAATCTTATCCGGTGATGTATGTTCATGTGCGAATGTTTGTTCTTGTCAGTTATGCCGTCGCTTAGGGGGGACGCCCTAACATTTTTCGCCATAGTAGCATTCGCGTCGCTTCTGGGGTACGCCCTAGCATCATTATTATTCTCTTTATTTGTACTTTTCATGATTAGGAGAAGGTGATTGTGGTTATAAGGGTTTTACGGCCGGTGACCACCTGACGCCAAGGTTGTGTCCATTCTGGACTGGGCGCCGCCGTTGACCATACGGTTCCTCCGCCGCCATCCCTACTGAGCGCTCCTACACAGCCTCTACTCCGAGTATGTCCGAGAAGCCTGTCGGTGGGGTTTGTTAACGAAGTATCCTTCTTCGGCCTTGTGGTCCGCGGGAAGTATTTTATTTCCCTCCTACCCTTCGGATGAGTATACACCCACTCGTCGAGCTTTCCCCTATCCGCCACCTGGGGACGCGGTCTCTAGGGCTGAGGCTACCCCGAAAAGAAACTTGTCGTATGCTCTACCATTTTAAGTAATTCAATAACACCAGATAGCAGACCACTGTCTGTTGTTGTTGGATTAGAAAAAGCGGTCTGATATAGACCATCACCGAGCCAATCCACTACCTCTGATTAGCAACAGATGTTGCCACGATGAAAACGTCGACCAAATCGGTAGTCTTTTACCCGATTAACGGATCGGAGGCAGCCGCTACGTGTCTAGCGCGCATCTCAAGAGGACCGCAATATTGTTGTTTTGGAGGAAAGGGAATTCCTCTTATCAGAAATTGTACCTAAGTTCTACTAGGGGCTGATCTATACCAGTCATCCTAGCAGAAGCAGACCCGAGACAGTGACGATTCTTGTTCAGCGCTGTTCTTTCTCAACGGAGGAGGGGAATGCTCTCTGCAATCCACGGTGAGGCTACCTGCTTCATGATAGATAGCTAATACCCACTGAGGTTTCCGGGACTTTCCTTCTATGGCATACTCGGGATCCCCTATACAATAGGTTCCTGAATCAGAACAGTATGTGGTTTTAGTCGGTTCGATTTCACAACCACCTTACCATTAGCCCCGTTCAAATGGTACCCGAGGGGCTCGACACACGAAAAAGAGGCTAATAAGTAGCAGCAGTAAAATCTATACTGGCGTTAGGTAGTTCTGATATTGTAGACACTGTGTCATTTTTGTTGGCTCAATTTCAACATAGGAAACTTCTTCCTTAATCAATAATGAATCACTGACCGGGGAAGGGTATGTGATGTGAATTCCTTGACGCAGCGCTGATGTCATGAATTAGTTTTATGAAGCACTTTGGTTCGTGGATTTACCAAGTGTAGTTTGCCTCTCACGATATGGGCCGTACGAATTGTGCATACGACTCAGCGTCGACCCCCTTTATATTCCAAAGTAAGGAATGTAGAGTGTGTCGCATTTGTGACTATCAATGGTTACTATAATGAAAAAATGATTGATAATTGAAGAATTTAATTTGACTATGACTTTGAAGAAATGACATTTATATATATATATATATATAAATCGTATTTACAATTATTGAGATCATAAGCGAAACGAAGTTTCTATTATTAGAATACAATTAAAATGATCTAGCCAGGGTCTGCTGACGGCTGTGCAGTGTATAACCAAAATTGCAGCATGCCTATTAAGAGCTAGCTGAGACTGCTGAGACTGTTAGTCCCATGACAGAAGTTTGCGCTTATGTTTGTCTACGATTTCTGGGTTTGTTCCCGGGCCATTTTCAGTAGCATTACGAAGTCCAAATGCTTTCAGTTGAAAATTTTATAAAATCGCATTAAACAACTGAAGTTGAAACTCGTTATACTAATTAATAGGATTGATGAACTTGGGTAGTTATAAATTACTTCATAGTTTCAAATAAGGTGTTTTTCGCCAATAATTCTAAGGCCCATATTCTGAGATTCTACTCGGCGATGAGTCTATTTTAAGCTATTTTTAAGTACAGATTGTATTCTAGAACTAACCTCTAGTGGAGTGTTGGACCGTAAATCACCTGAGCGTTCATAAGTCAAGTTTAATTCTAGAACGCAATCTGTATCTAGAACTAGTCTCAAATAGAGATTCATGACTGAGTATCGTTTTAGAATACGTGCCTAAGTCATACAGTAAGTATGTAATTTTATAAAAAGCTGATCGATTTTTTTGTAAAGGCAAAATTATGCCTTATTATATATATATATTATATGATACATTATAAGATGTAAAGGAAGAGATTTCGGTTGCATGAATGGGCCGACTCGACCGGGGAAGCACCACCCTCTCACAGAGTATCGACGCCAAGTAACAGTATTTGAACTGTTGCGTTTCGTTTGGTGAGTGAGAGTGCCGGCGCCCAAACTCCTTTCCCATCCCCTCCAAACTCCTTTCCCATCCCCTCCCAAACTCCTTTCCCATCCTTCTTTCCCATCCCCTCCCAAACTCCTTTCCCATCCTCCTTTACAGGGTTGGCAGCGCGAGTGTGACGCCACTGGTGTTGCACACGTCCATAGGCCGCGGTAACCGCTCCCCATCAGGTGGACCGTGTGCTTGTCTGCCACCGTAGTGGTATAAAAAAAAATGTTGTAGGCTATAGGTACTGAGTGGATCTAATAGAATCACCACATAGGAACATAATACAATGTTACCATTAGTACATTGACAGGTTAAGCAATACTACCTAGGTCAGTCTCTGGGTGAGTGACCATTCTTAACACATTGAGACCCCTCTGTGACTCGGAGAGCACGTTATGTCTTGGTAGAGATACGAACATCTGTAGTATTCGTTACGGATAGTTGGAGCTCTAAAAGTCCAACATCTTGGTATAGCTGCAGAACTTCGATTGCGCCCGTGGGTTGTAGAAGTCAAAAAAAAGAAAGAAAAGAACAGCTACATGAATAGAATAACTCGTGTTGCAACTTTTATTCTGGTATTAAATATTACTTAATGAAATTAATTTATAAATTCTTAGTGTGAGTAAAGTTACTATTAAATTTACAGGAGTTGACAGACTTATTGAAGTACTTTACTAAATAGTAACCACTGATGCACATCAATTGCATTTAAGCTTGCGACGAGAAACTAATACAATTTTACATATGTACGATCGACACAATAATAGTTACATTGAAATAATTGCAAGAAAATGTCGGGCGGGGTATTGCCTAGTTTTCTATGCATTGAAGTTGAACGCACGGTGGTGGCGGCAGCGGCGGTGGCTGAGCGGTGGCAGTGTGCGTTGAGTCAAGGTAAGTGTGCCGACGGCCGGGTATGACCTAGTGCGGCTCCCCCTCCCTGCTGCTCAGTTCTGCACTCGCGAAAGTTCAACGAACCTCCAGCAGAATTCTTACAGGCATACGCGACGGTTACATTACCGGAAAGAAGTTGCAATCACCTATACCGCAGCATCGGTTGCTGCGCGTACAACAGGGCTCCACTGTCTTCGTCGACTAAAATGAGCTACGGTCGATCATTTACATCGAAGTGGAATTATAACGATTCCACTTTAACTACATAATGCTCATACAATTAAGTAATTAAATAATACCGTATTCATCCATAAATACTGTAATTTTATCAAGAGTATATCTTTGATCTTTCACTAAAATTAAATATTCTTTAACGTAGACCGTAAAGAAATATTAAGTAATCATATATCAATAAATTACCTATCGAGAAGAATAAAATATTTCTAGCAGTTATTTCCATGTAATTTGTGTTTGTAAGAGTTTACAAAAAAAAATAATAAAAGTTTGTTCATCCCCATTCTTGAACCTATATAACAAGCTATGCTTAGATTGGGTTTAGATGGCGATGTATAATATTATTTATGTCATAACATACATTTCAAATAAGCATATGATCACCTTCATGGTAAGTGATTACCGGTATCATTAAAAACTAACAAAATCAAAATAGTCACTTACGGGTCATCAACTCTATCCCGCCTCCAATGAGCTTTGGTTCATTGGGGACGAAATGGGTTCAATATGCAAGCAGTGCTGCATGGCTGTGGTTTTTTGTATGGTAAAGGTATTTCCCAGACGATTTAAAATTTAAACTAGAAATCCCGTTACGACCCGCCTCTCCATATAGTAGGTATGTTATTATGAAATTAAGTTTAAACCCACGTTTAATTTGAGTTTATGCATCATCGTGAGTTGATGCAGTGCCAGAAGGTATTTTCAATCCATGTTTAGGTACTAATTTAAGCTTGCATTCATTAAATTAATCAATGTAAAGACAAGTTTTCCTTGTTTTGTAAGATAAACCAGTAAGTCGTACAGAGGCCAGAACGAGTAAGAGTGAAGGAAAGGTGCGAGGCTCGGGCTTCGAATTTCGAGGTAGAATTATGTTAATTCAGTTTGTTATGTCACAGAGCTGCCGCCGCGAGTTTCGTGAATCATGCGCTCACGCACCGCTCGTATTATACATACACCGTTATTACTTTCTACGAAGCCAATGTATTCTACTAATATCCAGTTTTATGCTCGACTTTTGTTATTATGATATTATAGGTAAAAATATAGTTTTATCCTCAATATATATTTTAGTTTTTTTTTTCAAATATTTAGATCGTCGTTAGCGGGATTAGACAAAGAATTACCTATGTGACTTTCAGAGATTTAATCATTAGGAGCGGATTTCATCTAATAGGAACCGAGATCAATTAAAACTATACCACGTATAATATTTTGCGCAATGAATTTCATTGAGTAAAACGTGGGAACCCAGTTTAGCTTAACGGATTTTAAGTGGTAATATCTAGCTTTAAACATTAGTAAAACATGTAGCACATTGAATTTCTCAAATACACCTGTACAAATACATCTGTCATCTTATTTCTGGTATTTTAATGATTGCAAAGTAAATAATTATGTCTTATAATAGGTAATTATATATTATCTTGTTAATAAAAAATATACTTTCAACAATATGTATTGTTAATAGTTTGAAAGTAACTAAGTATAATATATGTGTCTTGTGAAATGACCACATTGACTAAATCCTTGAAATGTGTTGTTAATCAGTAAAATTCACTTCTTTCGATAGTTTAAGGAGGGGGACCTTATATCACGAGAGACTTTATAGAATTCAAGTTGGTAAGTAGGTAGGTAGGGTAGGTTTCTTTCACCTAGGAAGAGAGGGATGGACTGTCGAAAATAATGATAAAATAGTTGGAAAGGGAGAGACGTGGATATAACTGCAAAGAGAGTTGAATGAAAAAAAAAGAAACAAAATGGGCTAAGGACATCTAGATGATAATGAGTCCTGACCACAGTGTCGGTAAGGAACATTTGTATATGGATTACGATATGTGTGAGTAGCTAAATATGTTTTATTCTGCATTGATTGTGCATGATATTAATAATCTTTGTCTGTATATTTAACAATATATGAGCGGAGAGTGCGCTGGAGGAGTGTGCAGGCAGCCGCGGTCCGGCCAGTGCGGCCGCTCTGTAACGGCGCGATCGGGGCCGATGAACGCTGCTGGCCTTATTCCACCAAACTATCGCAAGCGAGAAACGCGACGCGTACTTTCATTGTCACCTCACTGTACGCACAAACTTACCATATAAAGCTTCTATCAAACTTAACATACTCGAAGACTTAGTTATTTGATGTTCTAATTACCTATAGTATTCTGAACATGTTATTTCAACATTTTGCTTGCAGTACTATACTGCTTACGGTACATTAAATCGATTTCGCGTAGTTGAAATTAGTATAACCAACCAATATTTCCTTTAGTACTTTTGTAACATTTCTTTATGAGTAACCTGTTACAATGTTGATTTTAATCGCTTGCGAAATATACTTAATGCATGAATGCTTGTTATCACTGAAAATGATCTATGTGGTGAGGTTAGCTATGCTATAGTTAAGGCATAGAGGCTTCGTGGCTGGTAACAATGGCGCAACAATCGCCGCTCGCTAGCGCTGCGCCGCGCCGAGCCGCACCGAACCATGACTTTTAAAGTCACTGTCAAGTTTAGAATAAATAGATACGACCACTGATTTTAAAATAATAAATAGTAATAGTCCATTGAAATGTATTTTTTTCAAGGATTAGCGTGCAAATGTGAGGGAACGTAATCATCATCATATCAGCCGTAGGAAGTCCACTGTTGAACATAGGCCTCCCTCATCGACTTCCATTTTGACCGGTCTGTAGCGGCCTGCATCCACCGAGTCCCTGCGCTCTTTGCTAGGTCGTCTGTCCACCTTGCGGGAGGCCTTCCTACGCCGCGCTTGCCGACACGTGGTCTCGACTCAAGGACCTTTCTGCCCCAACGGCCATCGGTTCTCCGAGCTATGTGCCCTGCCCACTGCTACTTCAGCTTGCTGACTCGCTCTGCTATGTTGGTAATTCTAGTTCGTCTACGGATCTCCTTATTTCTGATTCGATCTCTTAGAGAAACCCTAAGCATAGCCCGTTCCATAGCTCGCTGTGTGACCCCGAGCTTCCTTATGAGGCCCATAGTGAGAGGCCACGTCTCGGCACCGTAGGTCATCACTGGTAACACGCACTGATCAAAGACCTTTGTCTTCAAGGATTGCGTTATTTTGGACGAGGAGACGCTGCGCAGTTTCCCAGCCGAGTTGGATTCGTCGATTGACTTCCTTCTCGAAGTTGGATTTGCCTAGTTGGGCGGTTTGTCCCAGATAGACATAGTCATCAACAACTTCGAGAGGTGAGCCTCCCAATAATACGGGGGTGGGCGACACATGGACATTTGACATGACTTTCGTTTTGTCTACGTTCATTGTCCGGCCCACCCGCTGGGAAACTCTGTTGAGGCCTCCGAGCATAGTGCTGAGCTCCTCTAAAGACTTTGCCATGACTACGATGTCGTCGGCAAATCGAAGGTAAGTGATGTATTCGCCATTGATATTGATGCCGAATCCTTTCCAATCCAGAAGTTTGAAGGCGTCTTCCATTGCATTGGTAAAGAGTTTCGCCGAGATGACATCACCCTGCCTAACTCCCCTCTGCAACGGAATAGCCTCTTTGCTCTGTTCCTGTACTCGGACCGACATGGTGGCGTTTTTAGACAAGCACTTCAGCACTTCGATATATCAATAGTCAATGTGGCCTCTGAAGAGACTGCAGCACCGACCAAGTCTCGATCGAATCGAAAGCTTTCTCATAGTCCACGAACGCTAAGCATAGTGGCAAATTATACTCCTCGGTCTTCTGTATAATCTGCCGCAGCGTATGGATGTGGTCTATGGTACTATAGCCTTTACGGAAACCGGCTTGTTCGGGAGGCTGGAAGTCATCAAATAACTGTCCATAAAACCTTTCGATCTCCCTCAGTACCTCTGACTTAGTAGACGCTACACTAAAGCCTTCCGTCTTCAGCTTCGTCAATCGGCTTTGCCCAATAGACAAGTCTCTTGCGAACACTTTAGAGGCCTTATTTTGCTCTATTGTATCTTTAATATGATTGGTATTAAAGACACGGACATCGTGGCGCAAGGACTTAGAGATCAGTTTATTGAGCTGCCGGTATGCTTCAGCGTTCTCGGAGGTCTGCAACGACAATGAGCGTCGTTCTGCCAGAAGGCCGAGGGTGTGATCTGATAGTTTTTGTGGTCTTTCTTTCCGGCGGGGTCTGAAGAAGACTTTCCCTACCTTGTAGACAGTTTCTACTAACCTGTTGTTGACCTCGTCCACAGAAACGCAGTCCTCCAGGCCAGAGAAGCGGTTGTCGAGCTCGAGTTGAAAGCTCTCGGGGTTTTGGATAAGGGCTGCAGTAGGTCGGAGCGTGGACTTCATTAGTCGGGACCTTTCCAGTTGGACATTTATATTCAATGTGCCTCAAACAATTCTATGATCGCTTCCGGTTTCCACCCTGTGGATCACGGAGACATCACTGAATCCTCGTGGATCCGTCGGGACTCATCCAGGTCCATTTCCTATGAGGTGGCTTCTGGAAGGAGTTCATCATAAAGAGTTCCTCCTTCTCCAAAAAGTCATAATCATAATCATAATCATAATATTTTTATTTTGTGGATCATAGGTTTTAGTTATAAAGGTATTATGTTATGTGCGCTATGTCCTACCACACGTGTGGTGTACAAAATAACATGCATCAAATATAAATATATTTCACAATCATGTTTCCGCCCACATCCAAATTGTCCCACTCTCAACTCGTCATCGCCCCTCCTACCCAGTTTCGCATTAAAATTCCCCATAACAACAGTGAAGTATGTTTTGGAAGTATGTATGGCCCTACTGATGTCCTCATACATAACTTCCGCTACGTCGTCCGGGTGCGCTGAGGTCGGTGCGTAAATCTGTATGACCTTCAACGAGTACCTCTTTGATACTCTGAGTATCAGGTACTCGATCGATCGTGATACATACCACGTTGTTTACAAGGGATCTGTGAATGAGGAACCCGACACCACCCTGGGACTGTTGGTCGCCCTTTGCCAGACTTTAAGGTTGTCCTGTCCTTACCCTCTCTTCGGACCTCCGATAAACCTACTATGTCCCAATGCAGCTTGTTCATCTCCTGTTCCAGCTCAATGATCTTCTCATCGGTCCTTAATGTGCGCGTATTATATGTCACCAGCGACAACCTACGTCGCTATTCCTTTAAGCAATTGCCTGAGGTCGTTTGACGGTAGCACCTCGCCCGGAGATTCTTAGAACCCCTGACTTCAGTGCTCGACCGACGCCCATCAACGTCAGTCTTACAGCTGGAGCCCCCGGGCACTAGGGGCCGTGCTCCTCTGTCCAACATCATTTATGGGGGGTTTGGACCATAACCCGCCCCGCTGGTCCAGTGCGTGTTGGCGGGTCGCCAGAGCCTTCTCCGTTAATGAGCAGAGTGCACCGCGGGCAGGCGAGGTTGACTTGTGTCCCGAAAGATGTTAGTAGGGACTCCTTACACTCCAAAAAAAGGGGTACGAATGGATTTTACGCTATATCGAACAAAATTTCTAAATTTTGAAAATTACTGAATGTGGTTTTGTTGTAAATTGAATTTTCTACAACTTTGATTCTGGTACTTAGTCGTAGAACCAAACGTAACCAAGTTATTAACGAAAATAGATAAAAATTTAGGAGCATACTTTAATTCAATGAAATCATTTTTTTTTCAAATTTAATTAATTTTTTAGGGTTTTCTAGGGTATACGGATTGCTGATTAATGGACGAGGTTTCTAGGGTGTATGGGGCCCCATCGAAATAATCGGGACCCAAGCCAGGCTTGCAGGTGAGGTTTCTGCAACCCGGTATACCTGCTAATTGACGGACGAGGCTAAGGCGTAGGCTTTCCCCTCGAGTCTTATGGGTTCAAATGGCATTCGCTTACGTAAAAGCTATCACCACTAAATTATGAAAAAGAGAAATAGGAGAGCGGTCCCCGGGTTCCAAATTGCAAGCTTTGTTTATTTTGACTTTTACAGGAGTAATTGCCGTTTAACACCCAACCTCGAGTGGAAATTAACAATCAATATCTATCAATAATAACAATAAAAATATTAACAATCAATAATAAATAATCATGTGCGTGTAAAGTGTTATTCCAAAAAATGCGCTCTCCGCACGACCACTCGCAATGACGTGTGTACCCGTTTGGGTTGCTGTCTTTCCGGCGGAGGGGAATGTCATCACGCTGTATATAATTAATGAATATGCTTGTTTAGCGCCGACTCAAAATTACATCAATTTAAGAACCTTTTTTTTTACGTGCGGAAATCCCTTCGGATGCCCCCCCCCCCGCCGGCCAGCGGGGGTGGTTATGTCGTGTATCGACTAAAACCGTGTTTAAGAACCTAGTTATTAAAGTTAAATTAAAAAGGTTTTTAATTTTCAGTTTTTAAATTGGTTTAAGTTTTTTGTTAAAACGTTTTCATTTTTATTAATCTAATACCTATTCTTGTATGTATATAATTTGAATCTTGGAGAGGCTCCAATGATTTTCTTGAAATTTAGTATGCAGGGGGTTTCGGGGGTGATAAATCGATCTAGCTAGGTTTCATTTTTAGAAAACTTAAAAAAAACGTGGCAAAGCTGGGTCACCCAGATATTTATCTAACTACAAGGTACGATAATGAGACGCCGCCGCCCTGAGCCTGCCCACCACCCGCGACACACGTTCATATCAAAATTGATATATGGGTTGTGTGCGGGGGCCGGCAGTCTCCATGGAAAAAAGTCAGAAGCCCAAGCCTCAAGCCAACATCAGAAACACCTACGAGAAACCGACACCGAGCACGAGCACAGCCAACCCAGACCCGGACAACTAAAGAGAATCAGTTGATCGCG
This sequence comes from Cybosia mesomella, assembly GCA_946251805.1. Lineage (NCBI taxonomy): Eukaryota > Metazoa > Arthropoda > Insecta > Lepidoptera > Erebidae > Cybosia > Cybosia mesomella. The sequence continues at coordinate 19,123,510 of OX276393.1, read as the reverse complement.
TAAAAGGTGACCTACGGATGCGTGTCTCGGGCCTTCCCCGGGTAACCAGGGATTTCACCTGGCTTTGGTCGTGAAAATGTCATGAAAAGCGGTCCTGGTCCACTCACCACTCCGTTCACAACAGTTACGTAGAAAGGGCTATACGCCCGCCCTAACTACCGGCTCGCGATTATGCGGCCGCGATGGAGCACCTCTACCAGGGGCCATGCCATATATTGTATATAGGCCCACCCACCGGGAGGTCTGGCGGAGTGAAGACTTAGACCGTATAATTAGAAGAAGTTGAACGCTCATAACCTATATATTGTTAATTTCTGAATACTGGAAAAACAAAATATGTAAATTCCTTTTTTTTATATAATCTTTGTATTCTGATTTTTTTATTAAGAAATGTAACAATGCACATTGTACTTTTAAGAATATTAGTGGAATATGTAGTCGATTCCTTAGTTGATATCGATTCATAGTCTACTAATATTATCTGTATTCTTTCATCGACTCGGTCTATGTTAGCTGTGGTCAACCCTATCGGCTGTGGTTCATTATCTATGAACTCCCACCAAGTCGCTGCTTTCAGCCGACGTTATAAATTACGGTGCAGCGGTTTTGCGAGCCCCTAATTTCTGCATAGCTACCACTAGTGCTGCTAGCTCTGGTACTGAGCCGTTGGTGAGAATTTTACAATTTATACATTACATGTGCTAATCATCTTTATTACAGAGTGCTCATTAGTGTTGGAGGGTGACGTGGTACCAATGGCCCACCAGGGATATTCCCCGTGGCCTCTTCATCTTCACCAATGGTGCCACGTCAGGTTCCCACTGCTATGCTAAGCTACTCCAGGCATCGCCTCGTTTTTTACGTGAACGAGGCTTGCCAACAATTATCCATGTATTGGAATTATATAGAATGTTATCATGCCACACTACACCTCTGTAGTCGTGGCAAAGTTTTCTAATTGGGATGCTGCTTTTTACGTGAGCAGTATCTATTTGTTTTAATTGTGTAGCTTATACGCAAGGCATGCTTTCCCTTTTCACGCTTGTCAAAAGGACAATAACTTGTGCGGGCCACGCGGTCAGTGACCGCATGGTGAACAATCCTTCAGTGTCATCTATGTTTCTGTGCATCTGTTCCTGCTGCTTGCAAAGGCTCTGTGACCTGCCTGCTTTGCAATAATGACCATAAGCATCACGTGCCTGGGGAAGCTTGTCACCCTTCTTACGCCTTCGGTATGCTCGGCCTGCACTAGCAGTATGTATTCACATACTGAAAGTTTTGCCTTCTCTTTTCAGGTCCGCCGAGCGAGTCACGCAGCGGTCGGTGCCAGCGCGACACGCCGGGCGGATACTACCTGAGCTAAGTGCAGACTCCTAGCTGCCGCGGGCCGTCCTTCCGTCTTCACGTCTTAACATCTTTCTTTAATTCTCCAAATTCAAATTTTAATTGAACTATATGTACTCACCCTTGAGATTTAATATATGAAAGGTAAAATTAGCCTCATGTTTGATTTGCTATAACCTTATAAACCAACCACTCACTTCTAATAACTTGTAACTTATAATCTACCTTTAATTTTAACTATCCCTGTTACAGAAATTTGTTAATTGTAACATTGATCGGCGAGGTACTGACCGTAGTTACAACTAGGACGGTTACCAGCTTCGCAATCAACCCAAACTTAAGCGTAGCGAGATTTGCCTATCCAACAATAGGTCAACGTGACCGGTCGACTTTTTCCATTGATTTGGTTTTTCGGTGATAATTCCTCGATGGTAAGACCGATCTGGACATTCGACCCCTTACGACACTCAGTAATGTCTACTTGATCACCGTGTCAAATTTGGTCGAGATCGGTCAAACGGTCTCGGAGGAGTATCATTTGTTTGAAATGCAACTTTGAAACCAAAGACGTTTCGCTCGCCTTCGGCTCGGTACGCTTAATAATAATAATTGATCTTTATTTTTTAACTGAAGTAGTCTATTTAGTGTTCTTATCCTATTGTTAGTAAATACACATCACAGAAAACAATAAACAAAGTAGGTAGGTATTGTCGCGAGACCAGGATACTGTCTACGCAGTATGCACTCGTACCCAGTGTTCCAGTATCGGACTGTCCCACTTATCGAATATATAAACAATATATAAAAAGTCACTAGGCTACCTATTAAAGATACAGTTCTGTGACAGACACAGATTAACGGCGCGGTATGGCACAATAATGAAATACGAGTACCTAACTTTTACTGTTCTTATTGTACTAATCAGCAACCTAGTTTAAAAGAGTATTTTATTAACCCCATACTGTTTTCTTTTCCCAAAAATATTGAATATTAACGACCCAGGTCCCAGTATCGCCTGGGAATCAATTCGAAAAAAAAAACTAAAAAGAAATACTAGAGCGAATAAAACACAGAGGAAGAACTTGCGCGATACAAGCTTTTGTAATCAGCACAACCCTTGCATAAAATATTTTTTTACAATTTATTATAACAATTTTTTTATTATTCTTTTTTAAACTTTTTAGCGTAGTCTTAATCTTTGCCTTTCTAGTAAGTGCTTACCATGAAAAATCTAATCAGCCCAAACACGATGGGTCTATATTGTTTAGTTCAGAAGTACCTATGACTAGCTATCATCTCCATCTCCAGACCCTGGATATCATGTAGCATCGGAGTATTTGCCAAGACAAAACAAATGAGCCCAAATTCGATTGGTTTATCTTGTTCTGGAGTTCTTATGGACACCTTCGGACGCCATCAGCAGACTAGCTTCATAGTACCATATTATCGCTTTGTCGCCGAAGATCAAATCAAATCAAATCATTTATTTGCATAACACAGGTTACAGAAAGGATGTCAAAGATACATTTTCATTAAATGTATAGGTCCGCTGTATTACAACCTCTTCGAGGTGTGCAAATATTTAGGTATTATTTATAAATATCTATAAGGTAATCTGTGGTATTATCTATTCATGCAACATTATAGGTCGTATTAAAGAGCATTCATAATATTTTAAATTGCAGAGTTAATGTCAGAAATGTAATAAAGTCAAAAGTAATTAAGGAGAATATTATAATATAGTAAATGTCAACTAGATCTAATAAATAATAATCACAATTGTATATTATGTCACATGCTTATGTCAAAGAATTTAAAAGTGTAAAGAAAAACATAAATAAAAATAATTTGAGTTAATAAATTACAATTTGTCTTGGAGGAAGTCCTTTACGTCATAATAACATTTTGCGTTCAGTAGCTTTCTTAGTGCCTGTTTAAAAGTAGTTACGTTTGCCTCTTTTATGTGTTTGGGTAGCTTATTGAATATTTTCGGAGCCATGGCGAAAACACTGTCATGCATTTGAGTAGTGTTTGACGGACACAAGCATAACCGACTTTTATCTCTTTGCATTCGTCCAGATGCATCAGAGGCCAAAACAAATAAATTAAGGTTGACTTTAATAGTACAGGTGGTTTATTAGTAAATTTACAAATGTGGTTACAAATTTTATATCTATCTAAACTAAATAAAACTAAAATAAAATAAATAATTAAAAGAAACTTAATCCTAAAATGCATCGTGGAATTCCTCCGCATCGCATGCCTCCTGTGGTAACGTGCGCAGAAGACTGGCAGCATTGCCACGTTGTATGGCAATACTTATTCTCTGTGCTAAAAAGAAGCCAGCCTTCTGGTCACGAGAAGCATCGATCATGCGTGTTGCAATCTCCCTGAAGAGACTGCGAGCACTCGGAGCCCATGCCCCTAACGTTTCGACTCCAAACGGCACAAATTCATAATCTCCAATTAAGTTTGAGTATTTGCGCCGTTTGAGAGTCTCCGCAGAAGCAGCAGCAGCACCGGCACAGCCAGCCGTGCTGGCTATATGGGTAGGAGCAATGGTGTCGACGCATGTTGCGTCCCAAACCAGAGTCCTACCCATTTTACATGGCATTAATGACACACCATCCGGTCTCTTGCCATCGTCGCGTGCCAAACCATTTGGTTCAAGTACAGCTGGCACACCGGCAGTGACAAGAGCACGTCGGATTATGTCATTGAGGCTGGCGTGCCGTGGTATTCGCCCAGCGCTCCTGCAGCACGATAAGCCATGGTGTCCGAACCTGTCGACGGCTTCTCCACAGCGACATCGATGCGGAGAAACACACGGGGCACCTAAACGAAGGCATGTTGCAATGCGGAAGGTAGTGTCATCTAACATAGTTCCTACGTTAGATGACGGAAGAGCTTGTAACCACACTCCTACCGCCAGCAAACGGGCACGCTCCGCAGCATTAGAACATGTATTTATTAAATGTTGTCTTACTAAGCTGCAAAGCGGCGCGTCCTTCTGTCGCTGAGAGAAAAGCTTCTTTGGGAAATCGGTGTTCGGGCAAGCAATTTTCCAAGCATTTACTACATCAGTTTTACACAATACTTCAGAGTTAACCAGTGTAGGTGCAAGGATTTTCCTGGTTAATTCTTCCGTACTGTGGACCGAGGACAGGAACGCTGGTAAGCTTATATCCGAAATTTTGCGAACACCGAGCCCACCCAAGCGAATCGGCAGAGACGCTTGTAGTGAAGCTCGGTCATTCAAGGCCACATTCAAGATTTTGTCAGGGTGCTTTGTATAATTTTGTCCATTTTTTCTAAAAGTGTTAAATGTTTGAAAAAATGGGAAGATCTGAGGGCATGGGTGAATTTTGGAACAAAAAGGCAATACCGAAGAATAGTAAAAGCAGAATGGATATTAATTTTGAGTAGGCGATCTGAAATATTACAAAAATTTTGAATTTTCTCCTCTATAAAGGAGTTATAGGCATCGTCTAAAATTGGGGACCCAAGGAGGCGTAGTGCATCTTTTTCAATAATTTTAATATTCGGTGCTAATGAATTAAATTTTGAAATTGTTGAAATTTTGTCCAAATCATCATTTAAAAAAAGTTCACATTTATTTGCATTGAGTTCTAAACCTATTAATTTAAATTCATTTTTAATAAAGGCCAAATCTTGTAAAACAGTATCTATATCTCCTCCTAAGGTACCATCGTCTAGATACCATACATTGAATTTAGAATTTAACTGCCGAATAATAGGTTGAATAACTAAACTGCAGATTACCGGCCCGAGGGGGTCACCTTGTTGACATCCAACAGCAGATTCTAAAAGGTTGTCTTTATATAATAATTTGGATGGGTTTCTGTAACATTGCCAAAGAAAGTTATAAATTTTGGGGATTTGTAATTTAGCTTGTGTCAACAAGGTGTCCCTGTTCACGGAGTTAAAATCAACGTTCACGTCAACCTTGAGGATCACCTTGCTTTTCCCGGAGCCAAGGTAGGTTGACAAAGCATGTATGGCAGCCTCACAACCTCCCTTCGATCCAAAACCGATTTGGACTGACTGGAATTTCATAGCCAACTCCTCTTTATAAAATTGACAGCAAATTTTGGCTGCCATACGTCGGTAGGTACATCCCACGGCAATGGGACGAATGCCACCATCTCCTTTGCGTAGGGCACACAAATTAGCCCCATACAAAATATCTATGATGCCATTGTCCACATTGCCGGAGAGCATTAAATTTATAAGCGCCGTTAGCTCCTTTAGAAGAGCCTCGCCAGGTTCCCCGGCGCTTGAACCCAAAAGATCTTTTAGATGTTGTGGTATCAAAGCGTCGAGGCCACCAGCAGAGCCATTTCGAAAGGAGATAACGGCTGCCAACACGTCCTTGGCTGTTACGCACAGGCAATCAGAATTGGCGTCAGGAGCCTCAGGAAAAGAAAGGTTATCCGCCGGCGCTGGATGCTTACTCCGCAGACCAGCAAGGGTTTCCGGAGAGCAAGGCGCCACTACATCGTTACTAAAAAGTAACCTCGATGCTCCACTTACATCACCATCCCTTAATTTGGATTCCACTAAATTAAAGATATTGCTTTTGCGAAAAACTGAGAATGTGGGGTTTAAATTATCTAATGAGACATTGCAATTTTTTTTTTTTTTGGGATGTTAGAGAATTCGAAGTTGTCCGTTTGTCTGTCCTAATATGTAAAATTTTGTAAGGAAAGGTGAGTAGTTGTTCCCAAGCCGTTTTAGAATTTTCTCGTACCACAAGACCTATACAATTGGATAAACTTTTTGCAACTATAGGTCTTGCGCCACGAGGAATTCTCTTTAAAATCGAAACAGAATTTTTCAAATGAGTCAATCTTTGCCAAAAGGGAATTTCAATATTATTTTCAGGAACTGAAGTAGTAACAGGCAAGAGGGGTTTGGAAATACATGTCGGGGTTTGTGTACTTTCCCGACATGTATTTTCAAACCTCGCTCGCTCTTAAAAAAACGGGCTTGGGAACAGTGGGGACATCGTACTAAATTTAAACTTACCTCCGCATCCGCATCACTAAATTGCAACATATATATACAAAATGAATGTTAAATATACTTACACTTAGGTACCTAAACTACACTAAATATATATACATTTTTATAAAAATCACAAAACTGAATCAAAAAACGTCAGAAAACTGTTTGACACAACGAGCACGAGGCGTTGCGTAGCACCGGGCCGACGGCGTCGCCCCCGCCGCTATCCATAAACCAATCTTCAGGTATCTTCGTGTTTATAATATTAGTACGATATTTTACCAGGGCTGACAAATCTGACATCAGTAGAAATCGTATCGCAGATTATGTAATTTGATGTTTTGGGGAGAGCTCTTTTATAATTATATCATCTGATACTCATCACATTAATGTACTCCGCATAATCTTACGTTTTCGTTTTTATTAAATATATATGTTTTTATAAGTTAAATTCAAACCCCAAGTTCTTTAGAAGCGATTTAGTGTTGAAAAGTCATACTATAATCAATATTATTTTTTAACAAATACTGCTACTTCAAGAATATAAAGGGAAGGCAATGTCAGTATATTATATGTTTAAAATAGGGCAGGCAGCTGTCAGTTGTTTTTAGTGAGAACATTGCCCTTATACAGCGTTTCTGTACCTTAAGATACGCAAGTATACCAAATTTGAGTTCAATCAATCGTCAGGAAGTGGTTCTAATTGGGCTACCAAGATTTGACCCATTCTAACAAAACAAATTAACAGAGCAAGTTAAATAAAAGCGAATTAAAAGTATTAATAGTAAAAACAAATTCTATAACCCAATTGCAATTGAGTAAGCCATAAGAATCTCTAATATTCAATTTCATGGTTCGTATTTCAAAAGTATTGCCACATAAATTTCTACTTCTAATCCATCCACCGAAAATTATTGCGAAACGCCGATACACGTGTACATTTATTTCTAACCCAAAAGCAGGTTGTAGGTCCAGCGGGTTAGGCTCTGATGAATCACTCAGTCAGTCTGGACACTATGCATCTCTCGCTCGGTCAACAGTTGAATAATCCAAAAACTTACTCATTCGTTTTTGTGAATATTGCGGAGAATATAATGTATGTCTGTATAGACAAACATTATACGTACGGTTCAAATACATAAGCTCCTTTTTTTGAAGTCGGCCCAAATAGAAATAGATTGATTAATTAATTTATAAACCACTCCCCAACAGGTGGTTCGTGTGCTTGTCTGTCACCTAAGTGGTATAAAAAAAATAAAATGGAGGATGGTGATACGCATATTGTAACGAAACGAAATTACCTACGCGATAGCGTAAAGAACCCCACCTCGTCCAGTCTTAGAAATTAAAGAAAACCCGGAAGATTTTGAATTAGACTTCTAATTAACTAAGTGAACAGAATTTTAAAATAAAAAAAAGATTGTAACACTGAATTTAGATAGAGAAGGAGATGTAGAACACGGTGATCGACCCGAGTTTGAACTCGAGGACCGATGGAAAGGTATGGGCTCAGCTCGCCCGGACCACAGAAGACGGTTGAATATCCACGCTGATTATGTTGAACTGCCCGAGATAGGTCTCGAGAGCAGTGATCTTCGGCCGGCGTGCTTCACACAACGAACATTGAATATTGATAAATGAAGACCACTTATCTGCAGGATATTGAAAGTTCTAGAGTTATTCGTTTTGTAATTCTAAGTGTGATGGATCTGTGAGGTGGTGTGACGTGACGCGGAAGTCTTTCAGTTTTAGATAATAATCCTATCAAACGCGAATTACGACACTTTAATGTTTTACGCCAAATAAGATCGGTATATTATCGGATGCATTTCGGAGAGTGTGCGCTGAAATTGCACAATTTGATACCTCCAAGCCCTTTCCACCAACGAACGACCAGACGCACAGCGACGCGCCACCGCTACATGGTGGATATTCCACTCATACGCACGAAACGTTTCGGCGACACATTTATTATGCGTACAGTTAAGGAGTGGAATTGCCTGCCTGAGTCTGTGTTTCCGGAAAGCTATAACCTCGGAATCTTCAAGTCTCGAGTGAATAGGTTCCTTCTAGGCAAACGTGATCCATCGTAGACCAATTCGTCACTTACGACCAGGTGAGATAGAGGTCAATCGTGAGCCTATCATTCATAAAAAAAAGAAACATTACTCTTATAGAAACTATTATCGAACGTTCTTATAGTCAAAGTGGGAGGTGTGAAAGAAATGTCATTATAATTGAAATATACACTTCAGGGGAGGGCCGCCTGTCACCCCAGCAGAAGCAGGCCGGGACTGTGGGGCGACTAGCGCCCCTCCCCCAAACCGGGGCAAGACGGGGACACCGAGGTTCCCAAACCCGAGGGGTCCATATCGAAACCGGAGATGGCCCAGGGTAAGTCGGGGTGCGAGGGATATGCTCTATAGGCAACCTTACACCCCAGCGTCTGTTGACAAGAGACGGCGTGCGGTTTTAGTCGGTTCAAGCCCGACATAACCGCCCCCGCTGGCCGGCGGGGGGATATTCGAAGGGATTTCCGAACGAAAAAAAAAAAGGTTTGCTTAAAGTAGGTAAATATGTATTATGTGGCCCGCTTAATAATCATGTTTCTTTTTAAAACTTTAAAAATATCAGTAGGTACTCGTAGGTGGGGGTGCTTGGTTGGGGACCTCCACGCGGTGCACCCTGGGCAACGGAGACTGCAGCGCCTCTCTCCTCGGGCGGGAGAGACGCTGCCGCCTACGGCCAACTCCGACCGAGGCGAGGACGGCCCTGTTGAGGGCTGTTCAGAAGCTTTCCACGTGTCCCTCTGATTAGCAGATGGCACAGTGGAGAGCAAGTAAGGGGGCCATCTCAAAACCGGAGCTGGCCCGTGGTCAGTCGGGGTGCGAGGGATATGCTCTATGAGTAACCTTACACCCCGTCGGTTCAAGCCCGACATAACCGCCCCCGCTGGCCGGGGGGGTATGCGAAGGGATTTCCGCACGAAAAAAAAAAAGGTACTCGTAGGTGGGTCATACTTTTCACAGGATGATTTATCTTTATGAGAGTATGGCAGCTCTCATATTGAACCGGACCAGATTCAATATGAGAGCTGGAAATAATAATCTAACCAAGTATGCTGAAATTCTGCTCTTGGTACATATATACGTCTTAGACATATTTACAAAAAAAAAATATAAGTATGTACATGTTTTCAGCATTCTGGAACCCATAACACAAGCTAGTTAAACTATGCTTACTTTGGGTCTAGAAAGCGCTGTGTAGAATGTCGTAGAATATTTATTTATTTATAAATAATAGCACTTATACTACGATTCTCAGAGTAATGGAGCCCTGGGATGTATCGGGGGCCCGATTTTTCGTTCGGAAATCCCTTCGGATACCCCCCCGCCGGCCAGTGGGGGCGGTTATGTCGGGCTTGAACCCATTAAAACCGCACGCCGTCTCGTGTCAACAGACGCCAGGGTGTAAGGTTGCCTATAGAGCATATCCCTCGCACCCCGACTTACCCTGGGCCATCTCCGCTTTCGAGATGGCCCCCTCGGCTTTGGGAACCACGGTGTCCCCGTCGTGTCCCGGTTTGCGGGAGAGGCGCTAGTCACCCCACAGTCCCGGCCTGCTTCTGCTAGGGTGACAGACCAAGAACTTCAGGGCTAAGCCAACCTCACCTGCAAGCGGGTACACGTTCAGGTTGGGAGGTCAGACGGCAATCGCTCCCATAAAAGGCTTATAAGCCAAATCAAAAGGAGGAGAAGGAGGAGTATACGGACCTCGGGCTCTGAGGTGAAACAAGGGGAACAACGCCAAGATGATATTGAGTGAAATCACTGGAGGCCTTATCATTGTTTTACATTTTCGTCTTATTATTATCCCTACAGAAGGGAAAGTTCTTCTTACTCTTCCACAGGTGGGCAGTGCGCTTGATTGCCATAATATACGCTAAATAATACAAAGGAAAGCAGTTTCCTGTTTACTACTAAACTTTTTGTGGTATAAATTTTTTAGTGTTCAAGTCGTGGGCACATTACATACCCTCTTTTCGTAATAGGGGACGACCCAATTGCCGTCAGCTGCAAACTCTGAAAGCTTTCTGGAAAACTATTAGTATTTGATATGAGAACATTTAATAGTCATCAACATCATCTTAGTGATGATCCCGGTTGCATCGAGGCTTTCACCTCAAAGCCCGGGCTTCGCTTTCCATTTCTTGTTTGGCTTATTTTGGCAACTAGCTGTAGCCCGCGGCTTTACCCGCGTGGAATTCTAATCCCGTTCCCACCACCCTTAGGACCCTATTCCATCACACAACCCCAACCTATATAAGATACACAACTCCACCAAACATAATTTTGTTATCTCAAAAAGTGTTTTCGTTGAAAGCTCCCAGACGGCTTATTTTTTTCCGACACCTCCAACAATTATCTTTGTATTTTAACCAATGTATACAAAAACTTGTCAAATGATATATTTAAACCTTCCTCGAGAGGAAGGTTTAAATATATAATAATAAACTAAACGATAAACTAAATGGATAGGGTGGTTCTCAAACCATCCTATCCATTTAGTTTATCGCGAACAAACATACAGACAGACGCGGAGGAGGACTTTGTTTTTTAATATGTAGTGATAGTGATTACGAACGAACTTCCCTACCGCGGAAGCAAGGCCTGCGCTGGTGCCTTGTTCGTCAATCAGCGGGTGTACCAGCTTGCAGGTAATGTTGGCTTGGACCTAAAAATATCTACTATTTAAACAAGAAGGTGTACTATTTGAACGATATCCATCAGCGTCGTGACGCGTAGATCTCTCAATCACTAATCAAGCATTTTATTACCAAATAAAATTAAAATTTGCCTTTAATCTCTTCTTCTCCTTAACCATGGCAACGCAAACGAGTCAAGTAACACAGCTTCTCATTCTTCTCTCACCATCTCGGTATTTGAGGTGGAGTCTACTAACTTCCATAGACTCTATACAAACCTCAAGTCTAGTACCCACTTAGCCAGAACTTCTGCTAATAAAGGGATAGGGCACCGGCAAATAATACAATACTTAATACTTGATAATAAATCATTTTTAGCAGATAAAGTAAATATCTGGATCTAGCGTATGAAAGGTGATCTCAAGAATCCGACTGTTGCCCAACTCACCGGAGCTTTCTTGCAATCGTTCTCCCCGAACTTATGAGGCGTCAAGTTACTCCATGAGAATAAATCTTTTATTTTCAGATGTATACATAGTGCATTTAGGTTAAGAACTAATGTTAGTAATAAAAAAAAAAAAAATATAAATTTATATAGTATTATATTCCGAACATTGACTTCACCAGTGCTCGTAAGGCTCGTCCCTGATTTAAATGTGAGTGCTCTGACGCTGCTTAATTAAAACAGTCGGCGTACCGTGCGTACGTTGGTCGCTATATGCGATACCGCTTAAAGCAGCTTACAATAAAGCCATCAAGGATTGCAAGAGGGCTGACTTTAGACCTGGCTTGACCTTGATGGTGAACCATCAAGGTCACACCCCTTAGAAATTTACCTGGTTCAGCTGGACGCAGGTTTGCTCTTTAATTTATCAGGTCAGCTCCTGTCATTTGCTTTATATCGTGATTCCAGTATTCTGGGAGACGTTTCGCTTTATAGTGATGCCAATTAATATATCTTTGCTCCACTTGTTATCCGTCCACTCTACGGACGACGAGCGGGGCTCGGATGAAGGCTTCACCCTTGGTGGTTTGTAACTCAGATGACAATCGCTCCCATAAAAGCCGCATAAGCCTAATCTGAAATAGGAAAAAAAGTAACCGGACTCTTGAGCTCCGAAGTGAAAACCTTGGATGGAATCGGGCACGCACGCAAGGACGATGATGAATCTTTATTTAGATAATATATGTTAAAATAAAACAATTTTTAACGGTTTCTATCGGGGGAGAGTCTCCGTGACCTGCTGCAATGCAACCGAAACGTCGGGTTCAATGTAAATAATAAAGTAACATCAGATAAATCGCGATAGAATCCTTTAAAAATACTTTTATTTCAATGTCACATTCGCGTAAACTTCCGACAATATCATAATATAAGTTTATATTTTTATGTCTGTATGAATTGAGGAGCCACTTCAGATTTTAAAAGTTAACTCACCCCTCTTATTTAGTAGCTAAATCAATAAGTTTGTTGGCCAAATTCTGCAATTTATAGGAAAATATATTCAAAGATATATCCTCAATCTAAACATCTGAATTTAGGAGTCACCTGGAACACGCAAAGTATTTAATGAAAACGTTTAAATATTTTGTATCATTTATTAGTAATTGTATTTAGTGCCTACTAAAAAAATAAGTCCAATACTATCGATATTCAAGAAGAAACAATACTTTTAATATGGCTTGTCAAATTCTTCAAATTTTCTTTGCAAAATGACAAGTCCTATGAATTTTCACAGGATGTATGATAACTTTTTTTCCCTTTTTTTCCGTGGTACGGTCGTTTTGTCCGGCCAGCCGGACAATGGAAGAATTGTTTTTTCCGTGGTCCGGTTGACCGCACAGCGGAAAAAAGTACATTTTCCTTTGATCGGTCAACCGGCCCATGGAAAACTTAGTGTTCATTGTAATCTTATCGTAATAAATGCAGAATGCAACTTTTTTGATTATCTCTTGTAGTAAAGGAGGTGTAATTATTCAAAGATAAGAGACTTATATTCATAATAATATTGACATTGTTATGACATTCTCAAAGAATATAACTACTTCTCTCTAGTTTTTATTGTGCTTAATTATTTAATTTGATTGTGTTTAGTTTAATTTAATTGTAAAATCGATATATCTGAAGTAAAATTTATAAACAGAAATGGTGGGATAGTGCTTTTGTATGAAGGGCACCAGTACTATAAAAATTGTACATATAATAATGAGGAGACTTTATGGAACAAAAAATATTGAAACACTTCCAGTACTACGACCTTATTTATATCATTTGTGTTTGTTTGCTTGTACTTTTAATGTAGAATTTCGCATCTAGTAAAGGCCGCTCTTTTTAGATTCGTATTCCGGTATAGAGCCAATTAAATGCATACCCTTATCCTTCACAGATGTAACAAAGTTATCATAAAGTAATGGAATCGGCTTACCATCCAGCGACGCAACTTCTTTTTTACATTGTTCTAAATGTACTAAAATTTCGTTGCCCACCTGATCTTGTTTGCATGTAGATGTATGCAATAGACTTTTAATGACTTGTCCCTTAAAAAATATTGAATTTTAATGTCGGTAAAAATGAGATAGTGAACGAAACTGAAGACCAAAAGATTCAAACGAAGGTAATGGATCAAATTCATTCAGTGCATTTCATTATAATAAATAACAATACTCACTTCTTTGAACGTCAACGTGCAAGCACAACCATGTTTTCTCCAAACAGAACATCTCCACAGTACAGCACCATTTTTGTAATGTACTTTCTTGTGGTACTATATCCGTTGCGAAGGAGTACTACTCCTCCTTTATGGTTAATATAATTTATTTCTTCGCTTGCCTCCATTTCACAAAATTAAACAGAATATGTACTTATGTTTATATCGTTATGCTTGTCATATAATTTTATCTATAATCATCAAGTGGCCTCTTAACTAGCCAGTTCTCATCAACGAAGTATAATTTAAATTAGCGTATAAAACTCTTTGCAGGATCCAAGTGCACCTTAAAGTGTCTTAGAATCCATTATTTAGAATTGACTGGTACGATGGACTCAGGTGGAGGAACAAGTGTACTTGGATCCATCAATGAGTCCATTGTCCATTGTTTATATCGTTATGCTTGTCATATAATTTTATCTATAATCATCAAGTGGCCTCTTAACTGGCCAGTTCTCATCAACGAAGTATAATTTAAATTAGCGTATAAAACTCTTTGCAGGATCCAAGTGCACCTTAAAGTGTCTTAGAATCCATTATTTAGAATTGACTGGTACGATGGACTCAGGTGGAGGAAAAAGTGTACTGGGATCCATAAATGGAATCATTCAATGGATCCAAGTGGACGGAGGGGAGATGTGCCTCATATAAAAAACTTAATTGTAAAGGGAAATCCTTTACAATTAAGTTTTTTAACAATGAAAGTAAGGATAATATGATTAGCTATTTTATTGTTACGCTACTTTTTACTAACTGTACACAACCCAATGCCTATTCCGTCGATGAGACTTTATCTGCTCAGAAACACGACTTTGCCGCAATGGGTGTGTACTTTGGGGGTTCGCTGGTATGTAGACATCGCCGTGTAGCGCTGGTCATCGGTGGAACACCTATTATGGTTAGCCTCGAAGAGTACTTGAATTTTCCAGAATGAAAGTAGTGTCTTCATTTATTCTTTGTGAAGAGGAGAGAGCACTTCTCGCTTGATTTCTAGTGGCCGACTGAGGTGTCGAATCAAATTATAGCGGCTTTTTATACTCTTAATTCAATTAATTCGATTTTTCTGACTGACCGATCGAACTATCGCGGCTCGTTAGCGACACCGCGGCTTAATTACTTTTCGCGGATGTACCCTAATGGTCGATCGGTCAATCACACAAATATGCGTTTATTATCTATTTACAATGGTTTATATACTATATTATGTATTCCAATAGAGAGTAGAAATAAGGTGACACGAAATAAATACAATTTACACTTATAGAATATGTAAACAATGACGATTTCTTCGTCGCAAACTTATAACTATTGTATGATTGTTCCTACAGTGTTTTGTAAATCAGTTTAATTATATATATTATTATCACTTATGTACTAACTAAATCAACCTTATATACTAACACACACTTACTCACTGTCTCTTTTTTATATTATTTCGGTATGCGTATAGTAGTAGTATACATCTTGTTTGTACGTACCAACATTTTAACAAACCTTTTAAGCAGTTGTTAAAAAATGATTCAGAATAAAAGTGTAGTAAAAGTCATCGCTCATCAGTGTCCCAGTATGCCAGAAAAAACTCCGCAGTTTTTTTTTATACCACTCAGGTGGCAGACAAGCTCACGGCCCACCTGATAGGAAGCGGTTACCGCGGCCTAAGGACGTGTGCAACACCAGGGGCGTCACACTCGCGCTGCCGACCCTGTAAAAACCTTCTAATGCCCTTCTTGAAGAACCCCATATTGTAGTCGCTTGAGAAAACCACAGCAGGGAGATCATTCCACAACCTGAGGGTGCGCGGAATGAAGTGCCTTTCATATCTAACTGTACGCACCGTTTCCGGTCGCAACGTGTGAGCGGTGCGATGATAGAATGTGGCCGTGGGCGTCATATCATACAATTCTTCTGAACACACCCCGTTATAAAGGCGGTAAAAAATGCACAGGGAGGCGAAATCTCTCCTAAGGTTAAGCGGTTCCACACTGCCTGTAAGTATGGGATGGTCGACGATCCTCAGCGCCCGTCTTTGCACCGAGTCGAACGGGTCAAGTTGGTATCTAGGTGCTCCGGCAAAAAGGTGACAGCAGTACTCCATCTGGGGCCGGACTTGCGACTTATAATGAAGAAGTCTTTGCTCCGCAGTGAAGTACTACTTCGCCCTGTTGAGAACTCCAAGTTTCTTAGATGCCAACTTGACCTTGTCTTCCAGGTGACTACGGTACTGGACCTCGCTGGAGATGTCGACACCGAGGATCCCGATACTTTTAGAGATATTAAGTGGTGTGTCCAGGAATTGTGGCGCTACAATAAATGAGGTTTTCTTAGCGGTGAATGCACATACTTGTGTCTTAGTGGGGTTGAATTGGACCAGGTTTAGGCCACCCCAATCGGACACTCTTGTGAGAGTAGTCTCGATTTCAGACACAAGTTGTTCGCGACTTTCTTCCACTGCGGACCGAGGGATGTTAACTCGGCCCGTGTAAAATGCGTCCCCGGTACTGTCGTCCGCATAGCAATAAATGGAGTCATCAGACAGCATGTCATTGATATGCAGGAGGAACAGGGTCGGAGACAGCACGGAGCCTTGTGGAACACCAGCGTTTATGCCCATCTGGTCCGAGCAGCTGCCGTCAACGACGGCTTGGATGCTTCTATTGAACAAAAAGCTGGCGATCCATTCGCAAAGTCCCTCGGGTAGTCCATAAGACGGCAACTTCGAAAGAAGACCTCTGTGCCAGACCCGATCGAAGGCCTTCGCTATATCGAGACTGACCGCTAGTGCCTCACCTTGACTCTCGATGGCTTGCGCCCAGCGGTGTGTGAGATACACAAGAAGGTCACCGGTAGAGCGACTGTGGTGGAAGCCGTACTGTCGGTCGCTCAATAGATCGTTTCCTTCAAGGTATCTCAGGAGCTGTATGTTAATGACACGCTCCATTACCTTCGAGAGAACGGAGGTGATAGCGATAGGCCTGTAATTGGACGGGTCTGTTCTATCGCCTTTCTTAGGCACAGGATGCACGAATGCAGTCTTCCACGAAGCTGGGACTTGTCTCGTGGAGTAAGAGAGCGCAAAAAGCTGTGTAAGAACAGGGCACAACTCTGGAGCACACTGCTTAAGCACCATCGCCGATATGCCGTCAGGCCCACTCGACTTGCGAACCTCTAGGGGCTTCAATTCCCGCCGGAACACCCGTTGTGTGATGTTGATTTCTGGCATAGAAACACCACACCAGGGGATAGTGGGTGGCTCGGCATTCCCATCATTCATGGTCGAGTTTGAAGCAAAGAGGTCACCTAAAAGACAGGCTTTCTCCCTTGCGCCATGGGCCAGATTGCCGTCGGGTTTTTGCAGCGGCGGCAGATAAGACCGACAAAAATTTCCCTTCAGCTTTGGCAAGCGACCAGAATGCACGACTACTAGATGGGTACCGCCCCAGCCGTTCACCAATTCTGCTGATGAATTCAAATTTAGCCCTGGCCGTTGCTCTTTACTGGATCTCGAGGCGGCATTTAATTTCCGCTTCATCTCAGTGATATTAGGATCCTTGTTAGCAAGAGCCGTGGTCCAAGCCTTATAAGCAGATTGCTTGTGAAGTCTTGCTTCTCTGCAAGGCCGATTAAACCACGGGCGCTTACTTGCTCCTGTTGCGATCCAGCGGTTGGGAATGTAGCATTCCATGCCCGCTAGAATCATCTCAGTAACTGCTGTTGCACAGGAGCTTGGATCTTCAGAAGTGAAGCAGAGCCGCCTCCACGGGTACGAAGCGAAGAATTCTCGCAATCCATCCAGTCTGCCGACTTATAGTGCAAACATGCCGCCATTCGGATGGCCGAGGTGGTTGTGGCCGTGCGAGAGGCACTTGCGCCCGGACGAGGCAATGGTCTGACTTGCCAAGTGGTGCTTCCACAGTTATGGAGTATTCATCCGGGTGCGTAGTCAGCAGAAGGTCCAGTAGAGAGCTTCTATGGGTCTCGATATCTGGTATTCTAGTGATAAAATGAACCACTTGCGAGAACCCATAGGTCGGGGCAAATTTGTGAGCAGCCCTTCCCGCAAAATCAGTGCTCGAGGACCCCAGCCACTCAATGTGATGAGCGTTGAAGTCCCCCAAGAACACTAAGTCCACGGTGGGGTACTGCTCAATAGCCTTGTCTGCCGACCGCTGCAGGTACTCAAACAGTTGAGTCGTTCCCAAGTCACCGCTATGAGACCTGTAAAAGCACGCATAGATACGGGTGTGACCCCCGTGATCTATACGTACCCACAAAATAGACAGGTCCCTGTCTTCAAGGCCATTAAGGATCCCGGACGTACAAGCATACCCCGGCACGCCTCAAAAAATTGTGCTCGAGTTTGTACCCAGGGTACATTAGGTAGGCTGCATCGGCAGGGGATGATATTTGTGTCTCCGTTAGGAAAAACAAGGTCGGCTGAGCGGTTTCAAGGTGTTGGTGGATCGCGTTGAGGTTGGTATGCAATCCCCTGATGTTGCAAAAGTCCACTTGTAATGTGGACGAGGATGCCGCTTTCGAAATATTTTTCCTTTTACTATTCGCCATTTTGAGAAGGGTTGGTGAGGGAGAAGGTTAAGAGAGATTCTGTGCTGACAGTGCAGGAGACAAAGCAAGACTCTATGCGACCACCGACAAGTTAGGGTTGTATGACTTGCTGGCGAGGCTGGCGGAAGGGCCCCCGGTCCCCTCCCGAATACTGTAGCCGGGTCCACTCCGGTCTCCTCCTCCGGCACGACCACAGTATCAGGTACTTTTCACAGGCAGCTGGTTCAGCCTCCTGGGGCGGAGATTATGTAGTCCCCAGGTTCGGGAACCGTTCAAGCCTGCGGGCGGCCAGCGGATAGCCGTTTCACCGGGTCTCCCTGACCGCCACGCCAGCATTTCACGCCCATACAAGTCGGTGACGATTACTACAACCTCTGGTCTCCCCGCTAACAGCACAAAACCCCTCCAGTGAGCTCTGGCTACCCTACTTACCGCCGGGAACACAACACGGGTTATTATGGCCGCGGTCTTCTGTAGGGCAGAGGTACTACCCCAGGTCGGACTGCTCAATTAGGACGGGAGATACCGTCGTGTCCTGCCACCTTTAACAATGTCATTTAGCAATGGCTGATTTAAAGGAGAACGTCATTCAGTCGGATGAACCAATTCCAAAACTCTTTAATGAGACTGTTGGAAATCTATTAGATGCCGGAACGCATTTGATAACATACGTACCAGAATTCCAGAATGTTCAGCACGGGTTATATATTGCTCGAAACAAAAGTTTGGGTGTTAAAAAAATTATATGTTTAAAACCGGAAAAAGTCGAAGTGCCAATGAAATTTAAAAGTTTCGTTTTAGCAGAATATGAAGGAGAAAATAGGATCCTCATATTTTGTTCCCAGAGAATCAGAGATTTAATTCACAATGTTACGGAAATATTTTTTGATGCAACATATCAAAGTTGCCCGAAACCGTTTCATCAACTGTTGACTGTTGAATTTGGAAGCTCAGCTTTTTTTTTTTTTTTATATTTAGGACACGTCATTTGACTTCACCTCGCCTGATGGTAAGCTGAAGGTAAAGTCCAAGAAAGAGGGTCACCATTACATACACATACCATGTTAACAATGGTGGCACTCCGCTTGACGGCCTCATCAGAAGAGGATTGTCGTCGCAGCACCGCGTGAGACCCACCGGTCCCACTAGTGCTGCGACCACAATCCCCCTGCCCGGCTATTACCGGCACTTGCTGACCCCTGAACGCAATTAAACCGAAATTTGATTACTATGGAGGGTTTTTCACAATCGTGCACGGTGGTACCAACCCGGCCGAATTTTGTGACAAGTTTGTGTCATCAAATTTCTACCACCACTCTCTACAACAAATGTAAAGCCGATGATATATGTACTTATGAGTAACAAGATGCAAAAAAGAAATTCAATTGTATTCCAATTGATACAAAAAGAGTTGCAATGGAATCCAAAAATAGTTCACTGTAACTATGAGAGAGCATCCATGAATGCTGCTAAACAAATATTTCCCGCAGTAAAGATATTAGGATGTTATTATCACTGGTCGAGGTGTGTATGGAGAAAAGCGAAAAGTCTGGGTAATACAAAGCTAGCAGTAGAAAGAACTATAGTAACGTTAAGTGCAAAAATACCTCTTTTACCATTTGAGGCAATCAAAGAAGCATGGCTTTACGTTAAAGCCGAATCATTGTCGGAAATTGATGCACTTTTCAAATATTTTGAAAAAAACTGGATCAATAATTCATATAGCCAATTTATCAGCGAATTTGGAGACGACATCGCACTAACAACAGTCTAGAAAGTTGGAATTCTAAAATCAATCGGTCAATAAATAAAAACACCGTAAATCTAAATTATTCGTCTAAATTATTTAGAAAAAGCCGAAAAGAATACCCCAATAACATCGAAGAAACGGTTAAGGGATGATATAAAAAAGGATGACGCTATACGTGACATTTAATTGCAATTCGTAAATAAAGATATTATGGTAGGGCATGCTTTAGAAAAGTTTGCAAACATTAAATAAAATTTGTTATAATAAATAAATTTCCCTTTATGTCAGTAGTACCATTGATCATTGATGGTACTACTGACAATATAATTACATAGTTACCCTACCATTAATACATACAATGGTGCCGATTCTCTTGCTACAAACTTCACTAAACTAGACTAAAAATCACTAAAATTAAGTAAGATTATGTCAAGAGACGTCAATTTAGTGCTTGTCATACTCAATCTTAGTGATGACTTGGATTTTCTACTTTTATTTCGATGCAACAGCAGAATGCCAATATTGAAATCTCTTGTCTAAAATTGGAAAAATTTAGAGATATTTGTTAAACAACAGAATCACCACCAATGAATGACTAAGTTAACTAATATTAAAAACTATAAATGTATGAAATAAGGAACAATCTTCTTGGATTCACTATTTCCAAACATCATTGTCACCATCAATGGTACTTCCGCGAGTAAACACGGGATGGAATATATTGTATTTTTTTTAATGGTACTAGTAACGTATAAGTGTGTCAGTAGTACCATCAATGGTACTACTGACATAAATTGATACGTTTATAAATGTTATTAAGCAAAATAGATTTTCGTTGCGTCAACCGGACCAAAGTACAGTTCTTGAAGTGTACAACCGGCCAATCAGTATCTTGTAGAATATACTGCTTCCGGGCTGTTTGACCGAGTTCGCCGCCGAGGAAGGTTCTCCGCACTCGACGGCGTCCCGACGTGTACCACTGAAGATGTCGACCGCAGTGATCGACGAAACGTCTGGAATACAAGTTTCCGATGGACCACGGACCCAAACAGCCCGGAAGCAGTATATTCTACATGCAACGCCGGCCGTGAAAGCCTTAAGATTTAAAATCAGTATCTTCACCGGACAATCGAAAAAACAATTCTTCCATTGTCCGGCTGGCCGGACAAAACTACCGTACCACGGAAAAGACCGCTTTTTTAATTTTAACATCACTGAGCTCACATTTTGTCTACTAAATACTTTTGAATGCTACAAAATCATCCTAATTTGGTGTGATTTTGATGAAAAATATTTATGTATGATATTCCTAGTTCTGTCGTGGCTCCTCAACTCAAACATTTAGATTGAGGTGCCACTTTTATGTGCTTATATCTTTAAGATACGAAAACAGATTCCTCAATCGCTACGGACATTATATTTTTTATAGTTGGTTCGTCAATTGACTGCACTCCGCTGGATGGTGAGTCGCTGGAGTGGAGTCCAAAAGTTAAAGCCATTATCTCAGATGATCCTAAAATGGTGGTCCCCACCTTGACGGCCCCAACAGATGTTTTTCACACCTACTATTTGTGAACTGATTATGGTGACATGTTTGTACTTCAACTACGCTGATTACATATTTCTTAGTAAGCTATATTACATATTGTTCTTACGCTGCATACCTTGTAACCATAATAATTGTTTGCAAATTACCTAAACATTCATTCGAGAGCTCGGCTAATTAACGAAAATCATTCTTCAGTGTAAGTTGCCAAAGAACTTTTTATGTGAGCTAAACCCGTACATGAAGAAAGGTAATAAAAATTCGCCTCGAAAAGTATGACCGCATTTTGTAGTATGTATTCTCATTAGATTGAGAATATATACTATACCTAATGATCTAACAGGGTCATCGGATCGGATTTTGTATTATCGTTAATGTGAAATCAATACGGAAGGAAATCTGAAAAATTAAGAAAAATAAAAGGGTATTCGATTTAGTTTGCGAGCTACAGCAAGTAAGAGTAACGTATGTTGCAAATGCAAATCATCGACAATGACGGCCTTGTTTTCTATAAGCCTATATAAAATTAACACGTTTTTCTATTTCTCTCTAAGTTCATGTTGGTGAGTGAAAACTGTTTGGACGTGCGGACGTCATTCCACTTTTCCGAGGTATCGGTGGTGATTTACAAGGTAGCAAATTTAATTTGAGCTTCATCATTGTACTAAGCTGCCTCTGCATTATCTAATTATAAGATGGTATGAGGGAAGGCGGTAGTTCCAATGACACTGGCTAGACGTATCCGCAGAAGCGGGCGACGACACGCCGCATGATGCATTTCGCCGCTGCAGTGTGCAGTAGGTAAGTGTGTCAATGCACTCTAATCCCCTCTTGCTTCTCTCTGCAATCACTCATGACAAGTTCAACTTGTCTAGACTCCACGAGCCCTATGTGGAACAGTATTGTAAACAAAAAAATATGAAATTCTACTCAATGTCAATGCTATTAATGTTAAAATGTTATTTCTACATAAATCCCTATTATACGATATACGATACGTTACAGCTTTTCAGCAATCTTTTTTGATTTCATTTCTCTAGTAGAACAACCCACATACTGGTGAGTAATCACCGTGGTCGGTTGATGATTTGCAATACTTGGGTTGGCAAACTTCTTACTACTTGAAATAGGTATAGATAGATTCAACGCATTAGGAGTATAATACAAACATTGTAAAATAGCAAAATAATAGCAGACATGTAGTGAGAAGCAATAAACGGGTTCATTACCCTGTCTCGTTTTCATTAGTGGGTGCCACGGACACTGGTTACTGCTGAAAAACTTTCAAGTTACACCGCACACGTCTTGATCAAGAATTTACCAAAGGTATGTAAATCTTATCACCTGATTAGATAAGATGTTATGAAATTTTTAGGATTTGGTTTAATTGTCTGTTAATCTTTATTGTATTTTGATTTTTTGGCGAGGGCAAGGCAAAACGGTTACTCAAGTTTATCTTTTTATTTATTAATTAATCTTGTTTTATTATAAAAGATTTTCTTGTATTAGCAACACAGTAGGCCACTGAAATTTTGAAGCAATGCTGCCTATGCTGACTTTGTCTTCAAAAACCAGGTCAACATCCAGGACGTGACTTGAATCCGTGACCAGCTCCTTTCCGGAGGAAATACCCTAAAACATATGTAAACGAAAATTTTATCTAGGCCGGTCCAGGTAGCTTAGTCATGTGTTCCCCCTAGAAAAAGTCTGGTCACGGATTCAAGTCATGTTTTAGATGTTGACTTATTCTTTTTAGGGTTCCGTATCCAAACAGTAAAACGGGATCCTGTTACTAAGACTCCGCTGTCCGTCCGTTCGTCTGTCACCAGGCTGTATCTCATGCACCATGATAGTTAGATAGTCGAAACTTTCACAGATGATGTATTTCTGTTGTCGCTATACCAACAAATACTAAAAAACATGTTTTTTTGCCGTTTAATAGATACCTAATGGTACGGAACTTTTCATGCGCTAGTCCGATTCGCACTTGACCGGTTTTTTTTTAATATATTCGGAAACCGATTCCTGAGCCAAATAAAAATCAGTGTACATGACTAGGCTTTCTTATTAACTGTGCAATTGGCTGCGTAAAATTTGACTTTACAGAAGTAGTGAATTAAATAAACTTATAAAAAATAAATACACATCTCTGCCTACCCCTTCGGGGATACAGGCGTGAAGTTATGTTATGTTATGTTATGTTATGTTATAAAAAATATTTTCAAACTATTTAAATAGATTAGAGAGTGTTCGTGTGTATTTTAAACGTAAGAGATATGCGTGTGTGTTCCTTTTAAAAATTGCATAAGTATTGGTAATGTACATTGTATAAAAGTTGTTATTTAATACTATATATTGAAGGCCATTTTTAATATGGCCTAAGACCATTAAGACCATTCCGTGCCAACCCCAACAGAGTTGGGAAAAGGCTCGGACCATGATGATGGAATTGAAGGCCAACTGGCTAAAACCATAAGGTATCTTCAACATTAGCGTTTCTCTATTAGGAGAGGTGGTATGCCCTAGAGTGAAGTACACAACAGCCTCGAACAGATCTTGGCTATAATTGCTGATGACCCCGTCGTTTGAAAGGACTACTCGTACGTTTACGAAGTCAGCCATCGAGACAATAAAACAAGTATTGAATTGATTGAAATAATTAATTTCGTACATCAATAGCCTAACGGCGCGGCGTGAGACACACCCAGTTGAGTGACTGAAGTGGAAACCGTATTGACGGTCACTCAATAGGTCGTATCCCTTAAGGTATCTCAGAAGCTGCTGTAAATGACACGCTCCATTACCTTCGAGAGAAGGGAGGTGATAGCGATAGGCCTGTATTGAACGGTTCAGTTCTAAGATAAAATAGCCTATATAAATTAACAAAGATGAAGCAAGACGTTTAATGTTTTCAAACTAAAAATACTATGGCATTATTTACTTTTCAAATTTGAAGGAAGGAATAGTTTATCCACTTTTATATTTAAATGATTAGTGATATCATAGAGCTAGTCGGTCTTATTACAAAAAACGGAATAAAGTCTGGTTTAAACCCGAACTATAAAGTCTAGGCTTAATCTCAAGACCATGGTTTAAACTTCTTCTTATTACAAAAACTGAATAAACCGTAGACTACTTAGTACCAAGATTTAAACCTTGGCTTCAATAAAAACCACAGATAACTACAAGTATTGTTCGTTCATTATGACACCATTCGATCGCAACGTTCCATATCCTCCAAAAGCAAAAGTTTTCTGAAGTCATTAATAAATAATATTTACTAAGATTGGTGAAAAATATATTTACAACATATATTTTCATTAAATTTAACTTCATGGAAAATAGTTATTCTTTATTTAGTAATAAAATATCACTATAATGCCTTTATTTAGCAATCATTGTTTTAAAATATTGGAAGATCTATGGATGTTAAACGGAACGTAGTTTTCGTTAAGTTTACGTGAATGTTACACATTGTATTATTTCATATATATCATATAGTTTTATTTCAATCCCATGATAAATCTTTATCAGTTCTGTTGATAGTAATGAGGTCTGTGGTTTCTTTTCTTTTTAATTGTGTTATTTATTCACTACTTGGAACGTTGTTGTTTAGGATAATAGGAAATTGCGTTTTAAACACTAACAATATTTTTATTTTACATTTTATTTTTAATTAGTCGGGAATATACACAGTTACACAATTTTTTAAATCTAAGGTCTTAATAACACCAAGTGCCATCAATCAACAGTATAAATAGTAAGGTCTTAAATTTAAAGTAGTTGCAATTATGTGACCTATCAGAACTTCACATAAACAACCTCCGTGGTTGCTCATGTATGCTGATGATATCGCGCTAGCGGACTGGGGCAGATTGGTGCGACTTGTAAAGACGTGGAAGGAGGCGCTTGAGAACGGTGGTCTGAAGGTTAATTTGACAAAGACTGATTACTGTGCATTTAACTCAACAGATCCTACACCCTTCCTCATAGGCACAAATTAAGTACTCGGAATCTGTACTTCACGCGATTAATGACCTCGATTGCGATGTCGTTGCAGGTATGACATACTTGAGTTTTATGCTTATTTTCCGTGCGAAAATCCCCATGTATACCTTCCCGCCGGATGGTTATATCGGACTCGAACCGACTAAAACCGCACGCTGTCTCGGGTCATCAGATACCGGGGTGTAAGGTTGCCCTCATTTCCCTCGCACCCCAACTGACCCAAAGCCATCTCCGGTTTCGAGATTGCCCCCTCGGGTTTGGGTACCACGAACACAGGGGACACCCCGCCTTGCCCCTCGGAAAAGGGGTGACGCGCAACACACCACCTCTTCGGCCTGCTTCTGCTAGGGTGACAGGTGGCTCCACCTGACACTCCCAGGCCTGTGCTCATGGAGGACGGAGGTCATTGAGCGACCTCCGACGTCTGAGTCGCCTCCGCGCCTCGTGCATGGGCTCTGAGGATCGGAAGAGACCTGAGTCTCTCCCGGACCCGCTCCGCTACCTCTTTCTCGAGCATCACTTGCTCGCAGAAGGAGGCAGCGGGAGCCCAAGCGCTCGCGCTCCGCACTATCGCTGTGAGCAAAACCCCGAGCGAGAGGACTCCCACTACGAGGGCTGCCACGAGGGCCCACCGCGACACCTACCACGCCGGGCACTCTGCCAACATATGCAGCCCTGAGTCCTCGCTTGCATCACAGTGATGGACATCCCCGCCTCGAAGGAGATCGTGTGGTACTCCCTGATGACCCTAGGGATGACGTACTTGCCCTCTAAACAATTTCAAATTTTATTGTGACATATAAATATTTTCAACTAACAGAGAATTTGTGATCTTTGAAGTGCTATTACTAGTTTGCAACAGATGCAAATACTGTGACCCATAAAAAAATTAAAAATAATCAACGAGAAACACAGCTGTTGATCTGTATTTTCTAGTGATAAATAAAAAATCGCATCAGCGGAGCAATCTAAGAGCTATAATGGCATCGATTGTAACCAATTCAATTAACATGCCACCCGTACATCGACTTTTTTAATATGCAGTTTACTGTTAGCAACATTAACAAAAGAAAGGGGTTCATTATGGAGGATATTATAAAAACGTCTGTGATTACTTAACCCATATCCGGCGCCTGAACCGCAAGGCATATGGTCGCATAACCCTTTGGCCCTGTTTTAACGCGTTTGTTTAACAGTTGCATAATGAATATAATAGCTTGATTTTTTGTCCTATCTTCGAAGCACAACAATATTCACCAGGTGATATAGTTTTTATATAATATCAGCAGCGTGCCCTACTTATTTGGAATGGCCAAATGTTAGATCACAAAAATAAATTAACAAGGTAAGTAAAAGATTAAGTTTATGAGTAAAAAACATTTTAGAAAAGAAACTATTATAGTAAGCAAGAAAATAGAGTTTAATGCTTAATGTAATTATTTTCACTTTTCGCCTTAGCGTTTGCAGGGTGAGAGAGCCGTAACGAGTACGCAACTATTGGTCGACGTATCGCTGATTCCTGGAAGCGCGCGCTTTCCACGGCTGCGGAGTGAACTGCATCTTCCCGATGAAATGCATGCGAGTTCGTTGCACTTACAAACTCATAACCCCCTTTCTAAAGCGCCGATCCAATTATGTGCACTTTCGCAAGCCGCTACTGTCACTCGCCTAGATACGGATAGGAAACTCGGCGCAATGCGCTTGCGCACCCACCTGTCTGTGTAACCCCAACACCATGATTTACAATACTGTGTTAATCGTATAAAAAAAGAAAATATTATGCATTGAAAAGCAACAATTAAACAATTTAATATTTTTTTATATAAACTACATACTCAGAATATTTATGAAGCATTCAGCAAAAAGTAGTTTTTACTTAATAAGGAGTACTTTATACATATTATCAGAGTTGCGCGCGTTGTTGTAAATAACTTTATTATTATGTATGATAGTGAGCCGGAAACACCTCTAATATTAGTTTATTAATAATAAATTCAACAAAGCGTCATTAATTTTGCAAAACCCAACCAAAGGCCATAGCTCCCTTTAACAACGCTGACTCACTCGGTCTTGTTACAAAACACGGTCTAATTGTAAAACCAGGTTTAAATCGTCTTTAGACCATGGTCTAAATAAAGTCATATTACAAAAAGCGTTTTAGGAGTAAACCATAGATTATCTTTGGTCTAAAGATAAACCTGCGTGACCCCTAGTTTAACGTTGGTTTAAAGTGTAATCACAATAATCACATACATCAAAGTTGTCATTTGTTTAATTTGTCTTTCTTTTTTTCATTGTCCTTTGGATTTTATCAGGATTAGTTAGCTCTTCTGGCAAAAGTATATGTGACTCAAAGTGGCACATTAAAAAATAATGATTCTCATAAACCCTTCAACCCTTTCACCATATTTAAATTGACGGTGTATACAGTCTTTGAAAATAGTAATTAATTATTTATTTACGTCGACTGATAATTTAATTATTATATAAATAAGCGGCAGACATTGACAGTTGAAATAGGCATAGGGTAAGTATGGATGACAAACATTAACTACCAACCAAACAATGCCCTTTTTAAGTTTCTGTTAAAATTGACAAAATAACAAATC
Source organism: Cybosia mesomella (assembly GCA_946251805.1). NCBI lineage: Eukaryota > Metazoa > Arthropoda > Insecta > Lepidoptera > Erebidae > Cybosia > Cybosia mesomella. The sequence goes on along the minus strand of OX276393.1, from coordinate 19,095,249 downwards.
ACGAAGAAGGATGTTCGCCGTAGGTAAGTCACGATGTATAATTATGTAAACTTTGCCTTTGAGAAAAAGGAACTATGTTAAAGCCATACTCACTTTTAGTTCCTGTTGTCATGACAACGTTATTGGCGTTAAAAAACTAAATTTTCTTTATATTACTTTATATTTAATTAAGCTATATGCTTTTCGAAATGGAAACAAATCCAAAAAATAAAAGATGAAAATCTGTTTAGCCGTTCTTGAGTTACTGAGAGGTTAGGAAAAGTACTGAGTCAAAGTTCAATACAATTCAATTTATTTATTAGTTGCGCTTAACTTCATGACTCGTTCATTCTTACTTCACTATGATCTTAAATACTAATTTTATTCTATATAAACAACGAGAAGTACCTACTTTTATTTTTAAAAACTTAAATATATATATATATAATATATATATAAAATATATATATATATATATATATAAATATATATAATATAATATATAATAAAAAATATATATATATATATATATATTATGTATATATTATGTAATGTAAAAAAAAAGCCGCGGTAGCCTAGTGGTATGGGTAATGGACTGCTGAGACGAGGTCTCGGGTTCGATCCCTGGTCTTACCATGGCACACACCAATGACTTTTCGATGCTTTTCGAAGTTATGTGTGTATTTATCGCAGGCTTATAAGCGCCCGGTTAATGGCAATAGACTCGCCACCTATTACATTGGGACCTAAACATAAACTGGCGAAATGTGGGTGCTAGCACCTCTGCCTACCCCTTCGGGGATATAGGCGTGAGTTTATGTTATGTTATGTTATGTTATATATATATATATATATATATATATTATATTAAAAATAATCATAAACTAAAATATTTACATCCTAAAAAAATATATGTACAAAGTCAAAAGTTTAGGTGTCAAAGAATTCCTCCCCATCGATGTCGACTGGTAACGTACCCAAAAGGCTAGCGGCATTGCCACATTAGATGGCAATGCCAATTCTTTGCGCAAAAAACAAGCCAGCCTTTTGGGCACGTGAAGCGTCAACCAGTCGCTTAGCGATTTCTTTGTAAAGCGACCGTGCACTCGGGCCCTACGAACCTAGTGTGTCGACCCCAAACGGCCAAAAATAATAGGTCTTTACCTATGAAATTGCCGAAATTTTCTTACAAATTCATGAGTTCGGTATTCCTGTAATTTAATAGCTATTTCCATTATTTATATTCTGTTTGAAAATTGATTTCAAGATTTTACAACTCTGTATTAAGTTTTGTTTTTATGGCTGCTTGATAAATTAATTCCATCTTCAAAAACAGTACTTCCTAAATGCTATCCATTTTGATGATAAATTTCGTATTACTTAACAGCTGTCAGTTTTCAAAAATGTAATAACAGTTGCTGTTTGATAGCTTTTTTTTTATACCACTCAGGTGGCAGACAAGCTCACGGCCCACTTGATGGGAAGCGGTTACCGCGGCCTATGGACGTGTGCAACACCAGGGGCATCACACTCGCGCTGCCGACCCTGTAAAAACCTTCTAATGCCCTTCTTGAAGAACCCCATATTGTAGTCGCTTGGGAAAACCACAGCAGGGAGATCATTCCACAGCCTGAGGGTGCGCGGAATAAAGTGCCTTTCATATCTAACTGTACGCACCGTTTCCGGTTGCAACGTGTGAAGATGAATTTCCTGTCTGTGGCGAGCGGTGTGATGATAGAATGTGGCCGTGGGCATCATATCATACAATTATTCTGAACACACCCCGTTATAAAGGTGGTAGAAAACGCACAGGGAGGCGAAATCTCTCCTAAGGTTAAGCGGTTCCACACTGCCTGTAAGTATGGGATGGTCGACGATCCTCAGCGCCCGTCTTTGCACCGAGTCGAACGGGTCAAGTTGGTATCTAGATGCTCCGGCAAAAAGGTGACAGCAGTACTTAATGTTGTCTCATTCATACACAAAAAAAACATAAAATTTGGATTTATCATTTATAACAAAAAAATTGCAAAAATGTTAGTACTTACTGAAAATTGGGTTTCCTCCATTTCTTCGAAAAAAAACGGCAATTTCATATGTAACGACCTAAAATAATTACTGACTAAATTATTATATTTGTGCCGTTTGAGAGTTTCCGTAGATGCCGCAGCAGTACAAGCGCAGTCCGTCGTACTTGCAAATTGAGAAGGCGCGAGAGTGTCGACACAAGTTGCGCCCCACACCAAAGGCCTACCCAACTTCCAAGGCACCAAAGACATACCGTCTGGTCCTTTGCCATCGTTGCGAACTAAACCAGCAGGTTCAAGCACGGCTGGAACACCGGCGGTGATAAGAGCCCGGCGGATAATATCGTTTAGGTGAGCATGACGTGACATGCGTCCTGCGCTCCTGCCGCATGATAGGCCGTGATGCTCAAGGCTGTCGACTGCTTCTCCACAGTGACAGTGATGAGGAGAGACACATGGAGCACCCAAACGAAGTCAAGCTGCAATTCTGAATGGTGTATCGTCCCACATAGTGCCTATGTTGAGCCATGGAAGAGCCTGCAGCCAGACACTAGACTCCCATTCCCCCACAGCCAAAAGGCGAGTGCGCTCTGCAATATTATAAGATGTGTTAATTAAATGTTGCCTTGCCATGTTGCAAAGCGGCCTGTCCCATTGTCTCTGGGAGAATAGGTTGATGAGCAAATCAGTGTTTGGGCAAGCCATTATCCAAGCATTTATAGCTTTAATTTTGCCTGGCACTTCAGAATTAACCAGTGTGGGTATTAAAATTTTCCTCGTTAGTTCTTCTGTGCCATGGATTGAAGATAGAAAGGCTGGTAAACTGACATCGGTAATTTTGTGAACGCCGAGCCCACCACAGCGAACCGGTAGAGTTGCTTGCAACCAGGCTCGATCGTTTAAATCGGCATTCAAAATTTTACACAGAGTATTTTTGCCCATCTTGCCTAAAGGTGCCCAATATTTGAAAAATTGTGATGATCGTAAAGCATGTGTGAATTTTGGGACGAAACGGGAGTATCGAAGAATAGTAAATGCTGAATGTATATTAATTTGAATTTTGTAGTTTTTCCTCAACGAAGGAATCATAGGCTTCTTCAAGAATCGGGGACACTAGGAACCGAAGAGAACTTTTATGCAAAACTTTTAAATTTGGAGCCAAAGCATTAAACTTTGAAATTGCCAAAGAACTGTTAACGTTATCGTTACGAAAAATTTCACATTTTGAGGAATTTAATTCTAAACAAATAGTTTTAAATTCGTGTTTCAGGAAAGCCAGATCTTTAAGTGCTGTGTCTATATTACCTCCTAGAATACCGTCATCTAGATACAAGATGTAAAATATTGAATTTAGCTACCTAATGATTTATTGATAAAATGAAAAGAGAGGCCCAAGAGGGTCACCTTATTGACACCCGAACGCTGAATCTAAAACATTTTCCTTAAAGAGTAATTTAGAAGGGTGGAGCCTCATAGCCACATTTAGACCCAAAACCGAGCTGTAGGGGTTGAAATTTGGTGGACATATCTGCACTGTAAAATTTACAAGGCATTTTAGCTCCTGCGGCAATGGGACGAACGTCACCATCTTTCTTCCGCAAGGCGCATAAATTGGCGCCATAGAGGATAGCAATGATGCCTTCGTCCACATTCTTGGATAGCATAAGGTTCATTAAACCTATGAGCTCCTTCAAGAGTGCTCCGCCAACATCCCCGACGCCTGGACTCAGAAGATCTTTGAGGTGTTGAGGAGTCAGGCCATCGAGGCCGCCAGCGGAACCACTCCGGAAGGAGCCCGCAGTAGTTAGCATGTCCTTGGCTGATACAGTCAAAAATTCAGCGTCAGAATTTGGAGGATCGGGTTAGGAAATGTTATCAACTGGCGCTCCATCCTTGCTCTTTAGATTCGCAAGAGTATCTGAAGAGCAAGGCGCCAGGACGTCGCTACTGAACAATAACATAGAAGCTCCTCTGATATCACCTTCCCTCAATTTGAATTCTACGTAATGATATAAAGTATTTTTACGAAAAGTTGTGAATTTAGGATCGAAAGTGCTGCTCGAAAGACAGTTATCCTTAATTTGTGATATTAGGCTATTGGGAGTTGTCTGATTTTTTGCGATGTGTAGAATCCTATATGGGAAGATTAATGATTGTACCCAAGCGTTGGTAGAATTCTCCCGTACTACATTGCCAATTTTTTAATTTTGCCAAGTTCTACCAAAAGGGAATTTGAGGGGTGGAGAGTTGCTGTAGTGGCGTTGTTGTGCTTGAAAGTACGTTTTGGGCCTTATGTACCTTATCAAAATGTGCTTTCAAACCGCACTCACCTTTGAAAAAGCGAGCTTGAGGACAATTTAGGCAGCGTACTAAGTCATTTTGCGACGTAGTAAGTTGACTATAGACGTTCAAAATTGCACTACCGTTATTGTCTTGCGACATAAAACAATTTGAAAAATACTTACACTTAAACAACTATATCTATATACTGGTGTACTTTTGGTGTAGGTTGCTGTCTTAGTAGTCCTTCGCCTCATCTTCCACTACGTGACGATAAGTGTGTTTGCGTAGCGACGTCGGAATATAGGAAGCTGCTAGAAAGTTATGTTCGTGCATGAACAACTTGAATTTCCTTATGTATTTTAGGTATATATCACAGGTCGTTTAATTTAAAGCTGACCATTTTGAAATCACTGTAATATGTTGACAAAGTTTGCACAAAGATATGATTAAATTTATTTCAGGCCTATTAATATACTCGTAGTATGTATTAGGCTATTTAGGTTGTACATTTTGAAAACATACAACATGGTTCACATTGCAATGCAATTTAAAATAAGGAGACCCCTTACATGAGATTAAATCAGTTTTAGTCTTTATAGATTATTAGATTAATCAGTTATAATATTTGTAGTCAAAGACAAAATTTATTTATTCTGCATATACCATTAAAACGGAACTTACGAAACGTCAAAAAAAATTAATGTTTTTAACAAATAGACCAAAATGCGGCTCTGTCTAGAGAAGACTCCAGCAAGAAACTCGACGAGTTTTTTTTTATCTAATTGCAAACATGTTTACTTAATCTCATTACAATATTTTGTTAAAGTAGCATGGTGAGAAAGCAAACAGTTCACATCCAAGCTTGTTTGTTGCCTAAATATTCTTCAATTTTATGATAGAATTTTTGCAAAGTTTAATTTTATTTTAATTTGGCTTTTAAATTTATGAAGAGGTAAATCCTTCATTTCATTAGTGAGCTTGTTGTAGAAATGTGTACAGTTACCGAGTAAGGAATTACTGATCTTGTGCATTTGACTATCACAAACTATTAGATTGTTTTGATATCTACGTCACTGTCTTAAAAAAATTGTAAAGTTTCCTCGGACGTACAAACGATTTTCGAAAATATATTCTAATACTACACCTGTCTCCCCATGACTATGGCTGCTAAAAAGCAACCGAAACGTCAGGTTCAGTGTAAATAATAAACTAACATAAAATAAACTGCGATAGAATCCGTTAAAAATAGTATGATTTCAATTTGTGATTACAGTTAGAATGTTTATTTTTTAACTTTTCTCGGAGGGAGACTCTTGGGCCCAATTTATAAATTGCCCACATAGGCCACTACTATTGCAGTACAAATATTGTATTTAAATCCGAGACATAACGCCAAAAGAGAATTCCGTAACTCATAATAGGTACTATTAAAATAACTGAAATAAATTATTCTAGCCGAGTCTACATCTGATAAAGTCCTAATTACTTTTACAGTGTAGCGTAGGTAGTCATAATTATCTGAATTTGTAAATTGCATTCCACAGATAAATAGCCAAAACTATAAATGACTAGCTGACACGGCAGACTTCGTACTGCCTCAATCGATAACAAACTTCCATATTTATTCACCTTTTAAACCTTCTCTGGACCTCCACAAATAATTCAAGACCAAAATTAGCCAAATCGGACCAGCCGTTCTCGAGTTTTAGCGAGACTAACGAACAGCAATTAATTTTTATATATAAAGATTTGGTAAAAAATACTGTTAAGGACCGTGGTTCGTAACAGACTATGACCTGATAAGGTTCCAAATAGACTGCCACTACTTCGCGGTCGCCTTCAGTGGACTGTATTTGATGGATGTTGAGTCGAAGAATGAAACACTTGGATGGGTGGACTTCATTGACGTCAGTGAGGCATCGGATGTACTTGGCCCAGCACTACTCTTGATCTACTACTTCCTGTTGAGCTTCCTAGTTCCTTGAGAGACTCTTGTTGTCTACTTGTTGCCCAATGTTCACTATTTTCCTAACAAATGGTCCCTGCTTTTATAGTCTTTTGTAGTGCTGGCCCGCGATCCAAATTACCTCACCTCCGCATTTCCATTTATTTATAGAACTCATGTTTTACATATTAATCACATAGCATATATGTACATTGGTAGCAATAAGAGTTGCACGACGATAGGTACTTACATCTGTACCGTGCGACGTCGGGCTACTGAATGACGGGCGGATTGACCCCTCAGACTTATATATGGGCCCTGCCTCCCGCGAGCTACTATATAATAAAATGGCACCAGCCGGGGGAGCGCATATTCGCTTCTTACGGCGTGGGAGGCAGTCGCGGGGTGTAATTAAACTTACATACTAGTATACAAAGTCGTATTTCCTATTTATACGAAGTTATGTTAGATTCTGAGTAATGCATTTACGTAATTATATTTGCAATTATGCTTTTCGGGGAATGTACTTTCTTTATTAAATTTGGCTCTAACATACTTAATTACTCAGAAAACTAACTCCTAACAGTAGTAAGCTATTTATCTTAGCTTAATATCAAAGTAATTACATAATTACGTTTTTAATTTACGTAAATCTAACATTTTCATAATTTATTCGTTATATTCACGCTTACTATTCTACGTGTCACTGGCACATGTGTCTATAGTCTATTTGTGTCGTGCACAAATACCAAATATGATTGTGACCATAGTCAAATGGGATTTTTAATCTCGTGAAGGTGATTTTTTTTCAATACTGCTATCCAATTGAACATGGAAAGTAAAATAATATCTACATTCTAAATTTTATTTCCATCGTAATGATATTATAGTTATTTATGCAACTGTGGTATAATGAGGGGTATTAAAACATGAATGTGGGTTTATCACACGAAGCGAAGCTGAGTGTGATAATAGTATCACATGAGTGGTTTAATACCTGATTATACAGTTGCATACAAGACTTTATCTACACCCATGATAAACTAATAATATATCTTCAGAGAATGATGTACTGCCCTTTGATATTTTCCAATTCATGAAATCTTGGTACGCCTTTTCACACTGTTTTCTAGATTTTTCCGGTAGTAATTTGTTAGAAATGTCCTTTGCTGCATTCGAAATGTCTGGAGGTGTGTTATCAAAACTTAAATCGCTCATTTTCGTAAGTAAACAAAACAATTTGCAAAAATAATAGCGAAGAAAAATAGCGGGAATTCGAATTCGAACGAATAAGCTGCGGCGCGCCGCCGCTGTGGTAGTGCAATGCAACGCGCGTGAATGACAGTTCTTTTTTTGAAACTCATATGTAGATTCCACGCATCGGGCGGTAAGAATTTGGCTGTCTGATGAGTAACCCTTTGCGCGGAAGACATTGAAAAAGCGAAAGGAGTGTTATTATGAAATTTCATACAACATTATAACACCCGTTCGGATGATATTATGGTTATTAGGACATTGGATGTATTAATGTAGGCAATAAGCTAACTGTTTCAGAATCTTTTATAGAGGATTTAAAGCATGGGTGTAGATAAAAGTAATAATATATTTTTACTTGACCACAAATACTACCTGCGTATTGAACACAAGCTAAAAGTGGAGGCCCAAGATCATATTGTATTTAAACCTCAAATTGGTCACAGGCCGAAGAAAAATGAGCGGCCATATATCTTTCTAATCTTTTGTACTTAAGGGTCTGTTCGTTCCGAGAAACAGCTAATACTATAGATCCCGGTTTACAAGAAGAACTGTTATTTTGTAGCGGTACCAGTATGACGGCAAAAGTGCATTTTTGTTAGAAATACAGCTCGGGCTTGTGACGTCATAAAGTCCACGTCACTCGCTGTATTGGCTCCCGTTAGTCACACAAAGGGATCGTAAACAAAGGACCTGTAGTTTGGCCACAAAGTAGCGCGCTATTATTGTTACAAACATGAACGTAATAAATCAATCACTAACAGTAAACAGTTGTTTATTACTTATAACGCACAACATGTTACATTGTTTCATGTAATATTATTATTTCCTTTATTAAATTATTCTTATTTCAGAAATAGGACAAGACACAGGTATTTTTAAAGTTTTATGTAAGTGTTTAGATCAGTCCGCTAGCTGGAAAAACGATGAACAAGTTATACTGAACCTACATATTCCCATGATACGCAGGAACCTATTCCTGACGAAATAAATAAGCCCGTCTGAAAAAAAAACTGTCTGTTAGATTTCATTAAGTTTGGTTTAACCATTTTGTCGTGATTAGTAACAATTATACATTGATTCAAACTTTAACATAAGAAAAAAATATAGGTACAGACGAACATAGGGCACGCCGCAATAGCGGCGGTAAGGCCCATCATGGAGGATTGGCTAGAGAGGCGACACGGAAGCCTCTCGTACCGACTGACGCAGGTGGTCTCAGGAAAGGGATGCTTCGGGGACCACCTGCATCGGATCAGGAAGGAGCCAACGCCTGAGTGTCATCACTGCGACGCGAGCGAGGACTCAGGGCTGCACACGCTGGCGGACTGCCTGGCGTGGGAGACGCCGAGGCGTGACCTCGTGGCAGCCATCGGGGTGGGAGTCCTCTCGCTCGGCAGCATGATTGCGGCAATGGTGCGGAGCGCGAGCGCGTGGGCCGCCGCCACCTCCTTCTGCGAGCATGTGATGCTCGCGAAGGAGATGGCGGAGCGCGCCCGGGAGAGATTTAGAACTCTCCCGGACCGCCGAGCCCGCAACTTGCTCGCCGCGCGTCGCAGGCGACTCAGGCGCCGTAGGTCGCTTAACGACCTCCGTCCTCCATAAGCGCAGGCCTGGGGGTGGCAGGTGAGGCCGCCTGTCACTCCAGCAGAAGCAGGCCGGGACGGTGGGGCGACTAGCGCCCCTCCCCCAAACCGGGGCAAGACGGGGACACCGTGGTTCCCAAACCCGAGGGGGCCATCTCGAAACCGGAGATGGCCCAGGGTCAGTCGGGGTGCGAGGGATATGCTCTATGGGCAACCTTACACCCCGGCGTCTGTAGACCCTAGACCCCGACCGGCGTGCAGTTTTAGTCGGTTCAAGCCCGACATAACCGCCCTCGCTGGCCGGCGGGGGGTATCCGAAGGGATTTCCGCACGAAAAAAAAAAAAGGTACAGACGAACATAGAACCTGCTCCTTTTTGAAGTCGGTTATTAAAATGCACGATATGGCACCTTTCATTACGTTGTGAATACACCTCTGCCTATCCTTTCAGGGATACAGGCGTGTAGTTATGTTATGTTATGTTATTATATTATGTTGTGAAGACTCAGATACTATCTAATACCTTTAAACGAGTAATTCTTGTATGTATGCGTATATATAATCTGAATTTTGAAATGGTCTCCAACGATTTTTATGGAATTTAGAATGCAGGGGGTTTAAATCGATCTAACTACCTAGGTTTCATTTTTACAAAACTTCAAGAAAAATGTTATACGTACAAATTATTTAACTGTTTATTATATTTCTAGGGCTAACATAATCAAATTAGACTTTATTCATAATAGCCTCTGTGGCGTAGCGGTAGTGCATTCGACTGCTAAGCCAAAGTCGCGGGTTCGATTCCCGCTCAGTGCAAATATGTATATTTGCATTGGTCTGGGTGTTTCTATGTATAATATGTATTTATTTACAAAAAAAAAGTATTTAAGTATGTTTATCCGCATTCTAGAACCCATATGACAAGCTCTGCTTAGTTTGGGTCTGGATGGCGTTGTGTACTTTGTCGTACAATATTTACTTATTTATTTATTTATTATTTATATGTAAGGGAATATAGTGTAAGTTAATTTAAAAAGAAAAAATGACTAAAGCGTCATTAAAAGTGAACGCATGCTTTGGATAGGTCGAGGTTGGAAAAAAAGTAAAAAGAAAGGACAAGTTCCGTTAGAATCCCGGCGGGTGTCTCACTCATTGTAATGGATGCATTGAAAGATGGGTCAGACACTCAGACCTCAGCGACCGTACGGTCGAAGTATGCGTCAGCCTTGGTTAGTTGATGAGCAACTTTCTGTTACGTAATACAAATAATGTACATTAGGGCCTCGTCGCCATGTGCGTTCATCTACATTTATCTCATATCAAAAAATATTAAGTTTTACTTTGATTGTTATGTTTAACATCATATTAAAACTTACTTACAACAAATGAATGAATGATTTGGTAGAACAGCGGAAGAAAATCCGATTATTAATTATCCTTTAAGTCTGGAGTTCGATGCCCGGGTCGGGCGTCGCGTTACTTGGTTATTCTTTTACGATAATCCCTGAGGCTGTGAGGAGTCTGATAAACTAGGATACCTTATAAACCTTTGTCAACAGTGGTTTGGATTGGATTTATAGAAATATAGTATCGTTTTTAGGGTTCCGTTGCCAAATGGCAAAAGCCTTATAGATTCATCATGTCTGTCTGTCCGTCCGTCCGTATGTCACAGTCACTTTTTTCCGAAACTATAAGAACTATGCTATTGAAACTTGGTAAGTAGATATATTCTGTGAACCACATTTAGATTTTCACACAAAAATAGAAAAAAAAAACAACAAATTTTGGGGGTTCCCCATACTTAGAACTGAAACTCAAAAAAACAAATTTCATCAGACCCATACGTGTGGGGTGTACTATCTACGGATAGGTCTTCAAAAATTATATTAAGGTTTCTAATATCATTGTTTTCTAAACTGAATAGTTTGCGCGAGAGACACTTCCAAAGTGGTAATATGTGTTCAAGTAAGTAGTTTTTTTTAATACGTCATAAATCGTAAACCGCAACTAACCTTTCATTCAGTAAACTCAAATATAAAAAAATGTACTTGCTGCTACGGAACCCTTCATGGGCGAGTCCGACTCGCACTTGGCCGGTTTTTTATTTGCGTGTTTATACTCCCATGAGTACCGACTAACCAGGGCTAGTGTGGGTGAAGTGGTTATATCAAAAATAAACTGACTATAACCACACGTACTACTATAACTATGTAGGCGATCCCGGAAATGGAGAGAAGGAAATCCCCAGGAACCCAAGCAGGCATTAGTTACCTATCGTGCAGGCGGCCTCTTGTCATGGAGTGCGGGGAGTCTTGTTGGGTTAGTGAGCCTGCTTCTTTAATATTTGTTCTTCGTTTCCTTCGCAACATATAATCATGTGAATTCGTCTTATAAATTATTATAAAAAATAATATCAGCTGATTACTTAGATTATTTTTTTAATTTAATATGTACGTATAGATATAATTATGTACGCGTAACTATAGTTCATGATTTCAATACTTATATAACTATTCACATATCTAAATCTTATGAGCCAGTATAAACGGCAATCTTTATATTTTATGCCTCAAGTGTGTGGTACATATTTTGAATTATAAAACTTTCATTAATTTCCAATTTGAGTAGAGGGACTAAGTGGTTAGGTGGCAACGGCCTGTAAATGTTGGATAACTTTGATATGAACGGGTTCACTGTTTGTTTCGTCAGCGATGGAAGCCACTGGACACATTTAAATGTATAAATTACCGGACACTAAAACTAAAATTGAATTTCAACAATGATAGGAACTGCGATTAAGTCAAACTAAACGGCTATCACTTTTTATACGCTTTTTATTAGCTTCACCTGTATGTTAGTTTGTAACCGACTCCTTTGGGCGCGATTTTGACCCACTTTAAACGGCCAGATTTCGTGCAAACTTTGTAGATTTATCGAAGACCGATGACAATACACTAATTTGATAAAATTATTCCATTTTTCAATTTGCAAAATAAGATTTTTGTTAACTTATATAGTTTTCATCTATAGTCGATAAGGCAGATATTTTAATTTCCAACCATTATCTTTAGCCGATTTATCTAATATTAACAAATTTTCGAACAAGCTATTATAAATAAACCAAACTAAAAAGTAGAAAATAAATAATAGTTAAAAAAACTAAAAAACACGCTTTTTATAGAAAACCGAACTAAAAAAATTGAAAATAAGTTTTAATAAATTTAAATTAAGTATATTGTTAAAAATTTCAATATATGTAAATTAATAATAGTGTAAATAAAAAAATGTATTTCATTTTACAAAAAGCGTGTGCTGCATGGGTCAATACATATAAATATTTTATTGACAGACATGAGTAGAGTGATTATCTATTATTTATTTTCTTTACTCAAAGAACAGTACTTGATTGTAACAGTAGTAAAACGTGGGAGCTCAGTTTTGTTAAACGGATTTACGCTGGTGAAATCCAGTATAATAAGAGTTTGTTTCAATGATATTTGGTATTCTGTACAAAAGACCATCAGTCCTATGACTGCCTCTGTGGTGCAGCGGTGGCTACTGCTGCCAGCTTCGATTTCCGCCCCGGGTAAAGTGTTATTAGGTTTTTCCGTTAGGAAATATTCAGCAGCAACGGGGACTCAGAAAAGGTGCCGGTTTGTTGGCAATAGGAGCACTCTGTGTTAAGTGGAACCAAATATGTATTTAATGAAATGTGGTTCCCACCATCACAGTCCACCTGTTCCTTCCGATTTGGGGATATATTTAAACGTGAGCATATAGATTAAAATAGTCTACGTTATAGTGTCATAAAAAGGACGTGACTATTGTGTGGGAATTTTATACCTTCTTACATTACCTATCTTTTAATGTGTGAGAAACATGCTCGAAACAGACAAGGTAAGATTGAATATTACCAGTTCTCCGCGTTACCTGAATATGTCTAGTTTAACTTATGCCTATTATTATATACGAATTATAAATTGCACTTCTTCCCATATTATGAATTTATTTGTAAAAATTTGGGCTAGATTTCAGGAAAACGATTCTGTTTACGGTGAGTATTATCACTAAATATCGCGAGATGTCATCGGTAGTGCGAAAAACGACACACTCGCGTTTCATACTATTTGATGTTTCAACCTCATCAAGATCTTTGAGGCCAAACCAACCTTACCTGCAAGTACGGTACACGGGCTGACGAACGGACGAGGCTCTGGAGGACGCTTTCCTCTCGGGATTGCGGGGTCAGACGGCAGTCCGCTTCCGTTAAAAATGTAGAAGGTGGAGGTTTAGATGTTATGGCGCATAATGTGAAAGACCTATATCCAATAGTGAATTCCAACAGGCTAATAGATGGATAGGGTAGGTAATGTTTCCTAGTTTACTGACCTAGTCCAGGGGGTACATTTGTTAATGTTGCTCTTCTCTTTTTCGATTAGCAAGAGATTCTCTCATGTGGAAAGGTGATGTCGGCAATTGTTACGCGTTGCTCTAATCGACCTATCCGGCTTACTGTCTATAATACTGCTATTAGTGGCGATAGATCGATCTCAATACAATGTGACATGATCATTGTTGAGAACTGGCTCAGATATACCTGTAATACAGCACTTCCTAATTCATCAGAGATCATTCAGAGATCACAAAAACATAGCCAGGATTTGGAAGCTGTTAAATCTATCTATATTATCAATTTTCCATCTTTACCCTATTACATCTTATAATTAGAAATTCTGGATATTGTAGGTCTGCTAGCGATGTTTCGCCAGAGCGTCCAAAAAGCTTGTGAATCTTCAATGAAATAGTCTCGGAGGAATTGTTGGTAGTTCACTACTTACTTCACCGTTTCCATCCAACTACCATGTATTCGGCAGCTGATAAGAGAGCTCCGATTTCCATTTAATCTGCCCCCGCCTCCCTGTAAGAGACTGGTCGCTAGTTCAAGTCCCGTCCTAGACGATCTCTTTTTCCGATCTAAATCTATAAGAATATTAGTATCTGAATAATTGTTTATGTCCAACTTGGCACCTAACTATGGTCAATTTGAATTTAGATCCCTTATACGTAACGTAAATATAATGAGAACGTAGCAGTAATATTTAATCTACCTTCAATAATAATATAAAATAGCCTAAAATCTAACTGTGTATTGGCATCAAATATGAGATCTATCACATAACAAAAACGATAGGTTTTTTTTTTATATATTTAGGACACGTTAATTTGACTTCACCTCGCCTGATGGTAAGCTGAAGGTAAAGTCTCAGGAAAGAGGATCACCATTACATACACGTACCATGTTAACAATGGTGGCACTCAGCTTGACGGCCTCATCAGAAGAGGATATTTTTATTCCAACCGAGGTGAGCTACCAATTTCACTAGGTTAACGACTCCAAGTCCGAATCTAATAAGTATTGATGCCATTGCCAAATCAATAAGTGAAATACATATTAAGTGTTATGGTTTGGTTTGTACGTAATATATATTTTTGTCGATCGAAGCAAAGTGAAGAAAAATCATAGATAAAGTATAAGTTAATTATTTAACTAGAAAAGTGGCGCGCAATAGTTCTCGTGGGCGTCGTCCACGACGCGCGGCACTGGCGTCGTTCACCTAGCGCATTGCTAGTAGGAAAGTTGTTTAAGACGTCGGAAAGTGTCACGTTGAACGATGGTGAACCGCGACCGGTGTCTTCTGCGGTGCCTGGCCTACTCACCAAATTGTCATTCTATCAATCCGTCACCATGACTTTATCTTCGCCATCTGAAGAGTACCTACATTTGCAGTGCTCAAAAACGTGTCGTACTCTTACGGTTGAACGATATTACCCGTCACATTCACCGTAAGGCTTCTTTGTCCTAATGAGATTTGCCAAATGTGCTGGCATTCTTTTATGTCACACTTTTAAGTCTGCGAAGTTTAATCTTATGTTACTTATTACGGCATCTTTAGATAAGATTCAAATGAGATTTAGATATATAATTCGATTTATAAATTATATTATATATTATGAATATTTGATGATTTAATCAAATAATAATTATTACAAACTTTAAAAATGAAACAAATTTATAGAAATAACATACATTTAGTCCTTGATGCAGTCAGTTTTCTAATTGTATTTTATCATGAAATAATATTATACTTACTTATTAAGGTCAAGTAAAGTCTTATTTAATACCTAAAGGCTGTATATATATTTCTCGGTAGAACAGTAACCCTATTTGTGTTACTTATTTTTAGAGCAACTAAAAAATATTTAGACATCTAAATCATAATAGAGCTTTAATTTTAATATTCTAGTTTGGGAGCGCGCACTGCTGCTGTAGCCGGCGTGACGCGAATCATCGACCTCTCGCGCCATTTGTAATGTTCAGTGGCGAAATAGAGGTCATTGACAAGGCCTAGCTTACAGCACTACTATTCCATTTGAATCAACATCACGTTATTCAACGCTCTCTTCCCACTAGTGGAGTTTTCTTTCTTATGAAACAGGTATTGGGACCATTAGATATATAATACGTGTTAATGAAATCCTTTTGATTATTTTTTGACTCACATCCGGCTCTTGCAAAAGTTTAATAAATATACTACCCATTGTCATAATTTTGGCATTATTTCTTGCAATAAAAGAATCTAGGATATGTTCAAATTTCGTCAATATTTGGATTATTTCACGGTGAAATGATTGATGTTATAATAAAAATAATGTTTTAATGGCTTACTCTATTCTGTTTAGTTGACATGTAAGCGTTAAGTTTTTTGTCGATAAGTACGACAATGGCTGTATTATAGCTAGTCGTGATCCAAGTTGGCGAAATGGGGGGCGCTCGGTTCGCAAGGGGTGGGGGAAGGTGGCACGCACACTACGCCAACGAAACGAAAATTTGTGAGGTGAACGAACGCGAGTGGCCGCGCAACCAAACGTCAGGTTGATTCACTTTTCATCTACGCTCACTCTGTTATGGATATTGTTAACTTTTTTATTTTTGATAAAATGAAAACTCACTTTTTACTTCTGTGTCGATTCCATTTCTTTTTGTTACCTGCTCTGTTGTGCTTTGATTAAACACTGCTGGAGTTACAATGCTACCTAATTAAAATATATTTCCAAGTCAATATCCATTATTTATTTAATTTATTCTGGAATAACAATCTAGGGAGCTCAATCAGTTTCTGCGATAGAAACCGTAATGTACTTAAGTGTACTTACTTATTTGTTAACCTATTCTAATAGTTAATTACTCTTCAACGCTCTTCCCCAACGGACTTCTGACTCTAAAACAACGATTTAGTTGACCTTTTATTATGTTATTTGAGGAATGGCGGTTAGATAATCTGAACGCCTTCCATTTTATTGCATGAAACATTTAGACTTGTTTAGTTAAGAAACTCCTTGATTGAAAAGGGTCTTAGAGATAGTTTACATTTACAAGATTTTTAAGTTGAATTCTATACTTCTTACTAGAACTATTATTTAAGAAAAATGTAACGTGATGACGTGTACTGATAGTACATTCTCCTATGTTCAGTTGACTGTTGCAACAGTTCGTCGCACGAGTTTTAAAACAAAGCTATCAATTGTTGATAAAACTGGAGTAAAACTCGACTTATTGAGCTTATTTTTAGTTGAATTATAATTACGTAAAAGGCTTGACAAAAAGGGATGATATGGAACTGAAGTTTTCACAAATTTGAATTAATAATTAGTATTGTTCACTTTTATACCCAAGCAGTATATAATCAGTGAATGGGTACTAGACCCTGCAGTCAGCACCTGTGCACATATTCAATGGACATTTTGTTATAAAAGTGGTAACGCGCAGAGTATGAGTTTTTACTTTTATCGAGCATGTGAGCGCGGCGGCAGCGGGTCATTGACCCTGCTGTCCGCATTTGGCGGCAATCCACGGTTTGCGAGCGCGCACTTTTCTGTCATGCCACGTGATGAAAGTCGCTGCGGAGGTGAACTCATCGGGAAGATGTTTGTGTGCTCGGGGTTTTTACCTCTTCAATTGGTGCTATTTCTTCAAATAATATGATTCATAACTGAAAACAAAAATGACAGACACAACTATGTTTTTAACAAAACCGACTGTAACTGCTGTACACACACACCTTTTGCTACGTTAACCCAAAATTAAATGTAATATTTATTTACTTAAATGAATATTTCAATACGACGTTAATAAATTAGTCCTACAAGCTTTATCTGTAAATCTTGGATATTAATTCAACATACATAAGTTGTCATAATACTGACTCAGTGGTACAGCAGTAGTGTAAACGATTGCTGTGCATTAAGCCCCGCGTTGGATTTCCGAGTGATAAAAAGTTCTATTACGATTTTATGTTGAAAAAATTCTCGATTAGAACACAGAGTCAAAGTGTGGCAGGCTGATAGTAATAAGCTCGCTCCTTGTTACGTAGGACAGAAAATATAAATGTGGGTGTTAATACACTTCTGTTACCCTTATAGCTCGGATACTAGTCGGTTATCGCTTTGGTCATATTAACCAATTGCAATCAAACATCCGGCAGGTTTTAAGTCTGACTAAGACCTTTCTTATAGATAAAGATCAGTAGTTTTTGCGTCCATCGCCAACAAACAGACAAACAGATAAACAGTCAAACCAACAAGATATGAAAAAAAAAATTAAGTTCAGAATCGTTCATCTAACATAACCCAAGTATTTTTTTTAAATATCTCCAATGTACAGACACAACTAATTTACAATTTTATGATAGTATAGATATATTAATATAAATATAAGAGATACAGAGGTATTTATCCATTTCTATACTCAAATAAGAAATTATGTAAATGGGTATGAAATATGGGTGAACCCCACCAAGATTTTCGGGGCGCAAGCTAGTACACCTGCTGATTGACGAACGAGGCTCTGATGTAGGCTTTTCTCTCGCGGTTGGGGGGTCAGACGGCAGTCGTTCTCGTAACAGCTAAAATTTCATTCCATTTCATTCGGTTACTTTAATCTACTTCCTATATACTTACCTATTTTATGATTCTACTTATCTCAAATAGAACCGGCAATAGAGAGGTGACCATCACCATCATTACTATCTTGCGTCACCTCTGCCGTGAAAACTGGATTAAAAAATCTAATATAGAGGCGCTTTTAGATAATGACTATTAAACGTTAATGACTTTTCAATTAACTATCAATATTTAGTTCTATCTGTGGGTGTATGAGTTCAAGCCAACCTCATCTGCTGATTGACGAGCCAGGCTCAGGTGTAGACTTTCCGCTTGGGGGTCAGATGTCAGTCGCTTCTGTAAAAGCCAATCTAACCAAATTATGTAGAAGAGGAATAGGAGAGCGAACCACAGGCTCCAAAGTACAAGCTTTGCATGCAACCGGACTTAACGTTGTGATGATGATGATTAAGTACTATCTGTATTTTTTCGACGGTAAATATTTTAACTATGACTATAAAATTCCTGTTAATTATGAAACGCAATACGAGTATACCTACATATTTTTGCTTGACAACCAAACACAGGGGAGCATTTGAACAGTTTAACTATACGACAAGTTCATCACTTATGAAGCATCTGAGACAACGCAATAAAACTGTATTACATTCCTAGCATCGGTAGTTTACTGGTTAAGGAAGTTGATCTTACGATCGACAGGTCACGGGTTCGAATCCTGGCTATTAAACTACCGACGTGAACCCACTCATAACACAAGCAATTTAGCTTAGCTAGAGGGGTTAGGGAGATATTAGTAATAGCTCTATCGTACAAAAAATCATTGAGTACTATCTATCTTTTTTAACTAAGCTCACAGGTAAGCTCCGGAGTTATAATGTCTGTGAACTGAGTTGGTAATAGGTTTGGAGGAAGATGATGATAGGTTCTTGTACTCTACGCAGTACGACTCTTTGGCAGCATTTTGCCATCCCTAGCATGGCGAAGGTTCCGATGAGCATTTTCAATCAATCTTACCTCTCTTTCCCTATCCAGACCAACGCGTGTAGGGTAGGGTTGAGGTGTCACCAATCGAGATCTAAGTGGTTTAGCCTGCTGAGTTTCTTGCTGGAGTCTTCTGACGATTTGTGTTAAATTCCGTCAATATCGTAACGAAAACGATTTTAAGAATAAAAATAAAGTCATTGAGTCACGTATTTCTAATTTACATTAAAACATGAGATAGGCTTAGATAATATGTGTTACGAAATACTATGTGACGTTGGCACAGCAACTAACGTAGAATAGAAACGGCCAGTGCCTTCTCTTAATTACATATTAATCTGTGGCGATACCACATGAAAAACAACAAGCTGAACTACAATCTTCGACTATGTCACAACTACCACGTGATTCCTACGTCACAATCCTGCTTTGCGAAAAATGTAGTTCGCGCGCTGAGTAACATATCTACAACATCCCAACGACAACCGTTGGGCCGCGGCCCGCCAGGCGTGATCACCTTGCCTGGTCGGAGGACACCCTGTTCCTCCACAAATCTTTACAGGAATAGCAAGTTACTTATACTGTCACGGAAATGACGGACCAGGCTCTGGTGCAGACTTTCTGTTCGGAGTTAGGAGGTCAGATTGCAGTCGCTCTCATAAAATCCGAATAAACCAAATTTAACAGAAAAGAAGGAGTGAGCGGACCCCTGGTTCCAAATGAAAGCAGCGGATGCACCCGGGAACAACACTTAGTTGATAATGAGCTATCCTATAGATTGTTTGTTACGCTATAAATTCGAGTAAATTATCGTGTCGTATCTGTGTCGGATGCAATGATCTTCCACCTGTCGCCATTATGGCCCAGAATTTCCATATAAGTAGCAAGTTTAATTTATTATTCTGATTTAATCTCTATTTTAAGAAATATTTCTATTTTTTACTTAAGTTAGTTAACTTATAGACATGAAATTCAAAAACTAGCATCGGGTTGATTGACCTTTTAATAGTCAACATCACCATTTTTTTATTCACAAATATATATAACTGCACATGGCTCAGTCAGAGTTCTATAGAACCCAACTTAAAGTCAATGACTGTGAGACGAGTGAGGAAGTGACGTATATTTATACTCTTATTAATTATGTGTTATAGAGAACATTTAACTGTATAAGCAATCAAGCGCAGTGTTGTGTTGTACCGAGCTCGTTGATGTCGTTTGTATACAGCTTGCTCCAGCGCCTATTGTGCGACTTTCGTCTTGGTTTCATTGAACTTTTCACATTACTTATGTTAGTCTCATTTATTTGTATTTTTATAACAGTTTGAATGTTTTAAGCTTTGTACTTCAACATTAAACTGTTACCTAACTATGTTGTTACAAAACTACATAACTTTTATTATTTTAGTTGCATAAACCTATACATATGTTTTTAATTAGATACTATTGGTGGTCGTAGAAAGCCCTATCAAGATTTTTAGAACCCAAACCAACCTCTCCTGCAAGCCGGTATACCTACGAGGCTACGAGGCTCTGGCTTTGGGGTTTGGGGGCAAAGGCTATCCATAAGGAAAATAATAGTACCTCCTCCTCTTTTCCTTAGCGCTTAGCGGCGCCAAAGAGCATTGAGCAGTGTTTGGTGCTCACATAATAATGATAAGGTTTGAGATATTATGGTACATAATTGATGATATTATGATATTATTATGGTACATATCGTGTATCTTTCTGTATTCCAAGAATTCTGTGAAAGTTAAATTGGAAGTAAAAGTTGTATTTCCCAACGTAAAAATACATTTGATTACATTAAACATATCTCCCCTACATTGGATGAAGGAATCTCTAGAACATCGTGGTGGTAGAAATTTGATGACACAAATTTGTCACAAAATTCGGCAGGGTGGGTACCACCGTGTACGATTGCGAAAAACCCTCCATAGTAATCCAATTTCGGTTTGATTGCGTTCAGGGGTCAGCAAGTGCATAGCCGGGCAGGGGGATTGTGGTCGCAGCGCTAGTGGGACCGGTGGGTGTCACGCGGTGCTGCGACGACAATCCTCTTCTGATGAGGCCGTCAAGCTGAGTGCCACCATTGTTAACATGGTACGTATATGCAATGGCGACCTTCTTTCCTGAGACTTTACCTTCAGCTTACCATCAGGCGAGGTAAAGTCAAATTAACGTGTCCTAAATATTAAAAGAAAAATAACATCGATCATAATGTTTATTAGTCGGCTACATATATTCATACAGTTTCCACAAACTATTAGTATTTCTAGAACTTTAGTCCCTACGACTATAAAGTATTATTCGACTCACTACAGTAATTCAATCTGACAACACCATCTGTCGCATGTGTTCTCTGCAGCCTGTATCCACATAAACATATTTATAGATAATAGGGGGCCCTTGGATCGTGGCCCTGGCGAATTACTTACGGAAAAACAGAGCCTGCTATGGGAATATAAACATTACCATCATTACTGTTTTAATCCCGGTTGCATTCAAAGCTAGCACATTGGTGCCCAGGGTCGGTTCATATTGGCTGGGTGGGGAAACCCCGAGAGGAATTCTTGCATCAGAGCCCTATCCGTTTATCAGGAAGTTAGGTTGGCTTGGGCCCCTAAGATCTTGGTGGGGTTCCGGGGTTTAGGTCTTCAAAAATAATATTGAGGTTTCTAGTATTTTTTTTTTCTAAACTAAATAGTTGGCGCCAGAGACACATCCAAAGTGGTAAAATGTGTGTGTCCCCTCCCCTCCCCCTGTTACTTCTAAAATAAGAGAATGATAAAACTAAAAAAATATATGATGTACATTACCATGTAAATTTCCACCGAACATTGGTTTGAACGAGATCTAGTAAGTAGTTTTTTTTTAATACGTCATAAATCGTAAACCGCAATTTACCTTTCATTCAATCAACACAAATACAAAAAAAATACTTGCTGCTACGGAACCCTTAATAGGCGAGTCCGATTCTCACTTGGCCGGTTTTTTATTAACATTACTTCTAACCCATGGGATTTTGAAAACGTCTGTAGGAGTTGGTATCTTATCGATTATCTCGATTTAAGACTACCTACACATCGTGTATCTTTGCCTATTCGAACAATTCTGTTAAAATAAAATTGAAAGTCAATGTTGTGTTTTGCAAAGTAGTGGTATGAGAGCTCCACCAATATCTTCAGGGTCCATAAATAAACCAGTATACCTGCTGATTGGCGGACGAGCCTCTGGCGCAGGCTTTCCCCTCGGGGTAGGCTGTAAATGGCAATTCCTTCTGTAAAGCCAAAATAAACATAATTATGGAAAGGAAAAGTAGGTAGTAGCAGTTTGAAACTGCTAGGGAAGTGTGTTAGAACAGAAGTAGATGGCGAAGGATGTCTTTGCCTACCCCAGGAGAAATAGTTTTGGAACTGACTGTAGGAAATTGTTAGCATATCTTTGTTCATAATGGAGCGATGAACAAAAACACAATGGCGATAGATATTCTTTTGTTTTAATTAATAAGTGATGCTTCACGAGACTAGGTGCGCGGGCGCAAAAAGCGTAGTTTCCGCATTGCGCGTGGAGAGCGCCGCCCGCCGCGCGCCTGCCGCGGCGCTCTGCAGCCTGCAGGTTACATTTCCGCGCACGTTGTGGAGTGTCTTGCAACACGAGCGACAGGGCTACATAACATTTTTTCTTGCCAACAAACTTTTTACTATCGCTATGTATTTTTATTATACATCTCTATAAAAAATAAGTATGAAAGTAGAAGAAACGAAAGTTAAATGTCATTGAAATTACATTGGGACCTAAACATAAACTGGCGAAATGTGGGTGCTAGCACCTCTGCCTGCGTGAGTTTATGTATGTTATGTGTATGTATTTATCTTTATTAAGCTTACACAAATTTATTAAATTTTCAATTAAATGATTATAGTAAAATACTATTTAAGAATAAAAAAGCGGCTAAGTGCGAGTCAGACTCGCCCATGAAGGGTTCCGTAGCAGTAAGTAACATATTAATGCATTTTTTAAAATTTAAATTTGTGTTGATTGAATAAAATGTAAATTGCGTTTTACGATTTATGACGTATTCAAAAAAAAACTACTTACTAGATCTTGTTCAAACCAATTTTCGGTGGAAGTTTACATGGTAATGTACGTCATATATTTTTTTTTGTTTTATCATTCTCTTATTTTAGAAATTACAGGGATACACATTTTACCACTTTGGAAGTATCTCTCGCGTAAACTATAAAGTTTAGAGAAAAAATAGATTAGAAACCTCAATATCATTTTTGAAGACCTATCCATAAATACCTCACACGTATGGGTTAGATGAAAAAAAAATTGAGTTTCAGTTCTAAGTATGGGGAGCCCCCAAAATGTATTGTTTTTTTCTATTTTGGTGTGAAAATCTTAATGCGGTTCACAGAATACATCTACTTACCAAGTTTCAACAGCATAGTTCTTATGATTTCGGAAAAAAGTGGCTGTGACATACGGACGGACAGACATACATGCATGACGAATCTCTAAGGGTTCCGTTTTTTGCCATTTGGTAACGGAACCCTAAATATAGTGCTTCACTGGCATCGGGTACAAAGACCAAGCTTCCGGTTTATATTATTTTAAATTTGTTTTGAACTACTTTGCATTTTGTAAAGATATTTTATTTAGCAAATATTGGGCGTAGAACATAACAAAGTTTAAAGAAAAATACAAATCAATCTGGCATGCCGAAACTAGGTCTAAAGAAGAATATGATAAATAAACCTAAAATGAAAAGTAAAAACAGCAAAATATTAATTTAGATACAACACAAATTCTAATTTCTCGTTCTGTCTATAAATATAAAACTAATTTGTGTTAGTGATGACCGAGATAAACTCAAGAATGGGTGAACCGATAGTCGTGATCTTTGAATTTTTAGTTGTGTCTTCACCTATTCTTCGCTTTTTTGTGATTTTTTTTGCGGAATTCGCCTCGGTTGCCCTCTTGCCGGCCAGCGGGGATGTTTATATCGGGCTCGAACCGAGTGAACCTCACGCCCGTCTTGGGTCTTTAATGCCGGGGTGAAAAGAGACATTCACGAAATAAATTCAGCTGATGAGATAACCAACATAACTTGATTCTAATGCGGATCGAAGTTTCCCAGGTCAGCTAGTTTGTTATATTTGTTGTAAAATGTGTTTTGGGGCTCCATCAAATTTTTCGGGTCTAAAGCTAACCTTACCTGTAAGCTGGTGCACCTATTGATTGATGGATGTCACTCATTCGATGGCGCAGGCTTTCCTCCCGGGGTTGGGAGTTCGCTGCCATAAAAGTTGAATAAGTCAAACTACGGACCACAGAACCCTTTGGATGCAACCGAGACTGGCGCACAGATAGAGAAGCTATGAGAAGAAAGTATTATCTTATTTCTTCTGTTCTATAGCAGTGACAGCAACACATACAGTAATAATATGTATGTTATTATACATGTCAAATAATAATGGCAACTCGCATTTAGAATGTAGGTTCACAATATGCTCCGTCTTCTACCCAACCGTGACCGGTCTCGGCCGGCGTGAGATGTCGTGCGGTGTTCCGCAGGGATCAGTCCTGGGGCCGCTCCTGTGGAACATCGGATACGACTGGGTGCTTCGCGGTGAGCTCGCAGACGGTGCCGCCGTCACGTGTTACGCGGACGACACGCTCGTGACGGCGTGCGGAGCGACATACCGCGAAGCGACCCTGAAGGCCACGACCGCGGTTGCCCAAGTCGTGGAGCGGATCCGGCAGTTGGGTCTCGAGGTGGCTCTGCATAAAACCGAGGCCCTGTTCTTTCATGGGCCTCGGAGCAAGCCACCTGAGGGATCCAGTCTCATCGTGGGAGGTAATCGCATCGGCATCAAGCCCCAAATGAAATATTTGGGGCTCGTGCTCGACGGCCGATGGGACTTCGGAGAGCACATCCGAAGTCTGGCCCCCAAACTGAAGGGCACAGCTCTCGCTCTGGCGCGGCTGCTGCCCAACATGAAGGGGCCCGATGACTCCTGCAGGAGACTCTACGCGGGGATCGTGCGGTCCATGGCCTTGTATGGGTGCCCAATATGGGCGGAGGCCCTGAAGGCCGGAAGTGTGCGGATGCTGCGCGCTCCGCAGCGAGTGATGGCCATCAGGGTCATCCGCGGGTACCGCACGATCTCCTTCGAGGCGGCGAGTCTCCTTGCCGGAACTCCGCCATGGGACCTGGATGCGAGAGCCCTTTCACAACTGTACCAGTGGCGAAAGGAGGCGCGGGAGCAGGGACTGAACCCCGAGCATCGAGAAATCGAGGCCGTGCAGTCCCAGCTCCGCCAGGCCATCGTGGTGGAGTGGAAGGAACGACTTGGGCGACCAAGCGCAGAGCACGCCGTAATAGCGGCGGTAAGGCCCATCATGGAGGATTGGATACAGAAGCGACACGGAAGCCTCTCGTACCGACTGACGCAGGTGATCTCCGGGAAGGGGTGCTTCGGGGACCACCTGCATCGGATCAGGAAGGAGCCAACGCCTGAGTGTCATCACTGTGACGCGAGCGAGGACTCAGGGCTGCACACGCTGGCGGACTGCCCGTCGTGGGAGGTGCCGAGGCGTGAACTCGTGGCAGCCATCGGGGTGGGAGTCCTCTCGCTCGGCAGCATGATTGCGGCAATGGTGCGGAGCGCGAGCGCGTGGGCCGCCGCCACCTCCTTCTGCGAGCATGTGATGCTCGCGAAGGAGATGGCGGAGCGCGCCCGGGAGAGGTTCAGAACCCTCCAGGCCCGCCGAGCCCGCAACATGCTCGCCTCGCGTCGCAGGCGACTCAGGCGCCGGAGGTCGCTTAACGACCTCCGTCCTCCATGAGCGCAGGCCTGGGGGTGGCAGGTGAGGCCGCCTGTCACCCCAGCAGAAGCAGGCCGGGACGTTGGGGCGACTAGCGCCCCTCCCCCAAACCGGGCAAGACGGGGACACCGTGGTTCCCAAACCCGAGGGGGCCATCTCGAAACCGGAGATGGCCCAGGGTCAGTCGGGGTGCGAGGGATATGCTCTTTGGGCAACCTTACACCCCGGCGTCTGCAGACCCGAGAAGGCGTGCGGTTTTAGTCGGTTCAAGCCCGACATAACCGCCCCCGCTGGCCGGCGGGGGGGTATCCGAGGGGATTTCCGCACGAAAAAAAAAGAAAAGATACACAATATGCTTAATTACTGAGCCGCTATTGAATTTTAAACACGGAAACATTTCCATACAACAAATGTAATATGAATATGTATGAGGAATATGTATCTATTAAGGGTTGAGAACACTATCGATATATTGAATAAAAATCTATTATTGGAGAGACCGCCAAGCGGATTAATTTCCGGCAAGGGCCGTAAATAGCTTCGATCGATTTTATGACTTATGAGTGTGCTTGTCGTAGTCAGTAGATAACAATAAAGTGCATGTACCGCAGGTTGGTGGTGGCTGTCGCCGGTGGCGAGTAGCGGTTCGCAAGGTTTAGGTTCACTGGGGTTCATTGCCATAGTTTTGTAACCCTTCTTGTGTAACTCGCTCTCAGCGGCCCTTCTCGTGCGCCTCTCACTTGGACTTATTATTGCACTTATTTACTCTTCACGAAACGTTCTATAATACACTAGTTATGTTGTCGTGACGTGGCGCTCCATAATCGACAACATTTGGTAGGATTCATGTTCGATGTTGAATAATTAGTGTCTCTCTCATCTCGAGTGAGATGTGAGGCGGAACAATTCAATCTGTAGGCAGACCAACCCCGTGGGTGTTCGATTAATGGAGTAGGCTCAGTCACCATTCTCTTAATTATATAGATCCCCTTTATTGTGAGTTTTAATTCATATTTGTTACATGTATACTTTACAGTTATAGCTAAGACCATGTCATAGAATGAACACATTTGAAATATTTAACGTGTTATTGGACCCTAACAGCTTATAGGAATGATGGCCTATTCCCAGAATTATTATATTTTAGAGCAATGCAAAATTTGGTTGTAGGTATGTAGCCACTATCTTCAGGGCTCCCGTAAGACGAACCAATAGTGGAGGAGTAGGGGAGAGAGCGGATCCGGGCTTCAAAGTGCAAGCTTTATTATGGGTTTATATAACTTTTCATTATTATGTGTTATTTTTTGTGATTTAACTAGGTTTGAACTTAACAAAATTAAAAAGATACGTGGCCAGTTTTTACCAATGCCTATGTTTGTTATTAAAACAATAAATCTATGAATTAATCATTTCAAATTAATTGACAATTACATTTCTCATTTACAGTGATTACAATTCGTTATATTTGTATTCTAAAAGTATATTGCTAGCGATTTTAGTTCTGTAATTGTTTGATTAAGATGAACTGATGATCTTACACAGTGTATAAGTACATGCGGAATGTTTAATTGAGCAGTCGTGTAGGCTGCGGTTCCGCGTCTAGCGGCCGTCGACCCCGCAGCCTTTCGAGAGTATCGAACCGCATGGATTACGTCACCGCGCAAGCCTCCCCCCTCATTGCTGCCTGATCGCCGCGCCGCGACGCCTAGTGCCAACTGGAACTAAACTAACCATGGAATATTCCCAAACTTGTCAAATTTTCATTTAAAATTTTTGTTCAAGGTTGAAAATTTACATAAGATAAAGTAATTTGTTTTAAAAAAAAAGTTGAACGTTATTTTCTACATATTAGATTTTAAGACTCACATTAACATTTACACTTGTTTATGTCAAAAGGCATTGGCAGATTTTTTATTATAGCCACATTTCACCAGCTTGATTTTTGGATTCAGGTAATAGGAAGCCAGTAAAACAGAATAGCTCCATGCCGCAATTTTATTTATTTTAAATATTTTATTTATACTATGCGTGACGTGTAATTCGTACCCAGGGCTTCACGATTGCACACATCATGAGTTCAAACTTATGTCACGGGAATAATAATGCATTTAGTTGCATGCTTTGTGGCATAATCTAGATAGATTAAGCGTAGCGTTCTTACACAGCATGCTACGCCGTAGTCGTGCAATAAAAAGTGTAGCGCTATCTTAAATTTCGGAACGAAGTTTGGCGCAGGAACTTTCGTTGGTTACGCTCACTCAGTCGATAAGGTAAACATCATCTGCAAGCGGCGGCAGTCATCGACCCGCGCGCTCACAAGGCCACTCGCTTACACAACTCTCCACTAAAATTATATCCACTCACTACTTTTGGATGCCTTTAATTTGTTTACTTAAATCATTACAATCCCTTACGGGCATTGCGTAATTCCCCTCGTACCTACAAATAATAAATTACGCAAACGATTTTAAATATATAACTGTACAATTAACTGCACTAAACATTCTCCTTGCAGTTCCATTTTAATGTTGAAAAGCTCTTTGTTTCGAACGAACTCGTAATGGTACTAAACAACAACGTTGTTCTCAATACGGTGAACTCGAGCGATCGCTCGTATAAGCAAGTGGTGGCGTGGCGCGAGCAACCAACAAAAGTACTTTCGGCCAAATAACGGCACCGCGCAGAGAAATGCTCTACGAAATCGAAACACACGGTCCCGTTAGGCGGCCCTCGCCCTAAGAGCCTGCCGGGATAATCTTGGTAAATCACCGCCGACGATCCGCCGTTATAAGTATTAGTACTTCCGCTGTACTGCTTTGTTGTAAATAATATTCAAACTCCACTGCAATATAGCCGTTTGATTTGATATTTAAACCATTTGGAATATATGCGCTCCAACGACAAAAGGACCACATAATATAGACGATATTTATAGAACATCGAAATCTACTTGAATATATTATATTTATATTGTGTAAATGGACGTAAATAATAGTTGATGAGGTTAATTGAATTTGAATGGTTACCATCAAAATATATATAAATTATTACAGAGTATTATTATTATTTACGTTCTAAGAAATCTTCGACGTTCTTACTCCTTAAATCAATATTTTTACAATACTTTTATTTTTTCCACTTAATAATGTTATGAGCAGAACTTTACTTTACGGTAGTAAAGCATATGAAATTACAAATTTACCTATTGGATACTAACATTTAAATAACGAGTAAAATATTGTTTCCGAGAGCCTGTGTGTTCATATTGCCATCTAGTGGCCAACGAGCCTATTGCTTGTTTTTAGAATGCTCGAAAGAAACAAATAAGTGCGTTATACACTTTTTGTGGTTTGATCTCTATTCAGTAGATGGCGTTACTAAAATTTTCTATTTTGATAGTAATTTACTCTATAAGAACTTAGCAGGTTTTCGTGCAGTACGTAACACTTGATTTATTGTATAATTAAATTTATTATTTATATAATTAAATTAACCTGCCAAGTTCAAATTTAGAAGTATTATAATTTTAGATATATTTAACCAAGTACCTACTTATTTTCACAACTATACCATATTTTAAGTTGCGTGTATGGTAAAGTGAATTTCGGAAAGAAGGACCGTTGACGTGAATACGGTGGCGGGTAGTGGCTGGTTGCGGAAGGCGGACGACTGGATGTTGTGGGGAGTCTTGGTAATCGCAAATTTTTACCAGGGGATCAGGCTGTTGATGAAGATGATTATGATCGATTTTAAAGTGCATCTAAACTAGGCATTGTATTGGATTTCAACCCTTATTTAGGCGAACAATTAACCGATAGGAACTTGGCCCCCTTTTTAACAGGTATGTTTTTGGTGTGATTTCAATACTTTTTTCAAGAAATCGTACCTATTTTTTTCTTTTTGTGCCATATTTTATAACCCTCCCCCCTCTCCACCTCCCCCCCCTCCTCATCGTATTCTCATTGTATCACTGGTTCATAAATATTTTTATTAAAAATTCGATATTCGATTAAGCCAACTCACGTTTGACCGATTTCTTAAATTTTTATGACATATTTTATACCCCCTCCCCCTCTCCTCTCCCCTCTTCATATTCTCATTGTATCACTGGTTCATAAATATTTTTATAAAAAATTCGATATTAGATTGAGCCAACTCACCCTTGATCGATTTCTTAAATTTCTTATTTTTTTGGTAATCTACATATAACACACGATCTGTGTGCCAAATTTCATAACGCTAGGACAATTGGAAGTGGCCTAAAGGTTTTGATTACCGGTCAGTGCCAAAATTAGCTATATTCACAGGGTCATATTTCAGGATCTACTGAAGCTATATCTATGAAATTTGGCATACTGCTTAAGTACTAGTATATGATTACGTAGGTACTTATTTATTTCTGTACTTGCAATAGGCACTGAGCTACAGGGGGTCAAAAGTGGGTCGAAACGGTTCGTGTAAATAGTGCACGGCATGAGCGCGGCCTGTTGCTGGAACTTGGTCTAATATATAAAAATATCGTGTCACGGTGTTTGTGGTCGCACTTCTCCGAAACGGCTCGAGCAATTTAATGATATACCGACCGATAAATAGGTCAATAAGTGTATTGCACACTCCTATGCCACCCCCTTTTTTTTAAATTCGCAATTTTAGTATATTTGTACGAACAATATAATTTAACCGTCGCGTGTCGTACAATAGCGTGAAGTCATTTACATGAAGTGCCACATCCTTAGAGTAGGGGCACGTGTGTTACGTTGGACAGAGTTGTACTTAGAACAAACCTAAGTTTAAAACATTCCCGTGCTTTAAAATAATATAATCTATGGCAGTTGAAGCATCTTTCGACAACACTAACGTGAAGTTAGTTGAAATTCGTACTTATTGCTTATATTTATTTAACGTGATATACATTTGTAATAAATCTTTTATTCTCAATCTTATCTCAGGAAACGTAAGTAACAGATAGTATTGATGTTCAAAATTTACCTCATCTTCAACTGCCTCAATAAACACAAGGCAGTTTAAAGAAATGGGTCCTATGTTGTACCTTGACTCTCCCAATTAACTACGCACATTGAAAATTGGCCAAGGTACATTGAATTTGGCTAATTGAATTGAAAACGTTTTCATAGATATTAATACAAATAATACAATAATCTTTCTAGAGCCTGCTGGTGTCTATCTTCATTTAACCCTTGTTTGTCCTACATAACTGGTACGGTCCAAGGTCGATCGGGTCTGTTTTCTCCGGTACAGTTTTTTTTTCAAGCGGAATATGGTGCCCAGTTAATGAATAAATATCAAAGATATTATTCATGAATTATTTAGTTGAATAACTGATCACTTAATCTATGCCTATTTGACAGCGCTTAATGTCACCATTTAATTTAAAAAAATGCAATTGTTAAAAACTGGCCTAAATTCAACAGGTTCTCCTCTTTAACATAAGCAAGCTAGCTATAGTTAACTATAGCTTGCTAAGGCCGCATCACTTTGACATATCATTTAAATTTTGTATTCTTAAAGTTGTGTTCCATATCTCTGATAATTAATTTAGTACCTGGATGACGATTTATCGCCCCCGAAACCCCCTGCATACTAAAGAAGAATAGGCAAGCCCTGGTCAGTCTACCCAATACAAGCCATATAACAATGAAAAGGTAATTTCTTATACATACATTATTTCTTAGTATAGCAGCAACTGTGTAGCTTATGGGGTTTTTCGGGTAGTGACAAAAAAACCGGTGATTGTTGGAGGGATTTGGGAGTGAGGGAGGGAGGGAGAGAGGGAGGAAGGCAGTAATGGACGATGACGGTTCAAATATACACACGTAGTTGTACAATATTTCACTTCTGTTGGCACTCCCAGAGTGCCACTGCCTTTTTGGCCAGTCCCGAGTGCTTTTAAATTACTCGTTATAAGATTAATAACATAAAACCTATTCCTTACCATAGATAGCGTGTTTACAAAACTTTATCTAGCCAACTAAATTGTGTATCTAAAATGTATTTCTATAACCTACCCTTTGCAAAATAAAACACTCCAGCTGCACAACAGGATCTATTTTTCTAAGATTAAACTAAGATTTTATTATACAACGAATTTAAAAATCTATACACATAAAAAAAGCTAGAGGACTTATAAACTATTTATATAAACTGCATGAATCGAATGACGATATCCAATAAAATTCTATTGAGGTATCGCAAAATAGAACGAACTATTAGGGCAAAGCCATCTGTTGGATTTTTGAAGTAACATGCAGAAGTTATACAATCTAACTAGCGTAGTAGTCCAATATTTCTCATAGTATGGGTATTATTTTGTAGATGGCGCTTGAAACAAAAACTAAAGTATGAACCTTAAATATTTGGACAAACATACCATCCTACTAATCCTGCCAATATTATAATCGCGAAAGTTTGTAAGTATGGATGGATGGATGGATGGATGTTTGTTACTCTTTCACGCAAAAACGGCTGAACGGATCTGACTTAAATTTGGCACACGGATAGATTATATAGTCCGGAATAACACATAGGCTACTTTTTATCCCGGGAATAGGTTCCCTTGGGTTGCGGGAACGAGATCAGAATTTTACGCCGGCGGAGCCGCGGGAAACAGCTAGTATTATAATATAGTATAGATGTGAAAGTTTGTGAAGATGTTTGTTACTCAATCGCGCTCTAACGGCTCAACGGATTTGGCTGATATTTGGTACAGGGATAGAATATAGTCTGGAATAACACAAGTTTTTTATTGTTTTATCCCTGAAAATGCTCCAATAGGTTACGGCAACGGAATCAGAATTTCACGCGAGCGAAGCCGCGGGCAACAGCTGGTGTTTAAATATTTTTAAAACATTACTGACACTATAATAACTATTGTTGTAGTTACAGTCCACATGATAAAGTATAGTACCCAGCTTTTCATGTGGTACATCGGCAAAAAGAGCGAGAGATTGATTTGCTGCTGAATTTGGCTTGCTTCGGTTTTGCAGAGCGTTCTCTGTATCATACATCGGACTGGAAAATATCAAACCTTCATAAAATAGAACCGTTTATGTTATAACATTGTAACATACAAGCTGTGGTCCGCGGCTATATCCATGCTAAGCTTACAATAGAATAAGGAATGTTTACTTCTGCAGCAGGTATCGATCCCAACTAACATGTATTACGTTGTTTTATCGTTATTTTATTCTTTGATAGTTGAGAGCTTTAGATTTAACATTGAAATAAATTCTGCCCGATTCTTCAATATAATAGCGTGATGATATTTATTCTATCATTTGTGGATTTATAACAAAGCATTTGGTTGTCTGTGGCATGGTCATATATGGCAGTCACTGAAAACATAAGATGTAGAGAAAACTGTAGAGTAATCAAACAAATATAATGAGTATAGTACTTACTGCAAAAATTCAATTGAAATATAGTGGAGATAAATTTAAAATTGAAAGAGGTTTGTATCCCTATCTATCTAAATCCTAGATTCAAGAGATGCAACTACACTACAAATTAAGTGCAGAAGCAAGAATAAATTGATGGAAAACAAGGATACGGAGGATGAAAAAAATATAGGCTTGGGTAGTTCGTACCTTGTGACCAGGAGCAGAGTCCTGCTGGAAAGTCCACGGTATATTTAAAAAAAGTGTATTGCTGAAAGGTTTCACAACATGATCCAAGACAGTATCTTGATACACTTTGGCTGAAGTTTTCACTCCTTTTTCACAAAAATGTGGCTTTGTGACTCCCTGATAAGACACGCCCCACCAAGCCATGACTGACGCAGGATGATGACCACGTCGTACATTTCTGACCACTTGAGCAGCTTCCTTAGAACTGTGAGCGTACACTTTTTGCTTATTGTAGTATTCTTCAATCGTGAAAATTTTTTCATCGGTAAAGAGGATATTTCTGTGCCTTTCACCTGCGTATCACAACAGAAGGCGCTTTGATTGATCCACTCTCTTTAATCGTAGAGATTAATTTAGGTCATGTCCTGTCGCCGGAGGCGTCGCCGTCCAGACAATGCGGCAGCTCGAGAGGCGGAGCTATATGAGGCGTACAAGGGGGCCAAGAGGACCCTCCAGGTAGCCATTAAGCAGGCCAAACGGCGTGCCCGCGAAGAGCTGCTGGAGTCTCTGGAGCAGAACCCATGGGGGCGCCCTTACCTTACGGTCAGGGGCAAAATCCGCCCAAGGGTGCCCCTACTGACCCAGAGCCTCCAGCCGGAGCGGCTGGAGGGGATACTGGGCTCCTTGTTCCCAGCGAGAGCGGAGGAGCATGTTCCTCCGTGTATGGCTCCGCCTCAGGCGCCTGACGCTGATAATAGCGAGAGCGATGTGCCCGAAGTCAGGGAGAGTGAACTGGGGGTAGCAGTGCTCCGGCTTAAAGCCCGGTAATGCACTGCCCCCGGACCCGACGGCATTCCAGACCGAGTATGGGTCCTGGCCCTTGAGGAACTAGGGCCTCGACTGGTGGCGCTCTTTAGCGCATGCCTCGAAAGGGGCCAGTTTCCAAAGGCGTGGAAGACGGGGAAACTGGTCCTTATCCGGAAGGCGGGGCGGCCGGCGGATCAGCCATCCGGTTACCGGCCGATCGTGTTGCTCGACGAGGTGTGCAAGCTCTTTGAGCGGATTACTGCAGAGCGCCTCGTCGAGCATCTCACGAACGTGGGGCCAGATCTGGCGGACAACCAATTCGGTTTCCGCCGGGGGCGCTCCACCGTGGAGGCGATCATGCGCGTTAGGTGCCTGGCGGAGGAAGTAGTCTCGCGGGGTGGGGTGGTGGTGGCGGTGTCTCTCGACATCGCCAACGCCTTCAACACCCTACCCTGGAGCTGCGTTAGGGAGGCGCTCGCGTATCACGGGGTGCCTCCTTACCTCCGCCGCATTGTCGAGGCATACCTATCTGAGAGGGCCATAGTTTACCCGAGCTGGCTAGGGCCAGGGCGGCGAGAAGTGTCGTGCGGTGTTCCACAGGGGTTGGTCCTAGGGCCTGTGGAACATCGGATACGACTGGGTGCTGCGCGGTACGTTGCTCGAGGGTGTCAGCATAGTGTGTTATGCTGACGACACCCTCGTTATGGCGCGGGGAGCAGCGTACCGAAGCGCGGCACTTAAGGCCACGGCAGGGGTTGCTCAAGTCATGGGTCGAATACGGCGGCTGGGACTCGATGTGGCTCTCCAAAAATCCTATGTGTTTTCACGGGCCTCGGAGGGGGCCTCCTGCGGGAACCAGCATAACCGTTGGGGGCGTAAGCATCGGCATCGAGCCCACGATGAAGTACCTTGTGACGCGGTGGCGGCCAAAGTCCGCCGGCAACCCTGGGGTTATCCTTTCGAGGGCTTACCCGGGGTGCCCGGCAACGGACACTTGGGGAGGGCACCGTGCGGTTTTAGTCGAAACACGACATAACCACCCCCGCTAGCTAGCGGGGGGTTATCCGAAGGGATTTCCGCACGTAAAAAAAAAAAAAAAAGGGCATGTCCTGTATATCGACGATAAGCACCGAGCTTCAGGTCTTATTTTATAATACGTGACAGAGTCCTAGCGGGAATCTTCATTTCTCGCGATAAGATTTTTTTTGGGGTTTGGACGAATTCTGGTTTTAACAGCATTAATAGCCTTTGTAGTTCTAACAGCACGCGGCCGCCCCGATCTTTTCTGGTCTTCGACAGACGAAGTGTTGTTGTATCTATTGATAGTACGATATACGAACATACGGCTGATAGTTTTTGAAGTGTCTGGAATATGACCGACGGCTTTGTGCAGGGCGATCACTGCGATCCTATTTTCTTTAACACCTCATTCCATATTGTAATTCGATAATGAACACGAAAAAAATATGTGAAATGGCGCAAAATCGAAAGAAGTTTTCAAAAAAATATACGTGTTCCAAATTCAAAATAATTAAAAAGTTGAATAAGAAAGAAAAGTTTTGATGTAACAGTATTTATGGCCAGACTAGTTATATATATTTTTTTTTTTTGAAAATATTTTTAAAGTTAATGTTCATAACAATAGTTTTATGAAAACATTGTAAAAAGCTAAAAGGGTAAGCAGAGGTGCTAGCACCCACATTTCGCCAGTTTATGTTTAGGTCCCAATGTAATAGGTGGCGAGCCTATTGCCATTAACCGGGCACTTATAAGCCTGCGATAAATACACACATAACTTCGAAAAGCATCGAAAAGTCATTGGTGTGTGCCATGGTAAAACCTGGGATCGAACCCGAGACCTCGTCTCAGCAGTCCATTACCCATACCACTAGGCTACAGCGGCTATTTTGTTTCAACTTCCTTTTATACGTAGGTAACTCTGTGGAGTTTCGAGATTTTATACTTTACTGTTGATATTGTAATACGTGATGATTTATAGTCCAAATGTTGATGATGAAACTTTCGTGAAGAAAGTTATCATCAAACAGTTTAAATTTAGGGCAGCGTTTCGAACCGGTGGTCCATTTGGTTTTGTAAGTAAGTACATACCGTATTGAGGGTCTATGCAAAATAAATAATATTTAACTTTGATCGAGTATCCTCTACAGACTCATATTACACCTATAACAGCTTAATGATGTATAGCGACGCTTATGACTATACTCTAGGAGTACGTTTTTGCAAAATTTGAGCCAAATCTGTTTCAAGTTATGCCGGAATAACAATCTGCATACAAACAGACAGACAAATTCTAAAAATTACATTCAGATTGATATTAGAATATCCAGCAATTATTTTTTTGAAAAAAACATTCAGTGTACAGTTTTTACCTTGCTATGATTTTAACCCCCGATGCAAAAACGATGAGGTGTTATAAGTTTAACGTGTCTGTCTGTGGCACTGTAGCTCCAGAACGTATGAACCGATTTTGACGCTGATTTTTTTGTTACCAAGCCGATACGATCTATATGGTTGTTAGTTATAAATAAATTCGTGTCGGAGGTTTTTTAATTTTCAAATAATAATATACTAGTAATATTAGCTGATGGCCGCGGTTTTCCCCGCTTGGAGGTCGGTTACCGTTTTTTGACCATATCTCTGGTTCTAATTACCAATTTTAATCAAACATACGGCCGATTTTAAGTCAAAATCCTTTCTGGTCTTGTTGTGTAATTTTTGCCTCCATCGCGACCAAACAGACAAGAATTCCTAAAAAAATAGTTTGTGTTCAGAATCGTTAACTTAACATAAGCAAAGGTATTTTTTAATATCTCCAATGTACCAACACAACTAATTAACAATTTTATAATAATATATATAGATGTATAGATTAAAATTGTCGCTACAGTTTGAACTATGCAAGCCTCGTCGTTAATTAGCAGGTGTGCCAACACCTGCTGATTGACGGACGAGGCTCTGGCGCTGGCTTTCCTCTCGGGGTCGGGGGGTCAAATGGCAGTCGCTCCTGTAAGCGCTAAAACTGAAAGTTTGAATGGATGGGTATTTGTCTACTCAATCAAGCCAGAACGGTGGAATGGATCTGGATGAAACTTGGTAAAGGGATAGATCACTTTTGACCCTAGAATAAGTTGCTGTAGGTCACAGAAACAGGATCATTGTTTAACGCGGGTGGGCTTCACCCGTAGGCAAAATGTAGTAAGGCATAAAATAGAAGTGGTTGACCTAGTCAAATATCTGCAAAACATACATAACACTACAATTGTGCCATCACCTACAGACTATGTACCTACGTGTAAAAAAACTCAGTACCCAGTCGTATCATTAATCACATATTTTACATAAGGGTACATGCAACGAGTGGTTCGTAAAACGCGAAACTTTTTTATCATTTTTATGCTTTATTTAAAAAATAAGCGAATTGATTGGCTGCGCGTTTTGTGGCACTGGCATACGGAGCGCGCAGCGTCCCTCCTCGCATCGACCAATAGGGGCCGAGGACCTTGTGAGGGTTCTCGCCCTTTGCAACGATACAAAACATTATATTATTCTCCTGTGCCAAAATTTGGCAACGTAGACAATTTCTGGATAAAATTCTTATGATGAGATAAAATTTGACCATTGATTTCACTACAAGTGGAACAGACCATGAAAGAGACTAGGATTCTGGGTTGTACTTTTGCAGTAGAACCTTTCTTAGAATATTTATTTAAATATTCTAAAAGCTTTACTGGATATAATCACTCATTATAAGTATATTTTCTTCATCAATATATTTTCGGTAAGCGTTTTCGAATTTTGTTAGACTGCGTTGGTAGATATTTTGGCTTCAACCACTATTGAAGAGAGATGTTATGTCTCCATATACTAATAATTTATTTTTTTATTTAACTCATTCATTAATTTTTCACAAAAATACGTCTTACAAAAGTATTCTTATGTTAAAAATAAAAACTAGATTACTTTACCAGGTGTAACGCCTACAAAAGTATATTAACACGATTAGTTTTATTTACTTCACTACGTAATTAATTGGCCATCCTAACATATGAAGAGTTTCAGACAGTCATTGTACAAGTAGAAGGTATACTTAATTCGCGTCCGCTTACCCCTATGACAAGGGATGGCCAGGATTTTACCTGTTTAACACCTGGCCACTTTCTTATTGGTAGGCCGGTTACTGCCTTGCCTGAACCTGATTATACGTTGATTCTTACTTCAAGACTGCGGTTTTGGCATCAATGCACGCAGATGGTACAAGGCTTTTGGAAAACTTGGAGGAACTCGTATTTATGTCAACTGCAGAGTCGTCCTAAATCGCGTAAATCTGTGCCTAATATTCAAAAGGGGCAGTTAGTTTTATATAGAGACTTTGCATCATCTCCTTTAGACTGGCCTTTGGCTATTGTCGTCGATGTGCTCCCTGGAAAGGACGGTAGAGTCCGAGTAGTTAAAATAAAATTACCTAATAAAAGTGAGAAAACTATAGCTGTTAATAAAGTTTCGCTTTTACCTTTTTACGATAAAATAATAAGTTATCAGTTAAGTATTGTTAAGCAATGATATTCTCGTAGGGCTTCTTTAAGATGTGTTATTTATAACGACGCCAAGAGATATCTTGTTACTTTGAACATGTTTTTAATGTGTTATGGTTCAAATCCCATAATCTATGTTGAGTTTTGTTTATTCGCTCTATGTTCATGAAAAAACTTAGTCTTTGTTTACTCTGTATTTAATTTAAGATATTTAAAATGTCAAAAAGCATTCCCTTAGCTTAGTAACTTAAAGTTGCGTTTTTATATGAGATGTATCTTTTTTAGACTGGTTCATGAAATTATATATATTAACGTTGAACTCTCAATGAATACTGTTAAAGTTGGATATTATTAGTATATTTTGCTCCCTCGGGATTATGTTTAATACAACAACAATGTATCCAATTTTATCTCTCTCTCTTTCTAACCGACCATGTAACCAGTCGCGTGTGCTCCGCCATAAAGTTAATATTTTTATTAGAAATCGAAAGACTTTTCTTGCACCGACCACACAATCCAACCCAAACAGTACCTAACTTAAACATTCACTATAATTATGTGAATGCGAATTAGTGGTCCACTCATTACATGAAAGTAATAAA
This sequence comes from Cybosia mesomella, assembly GCA_946251805.1. Taxonomy (NCBI): domain Eukaryota; kingdom Metazoa; phylum Arthropoda; class Insecta; order Lepidoptera; family Erebidae; genus Cybosia; species Cybosia mesomella. The sequence continues at coordinate 19,055,855 of OX276393.1, read as the reverse complement.
AAAAATATTTTACTAATTCACACTAAATAACGGCCACAAATAACTAAAAATAATGAATAAAATTTTGCCAGACAAGTGGACTCGAACTGGGTATTCTTGTATCCACTTGATGCGCTACACCTAAAGGTTCCAACAGGAGAGTATGCTGGAGTTCAAATTTATAGGTACATTGCTTGCCAATTGGTCTCTTGTCTCCCGATTGCTAAGGCAGGAAGGGCGATTATTATATTTCTAACGAGTAATTTGAATGCGGGTTCCAAGACAGCTGTATTTTGCCTGGGGCTTTCCAAGTGTCATTGGTCGGTATTGTGTGGGTCACTACTGATGATCCTGATGTATAAGAGTTACAGTTGTGGGAATGCGCGTGGGATTAGTCCTGTAAAAAGCACTTTCTTTGTGAATTTTTGAGTTTTCTTTAAAGACCTTGAATATTTGAAAAAATTAAAAAAAAAAGAAATATAATCGCTACTGTAAGATTCTTAAAAGCGTAAAGTTATATATTGTAGCTTGCACGGAATGTAATGTGATATCCTGTTCAAATATGGCACCACCCTACTGGGGAAGTAATCGTCTCAGGGTCGCCAACATTGGTGCCTAAAGCCGTTTAGGGTACCAGGAATTTCCTTCCTGGGCACACCTGGTTCACCAGCAACAAAGGCAGGTGTAAAGGAAGGCCGCGGACACTTCAGGAACTCGCAGCGGAACAACTCTAGCTTGCTTAGTGTTGGGTTCCAGTTGATGAGTAAGGTTTCCAGAGTTCTTTGGCTAGGTAGGATTGGCAATGAGGCAATTAGTGACATTTCTGGTGTTGTATTTTTTTTTATTTTTTATATTTGTTCCGTCAATTGACTGCACCCCGCTGGATGGTGAGAAGCTAGGGTGAAGTCCAGAAGATATGGGCCACCATCCCAGATGCTGACGATCCCAAAATGGTAGCCCCTACCTTGACGGCCTCAAAAGATGCTTTTTCACGCCCCGCTTGAAGAACCCTTGATTGTAAGAAGAAGGAAACACGTGCGCGGGCAGAGCATTCCAGCTCTTTATCGTGCGACAAAGAAAGGAAGCACCGAACCGCTGAATTCGGGACTGAATGGTTTCCACCGTGTGCGGATGGCATCGCAGTCCAGCACGTGTTGTTCTGGATCGAAATGGAGAAGGTGGGATCAGCTGAAAGAGCTCGTCAGAACAATGTTCACATTTACAAACAAATGATAGAAGGACCACTTAAATCTGAATGCCCAGGTCTTCTAAAAGTTTTGTCCAAAGATAGGAGTCCCTGGATACAACTTTCAGAAAGCCCTAGTCATTGTACTCGCGTATGTTACAACTCTTATTTTTTTGGTCAACTATGAAACATTTTTTTAAATAAAGGAAGGTTGAAATAAAACTAATTTTTAACGGATTCTATCGCGATTTATTTGATGTTATTTTATATTTCTGACCCGATCCGACAATATCATTAAGGTAGGTTGATACTTAAAACAATAAGATTGATATAAATTATTATGATAAGCTTGTTGTCTTTTTCTCTAACTCAAGTGAAATATCAATCAGGATGCGCCTGAATGTTTTATTAAAAATTTCTGCACGGACGCCTTTGGAGACCCTGTAAATTAAAACAAGTTCGGAAACCTAGAAGGATGGCAGCCCTAAGTATCGGTAAGGTTGTACCAGTTTATACTGGACAGACATCTTTCACGTAAGAAAATAAATGTATTCAACGTAGATAAGCCATATAAAAATTTGAAACTTCTACTGACTGTTTTTTTTTTAAAGAATATTAGTAACCGCAATTACTAATATTCCCTCTAACCCCTCCAGCTAAGCTAAATTGCTTGTGTTAGGAGTGGGTTCACGTCGGTAGTATAATGGCCAGAATCGAATCCGGAACTATCGATCGTAGGGTCGACCCCTTAACCATTACGCTACCGAGCCTTCACTTGTATAGAAATTAATTAGATACTTTGTCAATGGTGAACCGATCACTACATTTTTTAACTATTCTTGTGATTTATACGTTTTTTTTTACATAGAAGCAAGTAAAACCATAAATACATCACACAAACACCAACAAAGAAAAAAATTAACAACTACATGGAACAAGCCAAAACAAATTCGCGAGTAGATACGGTAAGCGTCGTGTGTCGCGATCGTGATCGAGTTCGAGTGTGTAGTGAAACTAGTGGTAGAGGTGTTGCGCGTCAGGGACGAGTACGAAAGGGGGTAGATCGATATATTTACTCTTAAACTCGTTCACCGTTAACCGCCATCTTCAGTTCCTCCGTGATCATGGCACTTGCAAAAGTGCCGAAATATCGGACACTCTTAAAAACACATGGTAAATATCCCGTTAACTCTAATACTTATGTTAGTGACCATGATAGTTTAAATACCTAAACTACATCATGGTTTCTGTATAAATGCATATTCATTTTAAGTATATAACCTTCGTCAATTTATCTACTACTTAAATTAAATATTTAATGTAAATATATTGTGCCCGTCATTCTTTACTGTTTACTCATCACTTGAATAATGGTATTGTGAACGCCCTAAGTATTATCAAATATTCGGGCTAAACCTACTAATAAACAAACTCACTGTGACTTAAACATGTCAGGTTTCAATTCAATCATTGTTATAGAGTTTATCTCGCGAATATGTAAACTATAGACGTGACTCGATGATTGAACGAATGCACAGTATGACTATTGTGCGCCGGCAAAAAGTTGGCGGTGCGAGGGTGCTACCGCCCCCCACACTTTAGTCGCTGAAGTATGCGTAAACGCGTGGTTCGTGTGATATGATGACTTGTCAGATTCTACGAGTAAATATTAGATTAAAATGTGATACATTGTAAATATCAGTCTAGCAACATAGTAAAGTCAAAAGAAGAAATCTCGACTAGTGATCTGTATATACCAGACCACGATGCAGTACAAGCGCAACCACACGCCAACTAGGTTAGACTTTATAGCATAGCGACGAGAGTCTGTGTTTATTTATGGTCCTCTCAGAGGATTATTTCTCAATTAAAACAATGAGATTATAAAACAATGAAATTATAAATTACTACTAAGTATATAGTTCTTTTCCTTTCGATACAAAAAGGGGTGATCATTATTTCTAAAAACAACATTCAAAAAAAAATGTTTGATTATTACTGATTTACTTCAATCAATCAATCAGCCTATCGCAGTCACCTGCTGGACATAAGGCCTCTCCCATTGTGATTTACTGTAGTAAACCTCCCGATTCTCCGACTGATTTACTTGCGAGCAATAAATTATTTTATCTGGATATTAGTTCTAAAAATAAATTGGTATATTTTTACCTAGCATTTACCCGCTTCTAATGGTAAAAGTTGCCTGCATCCTTTTCCAAGCCGTGGGCAATCATTGCAGTTTCATAACGATATACATTAACTTTAAAAACTTACTAGATTCATACTTGCCAGAGTTACATAGACGTTGAACAGAAATTATTATTGTTTCATTTTTATTTGTATTTGAGTGCGGTTGTCGTTTTTTAGTTATATCTAAAGTTCTACTTAAATTATTGCAAACAAAATACGGCAGCATCGAATTCAGTTCAGTAGTTTCTGCGTCCATCGCGATTAACAGACAAGAATTCAAAAAAAATATTTTTGTGTTCGGAATCGTTCATTTAACATAAACCAAGTATTTTTTTAAATATCTCCAATGTACAGACACGACTTATTGACAATTTCATAATAGTACTAGCCGATACCCGCGGCCGCCGTCGCCGCCGTGCATAGGGTGGTTATCGTTTTTTGATCATATCTCCGGTCCTACTTAACCAATTGCAATCAAATATACGGCAGATTTTAAGTCTGACCAAGATCTTTCAAATAGAAAAATAATTACACCAGAAATCAACCGAAGATGGCGATCATCGATAGGTATGAGACAGTCGAAGATCTTCATCGAGAGCATCGATAAGAAAAAGACGAGCCAACTGACAAAAGTCTCAAGAGGGAACTTGAGGCTCGTCATAGAAATAATAACAGGACACTTATCAGACGGAAGCTTCTGGGATCGGACACACTGAACTCGGAGGAATTGAAGGATCTGAAGGTGGAAGAGATCGCAAGATTCTGCAAGGACACAAAAAGGTTTGAAGGGGCGTTGTGAAAGCTGGATTAACCTACGCTCTCCCCAATGCGAGGGCTGGGAAAATGGATGAAGTGGCCCGCAAACTTCGTGGGTGGATCGTCCGTCCGGCGTCCCTGCCTGAAATAATAATACGTATTTTAAATTTAATAAAGGAAATAATAATAGAAAAAATCCGTTCCCGCAGGGGGAACGCACAGGCAGATTTCGTGAAGCACGCCGAGCGCATTTTTAACATGTTTAATTTTTTTTTCTCGAAAACGGTAACTTTAGGCGAAAAACTTTTCATATATTTATTTTAGACTTAAAAATGGCCTATCGATTAAAAATGTTTCCGACTGCAAGAATGTTCACCGGTTAGAAGTTATGATTTTTTTTCCCGAGAAATTTTGGTTTTTTTAGTTAGAGTTTAGTTAAAGTTTTAATCTTATAGGTTTATAATTAAAAGGGATAAAATTAGAACGGTTCGAACATCTTTCATGGACCGTGAAATTTTTGGAAAAACTTATTTCACAAAAAGTGAGGCCCTACCGTCCCCTTAGGCCGGATTCCACCCGTTCACGAACTTAAACTAAGTTTACACCCAAGCAATTTTTGACCGCAGTTTGAAAGCGATCGGGGCAAAAATGCGACCGTGAGAGTGCCGCAAATTTTGGGACATATATATGGGCAATATATACATATATACATATATATATATATATATATATATATATATATATATATATTATAAATATATAAACTTTTTGACCAGTGGTCATTTCGGACTCAGGGGGTCATAACTAGACCTCCTATGAAGAATTTTTTTTTAAATTCGACAGTAGTCAAGAAACCAATAGGTAGATCGATTTCATCGAATTCTACCTAAAATAACCGGTCAAGTGCGAGTCGAACTCGTGCACAGAGAACTTTGGGTATTGGGCATTGGAATTGGACATACATAATCATGAAGTCTATAATAATAGTTTGGGTTATTATGTCATTATTCTAATTTAATATTAATTTATCGGGAGTTACATTACGTCCAGCAAGCTCGAGAAAATTTGTAAATAAAATACAACTGATTGACACAAATTTGGGGTCAAATCTAACAATTCGCTATTTTTGATATATATCACTTTTTATTGCCTCTCTGAGGGGTGACACGCGGCTCAATTCTACTGAATAGTTTTTCTTTAATATGAGGGTTTATTCACAATCCTCAAATTGGTTTTTTAGGTCCATTGTGATTTTTTTTAAGTTTTTTGTGCATGGTCAACGAGGGGTCAGTTTTTTGAATTCGCTCCTGCCTCGTTGAGATTGATTGACGGGCAACGGTCACTTGCAAATTACCATCTGCGTTTATGTCAAAATAATAAAAGTAATCCACGATAGGAAATTTAGGGACTGGCGCGTGTCAAACTTTTATTTTGATGAATTATTTTTCGATTATAAGCTAATTATGTTTCTCAGTTCTAAATGTCTGTCCAGTAATTACAAATTTAGAACAAATCCGGTATGACCTATGCCTTCCTCTTGAAAATATTCCTTCGTATTTTATTTTATTTAATACTCAATGCTTCGCGCTCGGTATCATTCGGGTATTAGTTAACCCCGTGGATTTTTCAAAATGTTTATTCCTGTATATAAATTGACCTCAAATCGTCCCAAACTGTAAAAAATCTCAAGTTTTGCGTTTAGTAACAAACTTAGTCATTCATTTTTATTTAGATACTAGCTGTTGTGCCCGGCGCAGTCATTCGGGAGCCGAGTATTCTCTCGAAGGTTTTTCTAAATTTCGTTCATATGAACCTTGCCTTGATAATTATAGAGACAACAGAAAGTAAATCAGTTCTCAAGTTTTGTGCTTAGCAACAAAAATTTTGCGATTCGTTTTTGTTTATTAGATATTGTAAGACTCTTCAACGCAGACGAGTCGATTTTAGTTAGTGTGGGCATGGCACACGCCTGACACGACTGATCTCTATTTTTTCGACTGTCCATTCATTTTTTACAGCTAATATTTCTGCATTAATAGATAAAAAAACTCCCCTATTTACAAATAACAGGGACCTTTAATCCGAGCGCTTATTAAATGTAAATATTTCATGGAATATAGCAGAGGATGTGTTTTAGGGATTATTCGAAAATGATTAATTATTTTGAAAATACAATAAATCAGTAATGAATATTTTAACCTGCGGTATAAATATTATTGTAGATACCTACGTATACAAATACGTACGTTATAAGTAATATGTAGTTCGTAGCGGCCTGGAAAAAATCCTATAACCAAATTGCAACGCCACATACCGGCTCCAATAGTAAATGTTAGCAAATATAAGTTCGAATATTAAATTTTATGCTTTTTACTTCAAAGGTCAAGCACTTTCCATACAACGAAATTCCATACATCCGTTCATCCTTAGGGGTGATATTTTGAAAAACGCCGCAGTAGTAGCTATTTGAAATTTCGTGCTTCTTACATCGAAAATGACGGACTTTCCATACAACCGTTCTTCATCTAGTTTACCTTCTTAGTACTAAAATTTTGAGAAAGGCTCATACACGTGTACATTTATTTCTAACCAGAAGTAGGTATAAAAAAAATCATGCTTCTATCTTCAAAAGTGACGAACTTCTCATATGAACTTTCAATGCCTTTCATTTTCTTGAAAAATGCTGATACACGTGTTCGATTATTTATTTTTTGACCAGAAGCAGGTGTATGAAATTTCATGCTTCTTACTTTGAAATTGACGGACTTCCATGCAAACATTCAACCCTTTATTTGCCACCTTAGGAGTAAAAATTCCAAAAATCCATTCTTCTTGGAAACCTATAACATACAAAGCATCTACTGCCGAAACTTCAGGTTTATAGGTGGTTTAAGTTCTGCGTTTGATGAATCGGTCAGTCAGTCTGTCAGTCAGTCGGGACAAGAAATTATACATGTATAGATAGATAAAAGAAAAGATTGAAATAAAAGTATTTTTATAGGATTCTATCGCGATTTATTTGATGTTAGTAAGAACATCTCCTACTCTTTTCGATGTCTTTATGGACCTGATTTGAATATCATGCTATAATAATCAAAAATTAGTAGAAACTTAGGATGCCTATCATGAAGAAGCAACAAGAATTATAATAATAGAGATGGCTGACTGACTGACAAAAATGGTCCGTAAAGTAATGATTACTTGATTATGTATTCAATATTCCCAACTTTTTTTTTGAGTTGAAACGTGCAAATTGTCGAAAATGTGCATGTCAAATGTGTTAGATTAGGTTTTGGCAAACTGATGAAAAAAAATGGAGCATTGACGTACGCGCGCCCAACGAGCTGCGTAGGGTGGGTCAGGTAATACTAGGGACACAATGACTTACTATTTCTGTTGGATAATTTTATTGATTTATTGCAGAAACATGGTTAAGTACATAGATGTTAGATACATTTAAATTATTGTCCAGCACGTGTCGCCGTTTTACCAGCATGCAAATGTAAAATTAAATACAAATACAACAATTAAATAAAACAGAATACATGCAATTATTTTACACAATATTAAGTAGACAGTTAAGATATAGACTGATACAACTATGTCTTTTATATATGATACGATGTCAATTATATAATTATTACTATTAAACTAAAAAAATCCATTCTTCTTGGAAACCTATAACATACAAAGCATCTACTGCCGAAACTTCAGGTTTATAGGTGGTTTAAGTTCTGCGTTTGATGATATTTGTTGCCCCGTTGTTTATTACACTCTTGAGGTGGCAAAGAAGCTTACGGAATGTTGATGCTAACCTGCAACATCTGCGGTATCGATTGCGGTTTGTTTATTCTGTAAAAAAACCTTATTTTAAAATCTGCTGTGTTGTTTGCAATTGGTTAAGTAGAATAAGCAAGGCTCTGAAAACTTAACCTTGTCAAAGTATCCTCCTTATATCAGGACCCATATATAATAAGGATACTTTGACAAAGTTAGAATAAAGCTGATTAAATTTTCATATTTGGTAAAAAATTAATAAAACTTATTTTATCAAATATAGTACAGCATTGAACGGGCACGGGTAATGGAAATTATTCCATTCTATACTCGTACTATTATTTTTGTGGTCAATATAATTAGCCATTATAATTCAATCTTTATTATTATACTGAAATTCTTCTTTAACCAGTACATGAATCATTAGAGTTCAGACTTAGATCAGACATCGATTCAAATCGGTTTTTATGTGATGAAAACCTTATGGTTTCCGTCACATACGAAAATATAGATGGATGGATAATATAGGTGGATGATGTAGGTTGTCCATCTAAAATTTAATTTGTTCTCGACATAGCTGGACAATGGCTATTTAACACGTTGTTATTATTATTGGTTGTTATTATTATTGTTACATAGGTATGCTGTCGTTATACAAAAGACATAAACGCGATGCCAAAGGTAAAAATCATTTGTCTTTATGATATAGGAATAAATTTAATTAAATCATAAAAAAATATAAGAGTGTGAATTAAAAGTCCAATTCATCTTATAAATCTTGGTGAATATAGTGAGTATTGTGTCCACGAGCTGACCAGCAGATGTGCGGCCGGCTGTTTGTATTTAGTAGTCGCAGTGCGCATGCGTGCCCAAGCCAACCTTTAGCAAATATGGCCGCCAACCATCTCGAAATCTCTTTATATTTCATTTATAAAATGATGTCACTATTTACAGCTTGTTGTTGAATAATATCTAAAAGAACGTATATTGCAATTGGAACCCTTTCATTTTAATATCTTGAAGAGGCATACATTTAAAAGAAGCTAAGTTATTTTTTTCTTTATTGAGGTAAAGAACAATGACACAATATTTTATTATTATGAGGTATTACAATTATAAGCGTAACAATTAAGACATCAACGACATTTACTCATACTAGGTAACATAAACATTTATTTCTACTGCGTTAGGGGTTTTGTAGAAAACTAGTGAGTAGAGTAGATTTATTATACATTCTTGGAAATCGACACCTATCCTGTGCATGCACATAATATATGCCTACACACTCCGTGCTACACAATCATACGGATGTGGATGTATACTCGTATTACATACTCCGTGCAGGCACACAGTTCATGAGTATACATGCATCAACAGAAAAAGATACATAAGTAGTATAAAGACAATCTCTCAAGCAACAACTTTTAACTTCATATTAACTATTATATATAAACTAGGTAATAAACAAGTGAACTATTTTCAGATGTTTTAGATTAGGTATCATAGGTTAGTTAGAATATGAAAAGTATATTGTAATACAAAGGACTTTTGTCAAGCAAAGTAATAATATTATTAGTAATTGAATGAAATACCAAACAATATTATATTCATTTGCTTTATTGCACACATATTTTAGTAATCACTATATATCTGACCTACTATACTACTGATCACTCATCATAAACTGAATGGAAAGTTTGGAAACCTTTTTCTCCTTTGTTTGTCAACCGATTTTTTTCTTCTGTAATCTTATGTTGTCAATAACGAAAAATTAGAAACAATTAGTTTTCTCTTTATCTTAACTCATGTTATTCTCAAATTTAAAAATAGTGACTACTGTTAAATTTAGTACAATGTGTGAACTCTAGGACACGTAGCTCAATATTCAGCTTTCTTAGAGTAAACCTTGTGGTGATAAAGGAAACAGAAAGAGGAAACATGTTTTACTGTTTCCATGAAACGTATTTAAGCATGTCAAATGAGATTCATTAAAACAGTAAAATCAATAATGTTAAGTAAAACATAATTGAATGAATTATGTTTCTGTGCATACTATGTATGTATTCACGCAAACATGTGTGTAAATATGTTTATCCGCTTTCTGGAAACTATTCTCAGTTTTGGTCTAGATTGTGCTGTTTAAAATGTCCTAGAATGTTTATTTATTGAATTATGATATTACTGGGATGGAAACCAAAACCCGGTTGAATAAATAGAGATGCTAAAAGTGTACATTAATATTGATTTAATAGTCTTATATAAGTAATCATTGAAGAAATCTGGATTAAAAAAGTGTATTATGTTACAAAATTACTTCACTAGCATATATATTTTTAACAAATTTTAACATAAACAAACCAACCAAACATAAACAAACCATTTCGTTTTCTTTGGTTGACGTTTTTTATTTGACATATTGTGATTTTTTTAATACGGGATGCGTGAAAACAACTTCGCCTTAGAATGGTACGAAAAAAGGCCATCAATATAGATGCCAACAATAAAATCAATGCTAAAATGGGGATCTTCTGATTGACGGTCCCGATGTTATGAATATTAACGCGATATAACATTCGAAATTATGTTTTAGTTTAGCTTGGGTTGTCGGGTTGTGTAAAGAGACCTGTGTATGTTTATGTATGTAGATGTATGTACCCTAAAGGTTAATATTGACATTTATTTTATACGCATGAACAATATTCTTGTTTTGTCTTCTAACAAAACCAATAAATACCCATTAATGTTAAAATTTATATCCATCCAAAGGTTGCCTGTAAAAAAATGCTTTTAGCGATATTGTCACCATTTGTACATATGTTGACTGTGTATTCCATGTATGCATATTTTGACTGGTGTCCAATAAACTTCATTTCTATTCTATTCTATAAATACTGAAGGTCAAGTAGTTAACAGTTTTTAGTTTAATCTTTTTTTGGGAATTCTGTTTTATATTTTATAAAGTGATGCATTCCACGCATAAATTTTCCATATAAACAAATGCTACTTTTGTTATTTACTTGTAGTAAATGTAGCCAGCATCCCCCATCCATGCGCGTCACCCCAAATCAAAACGCACCACGCAGTCTTTCGGTAATCGCCACGCGTGTCGCAGTTCTAGCATGTATACCTTTTACGATACACACTTACGATACAATAAAGAACCTAATAAGTATTTCTTACAATCAATAAACAATGTGTAAATTATAACTGCCCGAAATCGAATTATTTGTTGTGCTGTGCTTCATCACCCCGGTTCACTTTGCCGCGGAACAAGTGCGCTGTTATTGTGTTTTTTATCGAATTATGTTTGCTAATAAAAAGAGTCCTATATATCAACATTTTTAAGTTGTAGTGAGTGTGTGTGTACTCAGTCGATTGGGGTTTCTCGTTAAAGGGGCGGCCCGCGGCGTACATGAAGGGTGAGACAGGTTTATATACCTAACCATTAAGTTTGAAATCAGTTACTTAATCGATTACAAAATGAAAGAAAAACTAACGTTTCCATAGAGTTTATCTGTTTTTCACTCGTTTAGGATTCTGTGTTACTTGTTCGTACTACTCGAACTATGTGTAATAATCTGTAAAATACGTTTTCTCATATTAGTAAGTTTCTAAACATTGCAGGACTAAAGATAATTTTAACGTTCGTATAAAATTTGCTGGAATCTATTTTCAATTCTCCTCAGTTTTGCGGTCAATCCATTATTATTATAATTACCTATACAAAGACTATTTCTTAAGCGTAATAAATACAAATATATATAATATAAATATACTAAATTAAACAAAATATAAGGTCAACGTTATATCAAATTCGCACACATCTCCTGGGGAAAAATAAATACCAGTAACATATTAATAACAAGCCTTAATAATGCGGACTGAAAATGTTGTGTCTGTGCCATTGACCGTTGAAGAAATCCTTTAACAGGACCTAATTCTGGATGTTGATTTAGATCATGCTTATCAAAAGTGCATTTTTAATTACTGAATCAAAATGGGAAAAAAGGGATAAGAGGAAGTGATTCTAATTCAGCTTGCAAGATTTGACCTTCCAAAAAAAAATAATAGAGAGACATTATAAGTCAAAGAAAAGCTGCTAATGAACTGATTGGTACATAAAATATATGGAAATATAAAATGTACTTGATATATAAATAGATGAATTGCTGTATACTATTTGACCTACATGAAAAATGCACCACTAACAAATCTTTTTTAGGCAAAAAAGCATAATTTATATGTTCAATAAATAGATATTTATGCAAATAAAAAAATATGCACACTATTGTTGAAAACTGATCCAATTTTAACAAACCTGTTTGTACTTTTACATAATAAATAAATTAATAGACTTAATTTTTAAAAGCGCCAGGGTTGTATCTTATATGGTACCTTACTCCGGACAATCAAATTCGAATACGTGAGTTCTCATTTCTGTAAAAAGGAGACTAATTTGACTAACTTATGATGAAAACTATCCCTAGCCTAACCTAATGAGTTATTACTACGTTATCCCTAATGAGAATTATCCTAGCTCATTCTATTCCCGTCACTCTATACTAAAGTAGTCCTAACTTAATTGCTAACCTATGTTGCAATGCGCTTGGCACTAGGTGATTCGTAGGTAGACTAAGTCTTGTTTGCAACTCTAACCTATAGCTCGTAATGGTGTGGTACTCAGTGGTATTCAGTGACATAGACCTCCGCTTGTGTACGTTACTATGGTGCGTAATTGGTATTCCTACACGTCCCTACGACCCTAGCCCGACTATAAGTATTTGACAATACATATATATAATAGGTGAACGACATCTGTAGCCAGGAGACCTAAGACACCAGAAGGAGAGAGACAGGAAATGTGGTATAGTTGGTATAGTTTTATCACTCCCGGTCAAGCAGGGATAAGACCGATCAGGTAGTCCGTACCTGGGGTGTGTGTTGGGTAACCTCCTCGAGTGTCGCTCTGATTCCGATCCCGCTGCAGTCCGGGGGGAACGGAATCGGAGCGGCCGGTACACCCTGGGCGGCGGTCAATGGCTTCCCCTTCACCCCTTCATAGGGTTGGCATTGATCGTCGGCCAATACCCAACGTGGCGGGAACACATCGCTCTCCGTACTCCTCTGCTTTCAGAGGAGACAGGATGAGCGATGCTGTTAGTGGTGAGATGGCCCAGGGTCAGTCGGGGTGCGAGGGATATGCTCTATGGGTAACCTTACACCCCGGCGTCTGAAGACCCGAGACGGCGTGCGGTTTTAGTCGGTGCAAGCCCGACATAACCGCCCCAGCTGGCCGGCGGGGGGGTATCCGAAGGGATTTCCGCACGATAAAAAAAAAAAAAGGTAGTCCGTACCTACCTAAGGGTGTCTTGGCCACAGTGAGAGGTTGTGTAAGGTAATGAGTCAAAGTCGGGCTTAACTCGATGACAGGTTTATTCTTAATTGATTACGATCTTAAATACTATTTTAATTCTATATACAAAACTATATCTATATACTAGCCTGCGATTGGTGTAGGTTGCTGTCTCAGCAGTCCACCACCTCATCAGCCACTTCCACTACGTGACAATAAGTCTATTTGCGTATATATGGATATAGTCCTCCTCGCCGAATCCGACGACAGCGATTCCGTCAATTTCATGAATATCACGTAGTGGTCATGACGTCGGAATATAGGAAGTCATATTCATGCATGAATATCAGCTATGCGGATAGTTAATTGCATCCAAATCAGAAGCTGTTCTCCTATCAATAATTTGGTTTGATTATCTTTTTCGGGTGCGACTGCCATCTGAACCCCCAACCCGGAGACGGAACCCCGTAAGACTGGTGAATTTGGTTTATGACCCAAAGTTCTTGGTGGGCCCAAGGATACATTTATAGTCTACAATCGGGAAAAAGAGTAGGAGAACGGATGGTTGGCAAAACTAGTACTTTAGAACCCGAACTTTGGAACTGGAACTAAAGCTGTTATGATGATGATCATTACTTAATTAATAATTGGAAGTGCCCGTGCATAATATATTAATTGCATTGTGAGATTAAATTTCACAACCCCACTTTTAGGTCCAACACTTTGGTGCTAGCACCGTTCTCCGTTTGTCCTTATGGTAACTTTTTTTAATATTCTTATATATTTATAGTATGAATACCTACTTAAAGTTAGCACCTGCACCCCATTATGTGTCAAGTTAGTCACTTTTCTGATAATATTTTGCGACTGACTTTTGAAAAAGACGTTCAGCAGTCTGTTCATACTGCTTATTTACGTTAATATTCAGTTAAAGAGTAGTTTCTCGGTCAATCCAGTTTATTTGGTAATCGATCTATTACCTGAAAATATTTGTAGGAAAATTATCAGACTACGTCTGAGGCATTCATAGGTACCAGATTATTGCGTCTGTAGACACGAGATGGCGTGCGGTTTTAGTCGGTCCAAGCCCGACATAACCGCCTCCGCTGGCCGGCGGGGGGGGGGGGGTATCCGAAGGGATTTCCGCAAGGAAAAATAAAGTACCAGATCTTTTAACAATATTAGTATAGTATTTACTTTTAATGTTTTGAAAAGCCCATAAAGATGTTATTAATGTTACCCTTATGATTTATATAAGATACGTGTCAGATGGGCTCGTGGCTACGTGGTAACCGAGTAGGTTAACACACTGCAAAGTCAAGCAGCGTTAGGATGGGTAGCCTTTCTTCGGAGACATTGAGATCCCTTCGTGCCTCGGAGAGCACGTTTAGCCATCCGTCCCGGTTAACATAAGAACATCTGTGGCAGTGGTTACGGACTCAGTTCGATATCAGTAAAGTGAAAAGTAAGTTGCCCGCGCGAGTGTGACGCCCCTGGTGTTGCACACGTCCATAGGCCGCAGTAATCGCTTCCCATCAGGTGGACTGTGTGCATGTCTGCTACCTAAGTAGTACAAAAAAAAAACTTCTTATAATTTTCTTAAGAGTTATTTATACAGAAAACCATTCACTTCACAGAGTGCAGTGTTTGCGCAGCAGCCGCTGCCGCCGCCGCTGCTGCTGCGGCTGCTGCCGCTTCGTGGGCAGCCAACCATGCGGCAGAGGTTAGCAAATCATCTGCAATCGGCATCGTGACGAAATGTGTTGTCAACGGGACGTCTCAGTACAATGGAAATTGTAAGAATATTAAATTATCTTTTTATGTGAAAATTATTATGCAAATGGTTACTGAACTCCTCCTAAACGGCTGCATTGATTTTGATGAAAGGGTGTGTTTGAATAGGTAATAGAATGGATAAAATTTACAATTAGACCTATAGATAGTGCTGTATTCGGGTTCTAAGATTTTTTTTTGTAACTAATTGGACGGTACGAAGTCCCTTAGGTCCACTAGTAATCCTACTAATTCCTACTATTCCTACTTCCTACTAATGTTTGGATATTTCGATATTTGCTCCATAATCACGCTCTAACAGCTCAACAGATATTGCTGAAATATGGTACAGGGATAGATTATAGTCTGGAATAACACATAGGCTTTTTATTTTTTAATAGGTTCCTATGGGTTACGAGAACGGGATCAGAATTACACGTGGGCAAAGCCGCGGGCAGCAGCAAAAAAAATCATTGGTCACATTTAAAATGTAAAACCATGTAGGTAAAAAGAGTGTAAAACAATACACCCACAAAATATTGAGAAGTTCGTAAAGAAGCAGTTTTTTTTTATAGTCGATAGGCCCGCGTTTGGCCACTATTTCACCTGTTAATAAGTGATGTTGTGTTCGACGATGGAGCATGCTTGTCTAGAAGCAAAGTATTCACTCTAGAGTTGAAGACTCCCATTTTATAGCTTTCGGTAAACTTGCTGGAGCGACACCAGCAGGAGCTACGTGTCAAGAAGATGAATATCCTACGTTGGATGTGCGGAGTCACATGCAAAAATCGCGTGTGGAACTCCCGCATCCGTGACAGCCTTCATTTCCGAGACTGTACAGATATAATGCAGGAGTGTCGCCCTCGCTCGTGCGGCCACATTTTGTGGTAAACGCCAGGTTATATGGGTAACAAATGTTTGGCCATGCCATTTCCACCGGGCCGCGGTAGGAGGGGGAGACCCAAGAGGTACTGGTTTGACACCGTAAGGGATGACATGCGTACCAATGGTGTCACCACCATGGATGCCCAAGATCGTGTGAAATGAAGAAGAAAAAGCAGAAAAGCGGATTCCCAATTGCGGACACAAAAGTAATATGATGACGACAATGACGACTAGTTGTAGTACATGACTCAAACCGCATTACAAATACGGCTAACCAGTAAGGTAACTTTTTAGCCACTGGATGTAAAGTAAATTTTTCAAGATTTCAGGGTGCAAGCTCTTTGAAAGAGTAATTGCGAAGCGCCTCGTCGAGCACCTCTCAAGAGTGGGGCCGGACCTGGCGGATGGCCAATATGGCTTCCGCCAGAGGCGCTCCACCGTGGATGCCATCATACGCGTGAGGGCTCTGGCGGAGGATGCAGTAGCCCGGGGTGAGGTGATGTTGGCGGTGTCCCTGGACATCGCCAACGCGTTCAACACCTTGCCCTGGAGTTGCATTAGGGAGGCGCTCGTGTATCACGAAGTGCCTCTCTACCTCCGCCGCATAGTCGGGGCGTATTTGATGGAGAGAGCCGTCATCTACCCAACCGTGACCGGTCTCGGTCGGCGTGAAATGTCGTGCGGTGTTCCACAGGGCCCAGGCCCATCATGGAGGATTGGCTGGAGAGGCGACACGGAAGCCTCTCGTACCGACTGACGCAGGTGGTCTCCGGGAAGGGGTGCTTCGGGGACCACCTGCATCGGATCAGGAAGGAGCCAACGCCTGAGTGTCATCACTGCGACGCGAGCGAGGACTCAGGGCTGCACACGCTGGCGGACTGCCCGGCGTGGGAGGCGCCGAGGCGTGACCTCGTGGCAGCCATCGGGGTGGGAGTCCTCTCGCTCGGCAGCATGATTGCGGCAATGGTGCGGAGCGCGAACGCGTGGGCCACCGCCACCTCCTTCTGCGAGCATGTAATGCTCGCGAAGGAGATGGCGGAGCGCGCCCGGGAGAGATTTAGAACTCTCCCGGCCCGCCGAGCCCGCAACTTGCTCGCCGCGCGTTGCAGGCGACTCAGGCGCCGGAGGTCGCTTAACGACCTCCGTCCTCCATGAGCGCAGGCCTGAGGTGAAAGGTGAGGCCACCTGTCACCCCAGCAGAAGCAGGCCGGGACGGTGGGGCGACTAGTGCCCCTCCCCCAAACCGGGGCAAGACGGGGACACCGTAGTTAACCCGAGGGGGCCATCTCGAAACCGGAGATGGCCCAGGGTCAGTCGGGGTGCGAGGGATATGCTCTATGGGCAAACTTACACCTTACACTCTTACTTACTACTTACTCTTACACTCTGTAGACCCGAGACGGCGTGCGGTTTTAGTCGGTTCAAGCCCGACATAACCGCCCCCGCTGGAACGCGGGGGGGCATCCGAAGGGATTTCCGCACGACTAAAAAAAAAAAAAGGTAATTCCCGTTGAGCTAGAATCATGAAATTTAGCAGGAAGCAAGGTCTTACAGTACAAGTAAGGAGAAGTCTGTAAATATTGTAGCTAGCCACATAACTTGAAATGCGAACTTATTTTCTTCGGCTGGACATAGCACAGCACTCGGTCCTTCGCCTTCAGCATCCAGTGTAACTTACCTTTTTTAGGATGTCATTTTATATGGCTGGGATCCTTCCACCATCCGTTTACCGATTCATGGTCTTCACTCTAGGACTCCTTGGGTAGCCATCGGGCCTACAGCCCATTACTACTTTTTTTTTAAATATGTTTCATCCATCAATTGAATGCACCCCGCCTGATAGATAGCTGGGGTGAAGTCCAAAGAGTAGTGCCCAATATTCCAGATGCTGTCTCTAGAATGGTATATATATAAGTATTGAGTAGAGCCATCCCAGATGTGAGAAATATAGTTCATTAGGAAATATACTTTGTTCTTTACACTATAAAGATGTACGCACGAAACACGTGTGAGCTTCCTCTGGCCGATAAACGGATGTCGTCCCCACTGTCGCTAAGCTAAAAGGGTTGATTTTGTACAGAGGTTGTTCTTTTAGCTCTCACAAGTTCACTTTTCTATTCGTTACTGGTCATGTTTACGATTTGGCCGGACAGGGGTATATGGTAAATATCGCCACCATTAAAGGTATTTGCATATGGAACACTGATAAAATAGTATCAGTACGCAGCCTATGATTGTTTTCAACGTGAGATATATCACTCGCAACTTGATTCAAACTGCAGCCTCAATAGCAGATCTATTTCTGTTTTTAGGGTTCCGTACTTTTTTTTTTTTTTTTTTCGTGCGGAAATCCCTTCAGATACCGCCCCCCGTGCCAGCAAGGGCGGTTATGTCGGGCTTGAACCGACTAAAACCGCACGCCGTCTCGGGTCTAAACCCTCAAAAGGAAAAAACGGAACCCTTATAGGATCACTTCGTTGTCCGTCCGTCCGTCCGTCCGTCTGTAAATTTTTCTCAGGAACGCGTGGAGGTCAGTCAGTCAATTAGCCTATTGCAGTCCACTGCTGGACATAGGCCTCTCCCATTTTACGCCATAGCACCCGATCCTCCGCCTTGCGCATCCAGTCTATCCCAGCTACCTTTTTCAGGTCGTCCGTCCATCTTGCTGGGGGACGTCCCACCTTCCGTTTACCGATTCGTGGTCTCCACTCTAGGACTCGTTTGCTCCATCGGCCATCGGTCCTTCGGCAGATGTGGCCAGCCCATTGCCACTTCAGCTTGCTTATTCTGCGTGGAGGTATCAAACTGAAATTTATATCTAATACTCAGGTCTACTGTCCCTTGGAGCTGTGAAAAAATCAAACTTCTAAGCCAAAGCAAACTAAAGATAAAGCCGTTTAAGCCGCAAATTTTAGAAACTCGCACGGGAATCAAAACCTATAGGGAAATGAATGAAATTTGGCACGAAGTAACCTCTTATAGTACAGATAATGGAAAAATTGCGAAAACCGTAAATTTTTAGTTAAATCATATGATCTAACTAAAAATTTAATAAAATATTTTTTATTATATAATAAAAAATATTTTTGAAAATACCATAACCTACAACATAAACTCGATTGTCGTGATGGGTGAACTTTCACTTATATACCTACAGGTTTGTACGGAACCCTCGGTGTGCGAGTCCGACTCGCACTTGGGTGGGTTTTTTTTTTCTAGAGGCGTGCAAGTGCATCGGGCTACATTGTCATTTATTTAAAAGAAGTAATATTTTCTGTAAAATGGGAATCAGTATTCACCTATTACAGTATCCGATAACTTTAAGTTACCGTTGTCGTATATATTTTCTTTTTTTCGTGCGGAAATCCCCTCGGATACCCCCGACAAGCGGGGGCGGTTACGTCGGGCTTGAACCAACTAAAACCGCACGCCGTCTCGGGTCTTCAGACGCCGGGGTGTGAGGTTGCCCATAAAAGCATTTCCCTCGCACCCCGGCTGACTCTGGGCCATCTCCGGTTTCAAGACGGCCCTGAGTCGCTTGCGACGCGCGGCGAGCATGTTGCGGACTCGGCGGGCCGGGAGAGTTCTAACCCTTGTCGTACCTTTTTTTTTTTCGTTCGGAAATCCCTTCGGATACCCCCCGCCGGCCAGCGGGGGCGGTTATGTCGGGCTTGCACCGACTAAAACCGCACGCCGTCTCGGGTCTTAAGACGCCGGGGTGTAAGGTTACCCATAGAGCATATCCCTCGCACCTCGACTGACCCTGGGCCATCTCCGGTTTCGAGATGGCCCCCTTACTTGCTCTCCACTGTGCCATCTGCTAATCAGAGGGACACCTGGAAAGCTTCCGAACAGCCCTCAACAGGACCGTCCTCGCCTCGGTCGGAGTTGGCCGTAGGCGGCAGCGTCTCTCCCACCCTAGGAGAGAGGCGCTGCCGTCTCCGTTGCCCAGGGTGCACCGCGTGTAGGTCCGCAACCTAGCATGTCGTACCTCAATTGAAATAGTTTTATCTATTTTTAACCTACTTCAAAACAGGAGGAGGTTCGCAATTCGGATGTTTACATTGTATTTATGTATAACTCCTTCATATATGGACGGATTTGCAAAATTATTTTGTAGGCAGACATTTAATCCGAAATGGTCCCATTAAAATTTTATAAAAATCGGATGATGGGTTTTAGAGACTCATTACGGAACGGGAGCAAATCAAGCGCGATTGCTGCTATATCATTGTATGCATTGTTGTGTTCATTATATATGTATTTGATGATATTGCCGTCATTTGGGAACTGATTTTGATAAAAAAAAATTGTATTGGGTTTGGTTTAGCTTTGAGGTGGGCCCATATTGATTTCATTAGTATGGGACCTTGAACTCTGGAAATACACCGGGGAACTCTTCAAAATCAAATACAAAGTATGAAATAATCGAGGCATTGTTAGGTATATGGCCATCCTGTGACATGGTGGGTACAATACTGTCTTCAAGGTCGTGCTAGAATTGTCTAGCCTTGGATTACGTGCCTACGTATTCTAATCCAACAGAACTCCTTAACGATATGCAGCATGAATGTCTTGTTTAAGTTATAGAAGTAATTATGTCGAACCTACAGGTACTTTATTATAGAAACAGGCAGTAAGCAGCATTTTCAACTATCTGTCACCGTCTTGTCTTCTATGTTTCAGTGCTTAAAAGACTTTGATTATTGTAGGTTCGCATTTGTGAAATGCTGTTGTTGCGTTATTCACTAAGTACTCTATTTGAAAATAGTCTTGGATGCAAACTTCGTGCCTTGAGATAGACTTTTCTCCTTCACCTTCACCTTGTCATAGTGTGTTCACCTGAAGTGGCTTTTGTTAAATAGATAAGTTATGAACGTGGAAGCGAAGCGAAGAAATCATTGACGAGACCCCAACGGATAGACCCATATGGGTTGACATCACAGACGTCTCGATTGATATTAAAATTTCGAAGCTCTATAAAATTTTAACGTTAACGTTTCGGATTTGGCACCGGTTTCAACAGAAAAGTCTTACGCGTGTTTTTGTCTTTTGAATTAAAAGAAGATTTTTTAGTCAGTTATACTTTATGATTTTTGAAGTCGGTTTAATTTTTTTATTTAAATTTTAGAATTTGAATTATAGAAGTTTCTTAAATCTTACTTCTCATGATATTAGAGACTATTGCACAAAATACGCATCTGCAAAAGCTTTTTTAAGAATTATATATATACTAATTAGAATCTAATTGGATTTAATTATTATCAATAACATGAAAATATTCATAACGTAAAAGGTAAATTATGTACTATGCACCTAATATTACGTAGTTGTCTGTACAGAAAATACGCGTCTGATGATTTTCTCAGCGATGAACACTGTAGGTATGAATACGAAATTTCAAAGCCTTCAATCGAGATTCACCTACTTATTTAGGGTACTGTAAGCACCACCCCTTGCAGGGAACGCCTCTATTAGAAAGCTCGCACATTGAGTTGGGGTGTTTGAATTGGGACCGCGAGCATGGCCACGATGAATATACATTTGGGTTGATTCCGTTTAAAGTTCACTTGAACTAAAATAGATGGCAGTCATAACTTTGCTCTTATAATGCCATCTACGGTTTATATGAAGAACTAAGTAATGTATAAGTTTAACAGAATTGTGGTTGGTTTATGGGTTAAACGTGAGAGGTCTCTAGAACTACATTATTGAACTAAATTAGTTAGTATCTCTAATTAAAATTAACTCATATTGGATATTGTAATGTATTTCAAAACTTCACATTCAGACATTAAAAGAATGTAAAAAAGGACCCAAGAATTATATTGTTAGTTGAATTATACGTAAAACTTCAGCAGTCGAGTGGTCTATTATTGAATTGATAAATTGCCTTTAGCTGTATGCGAGAACCATTTGAATTATTAATATTTTATCCAAGTATATACATTGTATTTGATTGACCTTTATTGTAGGCGGAAGGACCAGGAGTAGGTACATGTAACTGTGTAGTTATCATTTCAAGGCCGTTTAACCATAGCTGGCCCTTAGATAGGTACTTGTATACATTATTATTCATCAAGTACTTATATTAACCAATTTTTAAACTTTACGTTAACTATGAACGTGACTCATGTTTCTAAGAAGGGAAGTATAACAATCGATTAATCAGCTAGTTTAAATTTACATTACAGTATAGAAATGTTGACTGTGCGTTAGGGTGAAAATATCAGAGAAAGTGAATACAGCAATCTGTCGAGTTACATTCTTTCCAGAACTTGTTTTTCCTGCAAGACATCCATTGTCAACATTTTTGATGCATAATCACATGTGGATTAGATCTGTGACAATGGAACCGGCCAGCCAGGTCGGCAAAAAATGATGTGTCTAAAGAGGACACCCTCTAACGGTTGGAGGATGTGTTCTAATTTCGCCAAATCTGGTCCTTAACCGAAATATTATAAAAAGAGAACGTGAAATTCACTGTCACACTTATAACAATAAACATGTAACTTCGTAATGAATTTAAATCGAATACGGAAAGGGTGGTGGTGTTAAGCAAATGAATAGCTATTCATTGATCTGTTTATACAAATGTCGAGCCTGGGAGACTTCTCGGTTCACCCTTAAGAAAAGAAAGCTCATAATTTTTGAATCCTTAACTTACTGTAATTCCATGAGAGATTGGTATGTTTTGATAGAAGTACTGCACATGTGGATATTGTAGCTATTGCGTGATTGAATATTCGAAGGCAATTTCACTGATGCTTGTTTGTACGCATTCTTCATCTTTACGACTTAATATTTTTGATATTTTACACGGTTTGGCTCAGTCATTATAACTATGTCCCATTTCCGACAGGATTCGATTTAACACGCTATTAACGTTAACTCTACATTCTGTTTGAAGTTGTCTGCCAAATAGCTTCAAAACACATTTATGTACATATTTGATTTTTTAAAATTATACTAGGTGCATAATATAGTAACTATTAGTATTCATTAATATCGATATTTTGTAAGGTTTTTAATGCACAGTTTCTCATTTGTTAATGCGTATCATGTAAACGCTAATAACAACAATAACTATGACTTAGTTTCTTGTAATTCTTGATGTGATGAATATACTCGGGTATATATGACTCATATATGTGGCAAATAAACAAAACGTTTCTAATTTAAACATGATAGGTACAAAAGGTATGTGATGTTTTTAGAATATTATACATTTTGTATTGGCTCTGTATGGAAGTCACTTAACGCTTTCCAATGCGTTTTCAACTTTGAAGCCTCTGAAGATTCGCTAAGGTTAGATAATGAACTGTTCTGTGATTAATGTTAATAAATGTCAGCTACTTCATAAGTCAGTCAGTTACGTTATCCTCATCATCTTCGCAAATTTCAGTACCGTAATTTCAGTAAGAGGCGACATGCCTCTTACAGTTAGTAACTGTTTTACCTTCAGCATAGTTGATCTTACTCTGGTGTTAAAAAGCCTTGTTAGCCCATTAACGAAACTGTTTAATATAAGCAATCGTTATCGTTGTTTCTTGTATGTGTTTGGGTATCAAATTCTAAAAATAGATAATAATTGCTGGTAATTTTTGTTTAATTTAGATACTTAGTTTTATTTTACCTTTCTTCACAACTGTTATTCTAGTGTTCACCAAAGACTAAAATTTTTCAACAATTTTCAAATAAAAAACAGCAACTTATAAGTATATCGGTCTTGTAGGATATAAAAACAAAAGCATTTGGAAAGTTGGACATCTTCGATAGATCCCTTCGCACCGTAATGTGCGCGGCTTCTATTGACATTTTTTATTAAGTTCGAAGATATCATTGGGTTTTTGTAAGCAATATGATGGTAGGTAGTTGGTGCCATTCACCCTGTTGCTCGTGGCAGGGAACGAACGTTCTCCATGCTGCGCGCTGCGCCGTGCTACAAGTGACACATTTTGGGTTGGGGTAAAGTGGCCGGTGCTTTCGGGCGGCGTACACGTTTCGTTAGCCTCTCTATTTTAAAAACTACTTGCTTGACGATATCCGGGAAGGGACCGACCGCATCACCGCGGCGTCGACTCTACACCACTGTCACTCATTTTCGATGCAGTCGACCTGCGTACGCGTCGTTGGTCGCTTCGCGCGCACGCGCGTCCGCTTTCATGCACTTAACAATTTTGATAGTTAACAAGTTTTTAAACGTGCAAAGGTAAATGAACTCATCGTAAAAAACGTGCGTTTTTCAAGTAGAGGATGTATGTTACGAAGAGGTGTTATTTGTGGTGCCAGTTGATAATTTAGTTACCATGAGCGGGAGGGAAGGCGGAAATGCAGTTCCCTCTTCGAGTAAGTAGCTACTCAAGACTATTTTTTAATTGGTTCAAAATGTTTTATTTTTGTGTTCTACGCTGTGACCAAGTATGGTCGAAGGGTCTACGTATAATTTTATTTGATTTCTGAATAGTAAACAAATGGATCTATGAAAGAAATTGCTTTGAATCGTACTTAAACGCTCTTTCATTGGTTGAAACCTGCTATAGCCCTTATCCCACGGATGTGCAGTACACAGTGACTAGGGAGGCAATCATAAATAGTTCATCATTGATTTTTTTTAAATTGAGGTTAATAGAGTCTCATTTTACTGATGTCACACATATGTGTGCCATGTTTACTGGGTATAACGTTGATCAACAACAAGATATACTAATTATAAATTCGTACTTCCTAATTAGAGAATGTCTTGTATCATATTATGACGTCATGTTATACGCTATATTGTAATATTTTTGTGGAATTGTAATTTATATTATAAGGAGTTCGGTATAAAATATATTAATTAAGTATAATACGTACATACTGTAACTGGACCATGTGTTTATTTTCATGAATGGAAGTACTATAAGTCCTTGTACAACAAAAGTATTAAATATTGAATTGAAAACATGTGACGTGAACATTTTATCAAACAAGGTCTACGCATCGGGCAGTTAATTGTTTACTATTCCTACGATACCATTTTAGTTGCTCGCATGCCTGCTGGTGCGACTTGGCGCCATCGATGCGCTGTTTTCGACCCTAAGAATATAATTATAAGTTTTATAGTACAAAAATACTTTCTATTTGTATTTATCTGTGTGAGTGATATAAGTTTGAATGTGTAGGTATAGGTAAGCCGACTGCATTTTAGAAGGACCTTAATCTCGCTCCCCACTCCTCCAGCACTAAATTTTTTTGTCGTTGGCATACCGGAGCTCTAGTGACGAACATATTATCGATATTTATTCTGATTAGAGTTTGTTTATATTTTACGCCAAAATATTATTTTATAAGTTTAAATGATAAAGTTTTTAATAATAATAATATTTTTAATTCCGTTTTGTTTTATAAAAAATATATTTTGAATGGTTCAAATAATATTATTTTTTATAATATTTTTATTTATAAATTTAATAATAGATTATAATTTATTTTGATTTTATCTATATCAGCCGAACCGTGTCACGTTTATATCATGCATATGCCTACGTATCCAGTTTGTGTTTACCTGTGTTATCATATAAAATTCTGTAACTTTTTTTGTTACGGAATTGCACAGTAGATGCGTCCTGAAATAGAGTCTATAGTTAATTCATAAACATGTATATCATGAACTGAAACAATGTGTGAGCGTTATTCCAAAGAAGAATTATCGTAGAGAGTTATTGAAGAACTATTCGGAATTTTTAGAAAGTCGACGTAAAGTGCCGCGACGTCCCTACGGCAGGGTCCGAGTTCGTAACCAGTCAATTAAATCCGAATGGTGGGACGTTCGACTATCTCTTTCCCTCCTAGTTCAAGATACTAAAGCACAAGCGCCACTTGGCGATGATTCACGTTCAAATTCCATACCTACGATTGATAACAGCAAAAAGTGGTGAATGGCACAATGTTTTAGGTCGTTTAATTTGCTTGCTGAACATGCCACATGCATGCCGGGCGAAGTAATATTAGTATGCGTTTTGTTTACTATTGTAGGGTGTGTGAAACGTACAATGAAGTTATGAATGAGATAGCCGGTAATACATTTATTATGGTTATATCTGAATGTAAATTTGTTTCAAGAGGGGAACATAAGTTTCTAATCATTTTTAAACAATTTACTACGTTTAAACTACGAGTATACCCTCATATAGCCTAGCATACAGCTTAATTTTATAAATGAATACTTTTAAATGTAACCAATTTTTATAACTCATTTCCATATAAATGAAGAATACAGTCAGTTTATTTGTATTAAATTACAATATTTTACTGATGATAACACCCACGCTAACTCAGCTCGTCATCACCGCACTGCATCTGAAGTGCCGCATTTTCAACGTATCATAGATCAAAGCCGAATCATCGACCCGCATCGGGACTCATTACATCCACATCGAGTCCTTATCGGCTGTTCGTTTTTACCTGGAAATTAAATAGTAGCATCGACCACGTCCGTAGGACTTTTTTTTACGTGTGGAATCCTCCACGGGTTTCACCCCACCGGAGCTATTGGTAAGATGGGTATGTTGGACGTGAACCGACTAAATTCGCACGGTGTCTCTTGCGTAGCCATGTGGTACCGGGAATCTGGTGTGCCCTAGAAAGGATATCCCAGGGAACCCAACCGGCTCTGTTCGCCAGCGCTGGGCGACCCCGACGCGTTGTTGTAGATCTCCCCTCCCCTAAGAAGAAACGCGCGCGGAAATACGACGACGTGCCGCTGCCCTACGCCGGCTTCTACTAGCCCCGACCGTCACCCCCAGGCCCGCGCTCATGGAGAATGGAGATCATTCTAAGATTTCCGCCGCCCGGTGTGCCTTCTACGGTATGGGAATCACTGCCTTGCAAAAGAAGGCAGTGGCGTTCCACACACTTCCGCTGCCGGCCATGGCCAGCACCAGGGTCTGCAGCGTGAGGCTTCCCGCTCTGACGACTGCTTCAAGGACACGGCGCTGCTCTATCCACTCTGGGTATTATGCCACCTCGGCAATGGTAGCACTCAGGCGTCGGCTCCCGGGGTATACGATGTAGGAACTCACCGAAACAGACATGTCCGGAGAGCACCAGCCGGTAGGAGAGGCTACCATGGCACCTCTCTAGCTATTCATTCCTCCATGACGGGTCCTATTTAAAACAGTTTAATAAGGAACTGCGGAGATGCATCACTCGAACTTACAACTGAGCCGCTTTTCACAGAAATTCACGATATACCTACCTATCTAGGTATTCTAAATAAGTCAAATGAATGCTTGGTAGGTAGGTACCTTTTTTTTTATACATTACGAATTCAGATAATAGATGCGATGCTGGCTGCACGTGTTCGTTTATTGTCAAAATTTTAGTTTCATTCATGCCATGTAGTTGAATGAACGGTTATTGGCACATTCACATTGATTAGTCTCAAATTAATTTCAATTTAGTTATTAGCTACCTAACATTGTTTACCTACGTTTATAGTGATGCACTTATTTCATTCCTTAATTGAATGAATTGTTGTTAAAGTGGACTACAAGAGCAAAGATAAGTAGGAACTAGTAAATAAAGAATATAATAAATAAGGTACAGCAAAAAGTCAATGTCTATGTAAATAATTTATTTGTAAAACGCAAAAGACTGGGTTGAGTAGTGCAGTAACTTACGACTTAAAATATGCGTAGAATTTCCCCTACTGTTTTTAAAATACCATGAGCTTTAATTTAAATTCCTGTTTAAAAATAATGCACCTAATCACATTAGGAACTGACAATAAACAAGTAATGTTGAGTAGTTAACATTCTTGTTGTATTTAGGTAACAGAAACTGGAGAAAATTTTATATGTACTTAGCTCTTTATACAAAAATTACGGGAGTAATATGATACTTAATAGTAGGGGTAAGTAATGATTGAATATTTGAAGATACGACTTGAGTGTTGCCTTAGACGAATTCCGTGAAATGCATGTGTTGCATTGAAACGCCGGCGCATGTTGAGGTGTAATGTGGAATGTGCGTAGTTACGGGCGACGCGGGCGCGGGGAGGCGGCCGCTCTCGCGCACCATGCTGAGTAAACAAAATTACAAAACAGGCACATAGTATACGAGTCGGATGCGCTGTAACATCGTAAGTGCTGCGCTACCATACTCGAAACATACATACGTATACAAACAACATAGGTAACTACTTCTAATTCCTACACGACTGAACATGCTCTATTGCATATAATAAAATAGTATTATTATACACTAATTCACTTATGAGAACCATATTAAGTACTTCATCATCCTATTAGCCTATTTTTCCGATTTAAATCTATGTAAATTTCCTCAAAATTTCATAAGACATGAAAATATAACGCCACATTTAGTTATTAACATAGATATACACATTATTTATGCTCATTTAATAGATTTAACAATCAAATAACAAGTATTACATTAGTAGTATAGGTATATGTATATTATGAATAATAACACTATAAAAACGACTTTAGAGCACTTTATCGATAAAGTCAACTGTGTTCAAAATATAAATTACATTGATGAAATTGGAACAAAATGTTCGATCCGTGTATTTCATTGAGTAGTAAGCTTTTTGATAAGAAGCAAGTTGTTAATGTCTTGAATCAGTTCTACGTTATCGCCCAAAACCTTTATGAATCCATTGCGTATGCAAAGTCAGTGTTCACTTTTATAAATATTTAAATACAAACCGAAAACAAGTCTTCACTCAAAAATATTTTTTTGAAGATACTAGTTAGTTGCGTATACATATTTGTTTATATTATGGAACCTATGTCTAAAAACGATCTCCAGTGATGTAGAAGTAGGTCCCAGAATTTTCTCATTAATGTGGTGTAGGGAATAATAAAATATTAAGAAGAGGGCGCAAGGTGAGGTTGCGCGGCGCTCGGCGCGCGGCGGCGAGACCGGCTAAGTGCAGTGTTACGGCAATGAATGAAAAAGGTACCAGAAACTCAACCTAAATACCGAGCATTCTTCCAGTCCCCGCCGTCGCCACGTGTGCCTGCCAGCACGCTTTTACTGCCGCCGCCGCCCGAAATAATATGCTTAGCTTACATACCAACACATGGAAATGTATATCGAATTAGCAAACCACCAATAAATTCTCATATAACTAACATTTGAGTAAGCCTTTGAGATACTAATGCTCGATTGATGAGAGAGCGCCCGCCGCCGTGAGAGCTTTGAGCTTGTTTTATGTTGTGGTCTAGATTCCATTCAAAATGCGTAGCACTAAACCACTTTTAGGATTATTAAACAATTATCACTTTAGGACGTATGTATTAAACAACTACGCAGCATTACGAATTATGGCCGCGTTAATATTACAGAGAGGACTAGAAGTATTTAAATGTAAGTAAACGTGGTTAATATTTTTAGCACAAAAAAGGTGATAAATAGTGTTGAGGATCGGTGTTTGTCATCCGAAGTATTTCCGGCTTTTTCTCTTAAACATGTTAGTCATATTATTTTTCAAGGAAGCGGTATATTATATTAGTCATCGCTACAATGATATTTGATGATAGTTGGACTATTACACGTCTATACAACATTCTACAGCTATTCAAAATACACTTTAAGTTAACATCATTGAAATTTAATATGGCAAATCTTTAGAATTAATAGTTGTTTGTAAAAAGGAGGTGTCTTTTATTTCATTGGGTTCCCACGTTTTTTTTTGTGTTGGTGCCCGTTAAGGGGAACAGTGTACCCTTTCTTAGTCCAAGCATACTATTGTGGGACCTTATTTATTGGTAAAAGATTCGATTTCGAACGTTACAAAACCCACATGCCGCTTAATGAAGTTAGCTATTAGAAGTACTTTTTGTGAATTTTAATTTATACCTTACTAGCTGTTACTCGCGTGTAATTCCGATCCCGTTCCCGTAACCCTATTTCCGGGATGAAAAGTAGCCTATGTGTTATTCCGGTTAATCTATCCCTGTACCAAATTTCAGCCAGAATCGTTCAACTGGTTTGCGTGAAAGAGCACCAAAAATATGCATACATCCATACATCCTCACAAACTTTCGCGTTTATATCAATGTGAAAATTTAGTTTTTCCTATTTTTCTCTTTACTGTATAGGGTATCATAACAATTTATGTACATGTAATCTGTAACCCAACTTTAAAGTTTAGGTAGTACTTTTTTATTAATGAAACGACTGAACTGATACAAATTTATCAATTAATTATACTTCAATGAATAGAGTAAAATATATAATTTAATCAATATAAAGCTTAAAATGTACTTCTATATGTAACGGGCTCTTAATAGGTTCCTCCTGTTCCGGAAACAGTGTGTGTATAATTGTAAAAGTTTAATAAAAATTTAATTAGTCTATGAAGTTCGTAACAGGGAAAAAGGATACGGTGTAGAGTCACATTAACGAATCAACATAAAATATTATGATACGTAGATACGCGCACGCGGGTGGCGCTAGCGATGCGATAATAACAAAGTGAACATTTATTATTTGCAGGTGCAGTGGTTGCAAGCGGCAGCACCGTTACAGGGGTGACGCGCCGCGGGCGATGCAAGTGGTTCAACGTCGCGAAGGGCTGGGGGTTCATTACCCCTGACGATGGCGGGCAAGATGTTTTCGTGCACCAGGTGATTCTTATCATTATATATCAGGCTAACGGTGCCACTAGTATTTCTAATAATTTTAAACAGGAATAAATTTGATCTAATCACTACAATATTTTAAATGTTGTCAGACGAAATATTGTTTCGTATCTAGTGGCTGACCCGATAGTGCGCTTATTTGTTTGTTCGGCTTATCAAGGCCGGATGTTTTTTCTATACATTTACGCCACCAAACTTGTACTTCGTTCGTCTGCAGCGACGCGATGTTAGCGGTAAAATTTATATTAGGTCAAGACTATGTTACTCGGTAGTGATAACGTTGATTTTTTTCTCATAAGTGATAAGCATATTTATAGATCGTTTTTCTTGAAGGGATCCAAACTTAAATGATATATATTTAAAAATAGTGTGGTTATTCTTATAGAAAACTAAATTTAGCTTAAGTCGTATCTGATATAGAAATTTTTATATCTCAGGATTCCATCATTCGTGTAATGCAGATAAAATATTGTACACGTATTCCAGTCAGGCTACCACAGTAAATACTTGAACAAAAAGTGCACCAAGATCAAGCGAGTAGTTTCGTTGCGATATTCAAATAAACAGATATATTTACCGTTTATTATAGTGTAGATAGACTTGCGACCCATGCTGCAACGAGCTATTAAATTTTAAGAGAAACGATAAAATAATTTAGATTCATAGTCTTTCGTAAGTAAATATCTTAATATTCAATATTTTTTAATATTAAAGTGTATAAAATCATATTTTTGATGATTTCAGAGCGTGATCCAAATGCCAGGTTTTCGATCACTGGGGGATGAAGAGGAGATAGAATTTGAGTGCAAGGAGTCAGACAAAGGCTTAGAGGCAACACGAGTCTCTGGGCCCTCGTCCGTTGACTGCCAGGGATCGCATCGACGGCCGCTCTCCAAAAAACGGTTCAGAAAGATACGGTAAACATAGCTAACTAGGATAAAGAAAGTATTGGTGATAAAAGTAGTAATTAATTGATACAATCACTTATAAACTTATAATACAGAAGACACGTACCTCTTAGAAATGAAATAAGCTTTAAATGGAGTTGGAGAACTGCAATGCTGTGATTGCAAACGACGAATACCTATACTTACAACGAAACGAGATTTGAGTGTACTAGCAATTTTGCCATCCCCTTTTATTCAAGTTTTCAAAGCTCTAATTTTGATATTCATTCGATGTGAAAACTAACATGTATTGAAATTTGTACTGTGAAGCATTTTGGGTAGTTCAGCAGCTCCCTGTCACTGAAACCAGGTAATCATGTAGTCTATCTAATAGCCAGAAATTTCTCCTTTGCTACCTTATCTTTGCAGATCTTGGTTTCATTAAGTATAATATAATTAATGTAAAAATATAATAAGGCCTGATTATCTGGTGACATTAAACGCTGAGGTGAATTTTTTTATCGAGGTTTGGATCTCAGGCCAACATTCCTACCATGTTGACATAAGTTCCGGTCAAAGTTGCCCACTGTGAAATTGTTTTATAAAATGCCGCCTCTTAAAGACAACAACGACTTAAAATACGTAGCTAAAATATGACTTATTTGTTTAGAGTTAGATAAATAAATAAATAATATCATTCAACAGAACCTAGTTACAATAATTAACTTGTTATGCATCTCATCATCAAATAGATTCTATAGTAAAGAGAAAGGATTCTGCAATTCCTAGGTGCGACAGTATCGAAATGCAGCCTCCCTCCACTAGGATCCACAGTTTAGATCCACATGTGAATCATTGGATACTTTTATATCCGCTCCGATCCACATTGAAAATTATGAAATGAAAAAGTATGCAAGAATAACTATCTCTCTCATTCACATTCATTGCTTTGATATTGACAACGTTGCAACTAAAATAAAATAACGATCGAACACCTACAGCTGGTTATATAATATTTCACTTAATAACTCATCCCATATTTCTGCCTTTTTCCATATTTAATTAGTTCAGTGTAACATGTGTACTTTTCCATTCGTCTCTGCTGGCGGGCATCTCACCACTCACTTCCGTTCCGGCCACTTCATTTTTCACATAGTGCATCCATCTTCTCTCAGTCATCCCCCCTTATATTATAACTATCTACTTCTACTTATGATATTATACATAACCGAAACTTCTACTCATTGTCATTTATACTTAATTAAATAGAATTTTAATCAGCATTCATAACTTTTAGTAAGATGTAATATGTATTTCATTATTATTGTTAACGTCATCCTTAGTACCGGTCTCTAGTTATAGTAAAAAGTAGCAGTAATGAGCCAGGAGTCCTGGTAGATGGCAATACCCTATACAGAAATATAGTTTTTTTTTTAAAGAATATTAGTAACCGAAATTACTAATATTCCCCCTAACCCCTCCAGCTAAGCTAAATTGCTTGTGTTAGAAGTGGGTTCACGTCGCTAGTGTAATGACCAGGATTCGTACCCGGGACCTCTCGATCGTAGGGTCGACTCCATAACTACTTAGCTAACGACGCTTCAATACGTTATTGAAATACAATTCTGAATCTACCTTTGAGGACCTACAAGCGCTTGTAAATAAAACCGGTCAAGTGCGAGTCGGACTCAAGCACTGAGGGTTCCGTATATACAACTGGATTGAGGGGCTGAAATGTTGTTGCTGAAAGGATCCTACATACTTATATACGAATTATACGTTCAGCTATACACTTCAGGGTGAAATTAACGTTACTATAGAACTTCTAGTCTTGGCAGACAGACATACAGATATTTTTGAAGTGAAAACTTCTAAAGAAGTATTTAGTACTATTTGGGTGAACAAAAATCATGGAACTCGCGCCATCTCGTAAGGATTGGTACTATATAGCATATAAAGCAAGTATAGCATATGCAGCATATATAGCATGTAGTAGCTACATATAGCCATTTAATTTCAATTTTAAATTCTCATTTTATGTAGTAGGTATTTGAAAATCTAATTAGACGAATTCAGTTTAAGCATTTCATAAATAAAATGCTTAAACTTTTTTTCACCCACAATTTTATTGAATATCTTCTGAAATATCGTACTATTAAAAATTTCACGCAGCAAAAATTTAAGGTTCGCGACGGCGCCGCATGGCGCTGCAATCGCATCATAGGATTTCTTACCGCGTAATTGTAATCTTTTGGTTGCGTTGATTTAGAAGTTTAATTTTTTCACAGTTTCAAGACGTTACAGGCCTGAGTATTTCATATTTATTTCAACTTAATACATCCACGCGTTCCTGGTTTTTTGTGATGTAGATGACTACGTTCATATCCACTGCTTTCAGATTTTCCCATTACTTGTCACACGACCTTGCTTCTTGCCAAATTTCATGATTCTAGCTCAACGGGAAGTACCCTATAGGTTTTGATACCAAGGGCAATTTAGTGAAAGATACTACATAAACGGCTGTACCTTCTGACTGCATTGGCATAGAAGTTCATTTTTGCACAGCTTCAAGGCGTTGCAGACCTGTTTATTTTTATAAATTACAACTTGATGCCTCTACGCGTTTCTGAGGCGTAATGGCATGGAAATATGGAGTAGTTTATTTAAAAAGTAACCTTACATTTCATTATATTAGGTCGTTACATATGAAATTGCCGTTTTTCTTGAAGAAATTGGAGGAAACCCAATTTTCAGTACTAACATTTTTGAATTTTTTTTAGGAATGACAAATCCAAATTTTATGTTTTTTTTGTGTATGAATGAGACAACATTAAGCTAACAAACAGCAACTTTTATTACATTTTTGAAAAGTGACAGCTGTTAAGTAATACGTTGCAGAAGGCGTTGCTGACCTGAGTATTTTTTATAAATTTCAACTTGATGCCTCTACGCGTTTCTGAGGCGTAATGGCAGAGAAATATGGAGTGGTTTATTTAAAAAGTAACCTTACATTTCATTATATTAGGTCGTTACATATGAAATTGCCGTTTTTTTTGAAGAAATTGGAGGAAACCCAATTTTCAGTACTAACATTTTTGCATTTTTTTTAGGAATGACAATCCAAATTTTATGATTTTTTTTGTGTATGAATGAGACAACATTAAGCTAACAAACAGCAACTTTTATTACTTGTAGAATATACTGCTTCCGGGCTGTTTGGCCGTGGTCCATCGGAAACTTGTGTTCCAGACGTTTCGTCGATCACTGCCGTAAAAGCCTTAAGATTTATAACTTTTATTACATTTTTGACAAGTGACAGCTGTTAAGTAATACGAAATTTATCATCAAAATGGATAGCACTTAGGAAGTACTGTTTTTGAAGATCGAATTAATTTATCAAGCGGCCAATAATAAAACAAAATTTAAAACAGAGTTGTAAAATCTTGAAATCCACTTTCAAACAAAATATAAATAATGGAAATAGCTATTAAATTACAGGAATAACGAACTCATGAATTTGTAAGAAAATTTCGGCAATTTCACAGGTAAAGACCTATTATATTATACAATCTAGGTATACAAAAAATCTTCCTATTACTGGCCTTTAACTAACACTTATAGGCACTTTGAAAATACGAACCGTATAGTTAGGCATTTGAAGTGTTTGAGCACTTAAAAACAATTTGATATGCACTCGAAATCCAATACAAGTTGATGTCTGGGCAATCGTAAAGATAAATTATTTAATCGCATCAAATATCTACAGGCAAGGCAAGACCACACATGGTCATATAACCATTATCTGAATACCAACCGTATGTGTGTAACCAATATGTAACTCTAACCAAGTCTCATAGTCGTGTTCTCATACCATGCAATCATGCCTACATATTGAGTGGATTTGAACATGAAATGAGGCACATAACTTTAATTTATTTAATACTAGCTCTTGCCCGTGGCTTCGCCCACGTGGTATTCTGTTCCCGTTCCCGCTTCCTATGGCAACTTTTTCCAGGGATAAAAAGTAGTCTATGTCTATGGAGCGATAGATATACTAATTAGATAGATCGATAGCCCAGACTATAATTTATCCTTGTGCCACATTTCCAGATCCATTCAACTGTTGGAACGTGATTGAGTAATAAACATGGAAACATCGAAATATCCAAACATCATCATAAACTTTCACATTTATAATAATATAGTAGGAAGTAGGATTTTATATATATGTTCGCCAAAATTCATAGAAATAATACCAGTGTAAAGCAAAGAAGTGTTTCGGCAATAACTTATTATTATTTGTTATTAGGTTTAACGTAATAATAAGTAATCTCACAAACTGCTCTATTTATACAGAAGTTACCAGTTACTGTACGTTGGGTCATTCTGAACAAAAACTCCCATACCATCTTTTCTGTATCTTTGACCGCTTAAAAAATATTCGTATGTTTTTTTGCCTCACTACAAAAAGAAGTAATATATGTTCTCGCTAACTGCCATATCTACTTCGGACACGCGAATAACCTAGTGTCCCCTAGGGGTCCATTCTATCACCCAATCTCTCTAAGCATGAAATTTGAAACCCGGCCGTCACAAAGAACTTGAATGCTAGGCTCATGCCGAAAGCTGGCTACATAGTTACACAATCAAGTAACTAGACCTGACCGTAACTTACAAAGAAGCGAACTTTGCTATTGCTGAAGGCTTTGGTGATATCAAGACTGATAGCCATTGACTCGCCATGCCCATGGCCATAACATAACATGTACGTTACAATATCACCCGTTGACCGTTACGGTCTTAAGCCATATTACCGTTCATTAATTAGGAAGTAATCTCTAGCTGTTGTGCATTTATGATATGTTCAATAACCTTACGGAGAAATGAGATGGCAGCTATGGATCTATAGTTGCCTAGATCCGAACGATCCCCTTTTAAGGGACCGATTGTATGTTCACTCACCTCTAAACCTGAGGAATAGAATTAGAGATACGGTCGCTTAATCATTGGAGTCAACTGCGCTGTGCATTTATTCAGAACCACTGCTGGAAGACAGTTAGGACAAATGACTCTAGGGTTGCTCGTACATTCGTTGCATTACCTGATATGAATATCAAGAGTGGAGTGGTCACTGCTGGCTAGTATGGCCGGCTGCAAATCACAGTCTCCTCGACTCGGGAGTTAGCCGTGTTTACCTGCTCTTGCGAGTCGTGATACAGTAAATAATCAGGGCAACACAACAGGGATGATGAAGGCTGGTAAAAGTTGAATTGCACGGCTGTGGCCAACCGCCAGTAACCACGGCTACCCGCAGGATGCGACATAACGTGTTGACCAAGCCGTGCTATGCGCTGAACATCTGCTCTAATGTATAGTTATACAGAGACACCATGGACTTCATGAGATATCCGGCAGTCGTTCGTGGCTCTGTAATACGTCACTCAGGGCTGACCGATCGCGCAGAGCGCGTGCACTGGCCCACGCGCGTTACACCGACTATTATGTTTGTAACCTTTATCAAGGACGAGTTATGCAAGTAATGATGACTTCAGTGTATGGAATATAATATTCCATACCCAAAACCCTGTCATCAGTGACGGCAAACGCACAATCCGATGGATCCCTACGCTGACGAATAGTGCCATAGATATCGCTTTACCCCTACAAGTTTTATAGTAGTAGCGACCAGACAGTGGTCAAAGGAATCCAATGGGGATCGTACCGAAAAACTGTAGTTGTGGTGCTAAAGTTCTAGCTAAGCTATTATTGGTGTTATGTAGTTAGTGAGCACTATTTTTCCGTAACGATTAGCTACTTATATGAAAAGTAGTGCTGTTCTGCTTATTGTTATTGAGCATTTTGGAAGTCTATAACAATGTACAATTTAATAGCGACTAAACAATTCATACTAAGTTGAGATGCTGAGTAATTACAGTTTTTTTTATACTAGACTGTTATAAATATTTTTGTTTATAGAATATTGTTTTAATTAATATGTTTTTCCCAATTAAAATAATCTGTTTCTGAACGAAGCAATGTCAAGAAACTACATAGTAGCCTAACTTAAATTCGTCTTATTATATATGGTTATAACGAAAAATGATAAAAAATTGTGTAGTTTAATATTATTTAACATAACTAGTTATAATAAGGATTGCTTCTATTTTAAATAAATAAACCATTATTTATAATATTTTTAAACCGAGTACTGACGTCCTAACTATCACAGAAGTAAAACAAAGTTCTCACAGAGTGACCTATCTGCTTTAAACGAGAATAAATGAATGATTATATAATCATTTGAAGCTACTACTAACTCAAATAGTA
The DNA here is from genome assembly GCA_946251805.1 of Cybosia mesomella. Lineage (NCBI taxonomy): Eukaryota > Metazoa > Arthropoda > Insecta > Lepidoptera > Erebidae > Cybosia > Cybosia mesomella. Next base: position 19,018,088 of record OX276393.1, on the reverse strand, counting down.
AGCTAAAAGCTATAATAAAACGGTATTAAAGCATTAATGAAGTCAAAAACAATGAATCCACGGTGTTATGATTGTAACGCTGAACCGAAAAACGGTTGTCCTGGAAATCTATCAGAAGCGAGATATGGTGCTTTCGAAGTTCGTACTATCGTAGGTGCCTTATTTACTTATATTTAAGTTATAAAGTAGTTGTAAAGAACCAATAGGATTGCCATAATACCTTAAATAACTCAATCTACACTATTATGTTATTTCTAGGTAAGAAGTTCCATTGTACACTTTCAAACCCCAGGTTAATTCCGCAAACTTAACAATACTTTAGTCACTGTGTACATGTCTTATTATATTTTGTAGAGTTCTTCGGAATTTAATATTTGATACGAATGAAATTGAAGTAGAACTACCTTGGAACTAACACAAAAAGAACAGATCAGACAGATCTGCAGTCGAATTGAGAAACTCTTCTGTTTTAAAGTAAAAACTTATAAAAATAATTGTTTACTTCTATTATCGCTCAAGCCTGTTGTATGGGAATATCAAAGGTATCAAAACAAAATACTCGCAGCTGAATATTTTTAAATGCAAAATAAAATAAGTGAAGCAATTTAAAGAAAATAACAATCAAAGCATAACTGATTGAATTTAACAGAGCGGCCATCAAATTCGCTTTTAATTGCTATGGGCCAATATTGGCAAAATATTTATAAGGAATGTTGTGTCAATCTCGACTGAGTTTACCAGCACTGCGTTGAAACGTTAAGACATCTACATAATAAGAACTTACATTTAATGATTTAAGTCATGCATTTTGTGATACACTATTATATTGTCTGTTTACTTGTCGCCTACCTAAATTAAGCAAAGGTAACCAAGCACTGCGAAATTCAAGAATTAGAAGCATGTACTATTATGTAGTATCTGATATTAGCTCAAGCTTGTGCGACGTATTTGAAAGAAGGGTATATGTATATTATGATATATACATGTGAGGTGGGAGAAATTATTCTGCAAATGTATTCCATAGCCTCGAAACATCTATCGTAATTATCTTTATACCTTTTTTATTTTTGTTTCGTGCGGAAATCCCTTCGGATACCCCCCCATGTAATAAAATTCTAACGGGGTGAAAACGGTGCATTTAATATTTTTGCAAAAAATAATTGATGGGTGTTCTAGGAGCAATACCGATGCCTTAATGTGATTTTTAGAATTTTTGTCTGTTTGTCTGCTTTTTATCATCGATGTCCAAGCATCACTTGAAAACCACTGAACAGATTTGGCTGAAAGTTTGCATGAACATTTTTATAGGGCATGGTCATAAACTGCGCTATATATCATCACGCTGAGGAGGCATGATATTAGTAGTAGAGTAAAATCGATCTAAACTATTAACGATGACAACTTTATTTTTACAAGGTAGATCTTTACGAAATTTTGTAGTTCAGCAGAACTTAGACATGGTCAAAATCCGGACTATAACTCATCACGCTATACTTGAAAGGTGATGAGCAGTAAAATGTTAAATCTCGTAACTCCACGGAGCTACCCATGTATAAAATATAGTTGATTAGAGACGCATAAACATGTCATAATTTATATCACTATCCTAACCTACTGTTGTGAACCTACTGTCCTGATTTCGTAGTTCTAGCTTTAGTAGTCTAACTCTGAATTGATGAGTCAGTCACTCGAAAAAGCTTTATTCTTCATAATATATAATTGCAAAAATAACGATAAAACATAACTTATTCTGTTCCGAACTTAACACAGACGAAGTCGCAGGCAACAGCTAGTCATTAATATTTTTTTCTGAAATATCAAAAATAGGAATATACTACGGTATCGTTAAGCAGAATTGCAGTGACAGTTCTGATGTTACAGTTTTGTAGGTTTCATCACAATATTAACTATGGTAGTGAGGTAGTTTGATTGTGAACTAAAAGACCATCATTTAAAATTTGCTCAAAATGCTCTATAATAGCAAAACCGCGTCGTTTCAAGCATCTGTAGTGAAAGCACAATTGAAATCGGACTGGGTCAATATAATATACGTATTGGTACATACATCTCACTCATTACCATTAATCCATATTATTGGGCTACTGGGCATTTATTGCTCACTCTTAAGTTTAAGATGTTTCAGCAACTGACTTCAGCTTTTACTCATTCATTAAATTGTACAAGGCTCTGTAGAAGTAAATTCATACGAACAAGTCTGTCTAGATTATACCTTAAACTTGGTCGTTATCTATATATATATATTTATGACTTTAAATTACACGTTGAAATTTTCTTACGAGCTTTCCTTACGTTGTGAAAATGCGTGTACCGTGTGAACAAAGATATGATAATGGAGTGAATGTTGAGATGACTGTAAGCAAAGATGAATGGAATAAATAATAGTTAAAAAAAAGTAAAAAACACGCTTCTTAGAGAAAACCGAACTAAAAAAAATAGAACATAAGTTTTAATAAATTTAAATTAAGAATAGTGTTAAAAATTCCAATAAATATAAATTAATAATAGTGTAAATAGAAAAAAAATAGTCACTTAAAAAAAGCGTGGGGTGATGTGATAGTCACATGTTACGTCAGCAACTGAAAAACTGAACTGAAACTGAAAAAAAAACTGGTTGTTTTGTTTGTCATTTTAAGTTTATTATTTAAGTATAATTTAGTTTTATGACGACTAGATATGTAGATATAATTTGAAAAAAAAATGTCATATCATCATATCATATGATATAGTTGTAATGAGCATTGTGTTCCATAATAAAACGTATATTCATCATCTTTCTTCCTTCTGAAATAAATTTCTAAAAGGTGCCTACGTTCTGTATAGTCGACTGTCTCTTATCTTTTCCGTAGATCGTTTATTTTAAGATTTATTACTGGTACTTTCACAATAAATGAATATTGGTTCATCAATATTACTTAAAAGCTTAAAGTGATTTTTTCTATTTGGTACTATTTTAAAATTCTGTTATTTATTTGTTCTAGTTGCTATAACTGCGGAGAGTTCGCTAATCACATAGCGGCTAAGTGCAGTATCGGCCCACAACCAAAGAGATGTCATAACTGCAAAAGTGAGGATCACCTCATCGCTGATTGCCCTATTAAGGTACAGTGTTATATATTACTAGCGACCCGCGCCGGCTTCGCACGGGTGCAATGCTGATACTAAATATACTACAGAACGTCTTTATACAACGTTCAGAGCTATTTTGTCTTAAGACAATACAAACATATTATTGGATAAGGATTAATGCTGTATTGCTTAAAATCGCTTCGTAAATAAGTCATTATTTCTCACAAAAAAAATCTAAGGATAAAAAATGGTTATTGTGGGTTCTCCCTTAGAGATCGATATATACCATTGCAGACTTTTTTGTAGACCTTTTAAGATGTACAATACTGTAGTACATTATTTTGATCTATCTCGTAGGGTTCAGCCAGTATTTGCAAGGTAAGCAAAAAATGTGTTTATTTACTAAATCACATTAGAAATCTCTAAAATAAATCACTTACTGTTACTCTACTGTTACTCTACTATATTATGCATAGATTATACCTATAAACGTTTCTTTTAAATCACTGTATCTATAAAAAAAAAACTGTATCAAAATCTGTTGCGTAGTTTTAAAGGTCTAAGCATACATAGGGACAGACAGACAGCGGGAAGCGTCTTTGTTTTATTCTATGTAGTGATGTACTCTTTTCTAATACGTAAGCAGTATACGAGAATTTGTTTTATGTAAGCCCATTTAGGTAACCATCAATATTGACGACTTGTCTAAACTTGTATCACATAGAAACACCCAGACCAATGCAAATAGACATATTCATGCATACATCTATTTGCACTGAGCGGGAGTTGGCTGATTCCTGCATCCACATCGATGTTGGCAGGCGAGTCTTGAATGGCCGAGATTTCTTCAGATTGGTTATTGTCAAATTTATCATCTGATAGATCATCGTCAATAGCTCGTGGAGCTGGAGTTAACGATCTATTGAAGGCTGTTGTCTCTCACCCATCAGGCAGTCTTCTAAAGGAGTATTCTGGGTTACTCTGCAACAATTGGACTTCCTGTACAGCGGGGTTATACTTGGAGCTTCTTACGTGCCTTTTCATAAACGCCGGCCGGTCTAGGCGAATGTAGCCAAGTCGGCAAAGACTGTCCGTTTTGCTCGTACACAGGAGAAATCTTATAGAGTGCAGCGCCTATAGCAATGCCTTTTCCCAGTTTACTATATCTTAATTGTTTGATTTGAGGTTTAGTTGGATCGTTTGCCGTTGGAACGTGTAATCTGTCTATTTCCCTGGGGATTGTAGGGCGTAGTGCGGCTGCATGATGTCCCGAGGGAAGACAAGAATTATCTAATTTCATCCGATAAGAAAGATGTATCTCTGTCGGAGTGGATGTACGCTTGAGTACCAAAAGTGGAGAACAGGTCTTCGAGACAATTGATGACCGTTCTTGAAGAAACATCCTTACACGCATAATCGAAGGGCAAATGACTAATGTCATCAATTATAGTCAGTATGTATCGGTTCTGGGTGCTAGATGGTATTGGTCGCTTAAAATCAATGTTCAATCTTTCAAATGCGGCTGTCGGCTCTGATAAGATTTTGATTTTGTTTCTTGTAACGTGGTTTTATTTCCGCACAAGTTGGGCATGCGGCCGTCCTTCGTTTTACATCTTCTACAGAGTACGGTAGGTTCTTCGATCTGACCCAATGAACCATGCGCGTGACCCCTGGATGGCAGAGATTTCGCTGTAGTTCCACTAGTTTAGAGTTAGAAGCGGCAGTATTTATTTGCATGCTTGCCCGTGAAAGTGCGTCAGCGGCGAAGTTATGTTTCTCAGGTCGGTAAACTATATCATATTTGAAACAGAGAGTTCCAAACGCCACCTTTCAATCTTTTCGTACTTTATTTTCTTAGAGTGTGTTTGATTAAACATGAATGCGACAGATTACTGGTCTGTAATGAGTAAGAAATATCTTGCTATCAGGAAATATCTCCATTTTCGCAAATCTTTGACTATTGTGCAGGCCTTTTTCTCAATCGAAGGTTGCCTTTTCTCGGAGTCGTTGAGAGAACGAGAGAAGAATGAGACAGGACGACCCTTTTGTGATAGGGTCGCTGCGAAATCGGAAGCGTCTGTCTCAACTGAAAATATTTCACTGTCATCGATTCATGCTAATGCTGATTTCGTTTTAAGTTTTAAGGTTTTGAAAGGCAGTGATAGGTTCTTAAGATAATGGAAAAGTAACTTCGATTAAAGGTCTGATTTTCGTAGAAAAGTTGTCGACCCACTTTGAATAATGGGCGAAGAGACCGAGCGCTCTCTTCAGTGTACCAATATGGAAGATTCGTTAACGGTTCCAATCGAGACTTTTCAGACTTTATAACGTTGTGCGCGATAGTATATCCAAGCGAGTTGATTGACTCTGATTCAAATGTGCATTTGTTCATGTTTAAGGTTAGTTTGTATTTTTCAGCGGCCTTCGTGAACATTTCAAAATTTTTGTCATGGTCGGATTTGTTCTTACCGCAGACAGTTACGTCATCAAGGTAAGCGAAGGTACCTTTAAGTTTTTCAGTGTCAATGATATATTGCAAGGTTTTTTGAAAAGCCACCACTCCATTCGTAACGCCAAACGGTATTCTTGTAAACGGGTAGAGATTACCACAAGCTTCGAATGCAGTGTAAACTTTTTCATTCGGTAAGATAGGGACTTGGTGGTAAGAACTTTTCAGATCGATTTGATTAAAAGTAAACGTTGTATTTTGCCACTTTTGTTATGATAGAATCAATGTTTGGGAGAGGGTAAGCGTCTAGGTCAGTAAATCTGTTGATTGTTTGCGAGTAGTCGGCGACGAGGAGCTTACGGTGATGGTCTCCGCCGACAACGAGTACTTATGCCCTCCATGACGAGATTCTGGGTTCGATTACTTTTTCTTAAGAATGCCATCTTGAGCGTATGACTTCATGTCTGGCGAGAGGTTGGTGTAAACTGATGCTTCCCGAGAACATCGTGCACGATGATAATATCCACGCATAGATTGATTGATCATGAGCAGTAGTTGGTGTTGGTACTTGTGTTCACTAATATGGATTGTTGCATAGCATAGACCGTTGACATGAGAGACATTATTGAGTGATGCTAGAGTAATTGATTGCTTGCGGGGCTTTTGTTTGAGGTTGATTGATTGAGCTAGATTTTTGTCTATAAAACTAATTGAGCTACCGGTGTCGAGAAATGCATCAGCACGATATTCGTTGACTGTTATAGGTATAGTTGCTTTTCTTAGGCTTGCAAGAGCAGCGGCGGAGATGTTAGACAAGTTAGAGTAAGTAGATTGAGGTTGAAATTATTCGTCACCTGTGGCGATAGCATCAGCAGATCGTGGGTTGGGCCCAAAACTACGAAATACTCTTGCGAAATGCCCTTTCTTGAAACAAAGCTGACATTCGGCATTATACGCGGGACATCTGTTTCACTGATAAAGATTACTGCCACCACAGAGGAAACATCGTCGTCTGGTTTAGTAAGGATAAAAACAGGTCGAGGTATGTATGGAGCGTTTGTAGCTTCTAAATTGGTCATCAGCGAGTGTTCTGGAGCTTCAGAGGCAGCATAAACATGAGCAGATGTAGACGGTGACACTGTAAGTAGTTGCGAAGTGCTTTCGGCAGATTCAAGAGACAAGGCCAGGTTCAAAGTTTTCTCCTGAGTGTCAGTGGAGTTTTCTAGAAGTCTTTGTTTGATTTTCTGCGATGATACCCCGGCAATGAAAGCTAAACGTACGACATCATTTTGGTAATCAGCTGCAGTGACATCCGTGAATTTGCAGTCACGAGCGAGTACGTTTAGGGCTCTTGAATACTCAGCTACTGACTCGCCCGGCTATTGTTTCCTTGAAATTAGAATATTTCGTGCTAGGGTGGTATTTTGTCGCTTTTCATAGGCATCATTAAGCGTTTTGATGGCTTCATCGTACGAGGTCTTTGCTTGAATAATATTGTAAATTGGCGGAGAGATATGATTGACAAGGAGTTGGTACTTAAGTATTTTATCAGCTGAGGCAGCTTCTCGTGCGATGAAATTCTTGAATGAATATTTCCAATGGGCCCATTTGAGGTCTGAACCTGTCATCGAAGGTTCCACGTCAAACCATTATGGGCGCAAATAACGTGACATAGCTGAGTTTTCTATTCCGTCAGGCATATTTGGCGACACAAAAAAAACTATTATTGAATAAATTGATACAATATAAATCTGGTCCACGAAGCTAAGAACATCTGTGAGCCTCAACACCTTCAAAACGAGTTACGCCACCTGGACTCGGCCTTCCAAGCCAATGGATTCTCTGCCCAGGAGATACGGAGAGCTCTTCATCCAAGGAAATGTTCTCTAACGAACCAGGATGAGGAGAAACCTGCCCCTCTAGGGAAGGTCTTTTTGCCATACATTCATGGTACAACGGACTGTATCGGGAGACTGCTAGAAGCTTACAAAATTAAGCCTATTTTCAAGCCCACGACGTTGTTACGTAATCTTCACCGTTCAGTCAAGGACCCTCGTGACCCACTAGCTTCAGCTCGAGTTTACATTATCCCCTGTTCGTGTGGCTCGGTATACGTGGGCACTACTCAAAGAAGCGCCAAGACCCGCCTTTCGGAACATGAACGAAATTGCCACCTCAGTCACTTCGACAAGTCAGCGGTTGCAGAATACACCCAGGAGGATGGTAATCATACCATCAAATTTCAGAACACGAAGGTTCTAGCTACCACTTCACATTTCTTCCCACGGCTATGTCGAGAAGCCATCGAAATATTCAAGCATCCCAACAATTTTAATAGAAAAAACGAAGGTTTTCATCTCGAAAAAGATTGGTACCCAGTACTGAGAGCCACGCGTCATCACAATTCAAACATGACGAAGCCACCACCATCCCCGGTATCGGGAGGTCACAGCCCCTTGCTTAGCCTCGACCAATCAGGATCGAGCGCATCGGTTGCGCAGCTCTCAACCAATCACGACCGATGACGTTGTTTTCTCCCTCCAACTGCGCCTATAAATACGCCAGTAACTCGGGCCGCTACATCAGTCGCAGCGAGTTCGCCGCCAAGGAGGGTTCTCTGCACTCGACGGCGTCCCGAGCTGTACCACTGAAGATGTCGACCGCAGTGATCGACGAAACGTCTGGAATTCAAGTTTCCAATGGACCACGGCCAAACAGCCCGGAAGCAGTATATTCTACAAATTGATACAAGTTTAGACAAATAGAATAATGGCTTTATTGAACAATAATAGGACATGGTGAAGAAACATAGTTGTTGATAGAATGACAGAGCAACAGGCAATGTCAAACACCATAGTCAACGAGATATTTACAAATAGTCTTATAAATACGCAAGGAGGCTATTATCACACTATGTATAATGTGTATATATTTACTATACTATTTCCGTTTCTTTATTTTCTCGATGACAGTCCTAATTTGATAGTTGTAGTGTTGTAACAAAATAAGTAATGATAGCGATCGCATATATTCATTATGTTTTGAACAAAGACAATTACAACAAAAACATTCAAATATATTTTTTCAAGGTGGGAACACATAATGGCCCACCACAATGTTGTGTTTGTTTTAATCTGTCACTCGCAACAAGACGGTCGTGCTATATAGTCACTACATGTCTGTTCGCTGAGTTTTTTCACATTATCCATACGATACGTTGTATATTTTGTGTTCCTCCGTGTTGATTGCTGCCCAGCTGTCAAATATCAAAAGGCCTAAAGGATCTGTTCTGAAACGGCAGGCGAGAGAACTGGTGATCAAGGTTCGTAATTACTTTGAAGCAGAGTATCAAAATGGTGGCCCGCTATTACCACTGTCGCAAGTGCGAGAGCGTGTTGCGCCCGCATTAGGAATTAGTGGTCCTACTGTTTCAAAAATTACTACCGAAGCTTATGGTACAAGCGGCATGCAGGAAAATAAGTTTCGTACGCCGAAGAAAAAACGCCAACCACGTCGTGTGACATCAGTTGACAACTTCGACGCTGACGCTATTCGCCGTCATATATTTATTATGACTATTATACTTGTGCAAAGGAATTCCAACACTTAAAAAATTTGTTGTTTCTTTACGTGAATGTGGTTTGTTCCATGGTCAAAAATCGGCATTAAGCTTGGTTTTGAAAGAAATTGGATTTTCTTATAAAAAATCGGACAAACGTAAAATATTGATGGAGAGTCACGACGTTGCTATGGCTCGCTGCGAATTTTTGAGCGAAACCAAAAAGATATCATATTGGTCAAATGTTATTTTCACTGACGAGACTTGGTTAAATGCAAACCACACAGTATCTAAGAACTGGACTGACGACACCGCTGCTTCCACTAGTTCAGTGCCAATGGGTAAAGGTGAACGCCTTATCATATGCCATGCAGGGTCTACGAAAGGATTCGTGTCAGATGCTTTACTAGCCTTAAAATCCAATAAAACAGCGGACTACCACGAAGAAATGAACGCGGAGATTAACGAAGGATGGTTTAAAGAAATGGTGCAATCTCTGGAAGAACCGTCGATAATTATTATGGACAACGTTACATATCACTCCAGACAAATTGATAAAATGCTGTCGCAGGCCAATAAAAAACAAGAGATAATTGACTGGCTCCAACGTCATGGCGAAAATGTGGATAATACTTTATTAAAAGTACAATCAGTGGGTATTTTAAAATCGAAAAAAGCCTCCCTAAAAGATATATTACCGACGAAATAGCTGTCGAATGTGGTCATTGGGGTCTTCGACTTCCACCGTATCATTGCCAGTACAATGCTATAGAATTAATATGCGCACAAATCGAAGGACACGCCGAAACAATACCCATCCCCCTTTTACGGCAAACAAGATGTTAGATTTATTAAACAAGTTGAATTCCTGAGACGAGTTCAGCCGAATACAAGGGTTTTTTTTTCTCTTGCAATGGTTCACCACAGCACGAATCTATTACCGAAAACAGCAACTCGATAGCTCATCTCCTTCATACCCAAAACCGTGACAGAAAATTGGCAACGACGACGTCGACGACAACTCGATAGCAATAGGGCTTTTCTAAAGAAAATCCCTAAAAATGCATGTGCGGAAATAACTGTCGAACACTGGGAAAAAATTGTGAGAAGAACCCAAAACATTATAGCGTCGGATTGGGAAACTTATGTGGCATTCGATAATATAGAAGTACAGGAACTTATAATAAATGTTGGGGAGAGCTCATCGAGTGACAGTGACGATTCATCAGATTTTGAATAAAATAAATAAATAAAGAATCAACATAATATAATTACATCTTGTAATGAATTGTAATACTAGTTAATAAATTTGTACAAAATTATCCGGCAATAGTTTAGTTTCTTACATTTTGTGAAAAAAAAAACGGGTCTGTTATCGTGTTACGTTTATCGATAGCTCCATCCCTATCGTATAGTTTATGTACCTTTCCGACTCTGCTATGACCTTGTACGTGCATAAGCGTCATATTTTTATATAATAATGTATACATAATGTAAAAAAGACGTTCGTTCAAGTTTCCACAGGAGCTGTGTCATCGAGAAAATAAAGAAATGGAAATAGTATAAAGAAAATGTATCTTAGTATGTTTATCCGCATCCTAGAACCCATAACACAAAGCATACATAGAATGTCATAGAATATTTATCTATTTAATATACCAATATAATACAATCAATAATAATTTATATTTTGATTGTTGTGTATACAGCAACATCGACTATTATTTAATTGATGATCCTGTATACCTTAGATGTCCGTCCGATTACCGTCAGATGTCATTCCCGTCGTGGTAATTAATAATAAGTATTATTTCACATGCATTGTAGTTATATCCCATTACTCGTCGGAACAAAATATTCAAATATTTCGTTGTTTTCCTTGGTGCAGTTGGGTAGTACAGTTGACCGGACCACGGTTAAACAAAATTAACAGTCGTACAGTTAGCCGGATTAGGCTTTGTTTTCTATTAACCGTGGTACAGTTAACTGGACCACGGAAAACAGTATTAATACTCTTTAAATTAATTCCTAAGATAAAAGATATTTTTTTTGACGCAACTTACAAAAGCTGTTCTCCACCATTTACACAGTTATTCACTATTCACGGTGATATTGGTAGTTCGGCCAAAACTACAAATGTAATTCCCCTACTATATGTGTTAATGTGCGATAAAAAGGAAACTAGTTAAGATATAATATTTTATTTGATTAAAACATTGTGACTACGTAGTAGCTGCCATAAACTCAATTAGAAGAATATTCCCGGAATTACCATTGGTCACGATGTGTATGGCGAAAGGCCAAGAGTCTAGGACACACTAAAATGAGAGTGGAGAGGCGAATTATTTCCTTGTGTGCTGCCTTACCACTTTTGCCGAAGGAGACCATAACCGAGGCATGGCAATATATTAAAGGAGAAGCCCTGTCCGATATGGATAAATTCTTTAATTATTTTGAAAAGTACTGGATATATGGTAAATTATGCGAATTTATTAGTGTGTTTAGTGAACGCCACCGGACCAATAATACAGTCGAGGGGTGGAATTCGAAGTTAAATCGCACACTAAATAAGAATTCAGTAAATATATTGCGACTACTAAACTCTTTACATGTTATTGACAAAGAAGTGCAAATTAGAGTTGCAAAATTCCAAATTAAAAAAATATCTCGGAAACGTCAACTAGAGCACATATTGCTGATGCCATAAGACAGGTTCAGTTACAACTCATAAACAGAGAAATCACATTGGGCCATGCCTTGGAAAAGCTTCGCTAGTAATTGATGGTTTTTTTTGTAATTTCGTGGATTGAAAGTGTTAAGTTTAATTTTTTTTTAAGCAAGTACAAAATACGAAATACAAAAATCCTTTATTTATAAAATAAACATACAAGGATGTGTTGATTGGAGTCTCCTTATAAGGCTCGAGAGCCGTGGTCCAGTTAACTGTACCACGGTTAATAGAAAACAAAGCCTAGTCCGGCTAACTGTACGACTGTTAATTTTGTTTAACCGTGGTCCGGTCAACTGTGCTACCCAACTGCACCAAGGAAAAACAACGAAATATTTAAAGTCCTGAGTTGTTATTGTGAAATTCTTAACAGCAAAAGCGAAAATCACTTTACCCGGTATCTCATGTACAGCATTCATGCTCACACCTATAATGAAGTAATGTTAAAATAATGTTGTTGATATTATTTGTAGGTTGAAAAGAAGAACGAGGCATCTAAGAGTTCCAGCAGTTCTCAGGGGGGATCACAGGACAGCACACCGCAGTCGTAATTTCACTAAAATTCATCCAATATTCTGAAATCCGACGAAACTTGTAGACTTTCTAAAGATTTTCTTTGTTCTTACTTTACCTGTGTAATAATATCTTTTACAAGTTAAGACAAAGCTTATTTCCGTCTAGATATTCCATTCCAAAAGATTACTTTACCTTAGCAAACGTATAGTGAAAAAATATAATAAGCAATCTATAAATTAACCATTTAATAATAGTTATTCATCTACCTCATTGTAGTTACAATAAACTAAACAAATAAGTACAAGACTGATCGGTACAAATCCATAATTCTAGTACAAACTACAACGTGTATTCTAGTACAAAATGTACGATTTACATATTAATTTTAACGATAGTAATAAGACGATCTAAACTTTCAAATGTAACGTAAGTACAAATTTATGTGTTCGAGTGTCAATATCTTAATTATTTTACGTATATTCGTATTTATCCAAAGTTAAGTGTGTGTTTATATTATAATTATTAATTTGTTGCTATATTCTATTATGACAAACTTTATGTTATTTTCTAGCTCGTAACTTATGTAACCTTAAATTATAATTATTGTGGCTATGAGACAGACGGAAGAATTAACTGCAATTTGATAGTTTTGGATACGCTGAGCAATTGAAATTGGAAAAAATATCGAATTAATAAGTCAAAGTTTACCATATTATTATAAATGAAGATATGATTTGATATTTTAACATTATGAATAAGAAATAAAAGTAAATACCTTAGAGGTAACGTAGAGTCTACAGAAACACCGAATGTGGTATGAATGATTGAGTGCTATCAAAAATAGTTGTGTATTTACAAATACTAGATGCAATGTTAACGTTAAAGTAAATGTGCCAAAGTTACATATATGAGCCTGGTATATTTGTCAAATTATTTTAATTAAGTGTAGTTTCAGTTTGAGGTTCATAGCTACCTGTATATGTACATCAATTGAATTACACATGTATTTTATAAATATTTCGTCATTTATAACGTATGCAATTTATGTTTGCTCAAAACCTTAATCATAATTTAGTAGATCAAGTTTAAATTTGATTGAACTGTGCTTAATCAATCACAAACAGTAAACATACAATTCACATGTTTATTGTTAAGTCTTTAGGTTTATGTATACCTACACATTTAAAATAAATACTGTTTAAACACGATGACGTATTGATAGGTTGTCTCAATAAGTACGAAAAAACTTCTATAAGTCTGCATGATAATATGTCCTTCTAAAACGACACCTTTTTGTGGAAGAAGTAAAAAGAGAGTATCTTATTCAATGTCTAAAAGTATTCTAATTCATGTTATTCATGTCACCACTATAGCGTTAGCATAGTATTGTAACTGGCAATGAGAAATTTATAAAATATCGGTAAAATCACTCTTTACACCTGTTTGTATAACAGATTCATGAAAATTGTAAAACAGAAAACCTAGTTTATACTTTAAGTGGGTCCTACAGTACAGTGTGGAGAGTACTGAAAATGTTATTTGTTATGTAAGTTAAAAAGCGTTTTCAATAATAAGAAAATTACAATATACGGGAATATTTGCTATTAATAGGTTTGTTACTTTTGTAACTATTCTTTTGTAACTATTTCAGACATAGATATAATAATATATAATAAACAATAACAAACCATATTTAGGATTCGATTAATCATAAATCGTCGTCGACCATATCTCATTATCAAATTTATGAAATTATAGTACGTTTCAGAAGAATGGAGGTATAACACAAGATAACTATGAATTTCATAAGATTATATATTTTTATTTTGTCGTCGTCGTGTTGCAGTAACTTAATACAATATTTGCCTATCTACTTTTTAATTATCTTAATCTTAAATGTGCTTTTACACACACGATACTTCATGGGTAGCTTAGTTCATGTAATGAGTATAAATCTACCTCAATAGTTATAAATTTTATTTAGTATTATGTTAAGATAATTCGTATTGTATCTGATTTAGAAAAACAGTACAGAACCGCCAATTATAACACCATAAATATTATCATGGTCTACTGAGATGTACTGTTTGACTGATTTTCTGTCCAGAAATTGTATACCAATTGTAGCGGATTAGCTTTCACATTTTCCAGCGTATTTTGCTTTCAAAGTATTCCAACCTTGTTTCATATTCCTGAAACATTCTGATTGCTTTCTCTATCACAATGGAAATGTTGAATATTGATTAATCAAATGATAATAATAACCTATGTACTGTATCTGGTAAGAAATAATAGTTAATACAGAATCTATAGTCGTTATTCAAGGAAAAATCTATAGTCATAGGAATATGTCACAGTTTACAAATTGAAATAAACATATTGACTTATATAACATTACAAATGACTGCATATGACATTTTAATATATTAAAAAGTTCACAACGTAAGAATAAATGTAAAACCCGCCTGCGTAATTAGCCAATGAATCTATAATTTTAATTAATTAGAATAGTTACCCTAAATTCACATTTAGTTTATAAATATGGTATGTGTTCATAATATTAATAACACCTCAATGGGCAGCGGTGTTCAGAAACTGTAATCTTATTTTTCGTAATTTTGATATTTATAAAGATAGAAAAAAATCAGGTAATAAGTTTACAATGTATTATTCTGTTAACTCATAATATATATGTCCAGTTTTTTTTAAACGTTCATTTTCTTTTTTTTTTCGTTATAATATTTTCACAATCGTAATGAAATAATACTAAACAAAAAAATTAATGTTTACACAAACTTAATAAAACAGATCAAGTAATTAATATTAATGTAGATTAGTAGTAGTAGGTAGCCAGTGTGACATGGTAGATACAAAGCGATTTTGCGGTATTAAACACTACGGGTCTTTTTCCATTTCATTTTATATAGCTGTAATTGTAATTTAGATTTAAGATTTTAAAGAAAGACTATTTGAAAACATCTACCTCATAATTTAATTACGTTAAATAGAGTTTATTGATAAGTTAATTGACATTTATAAATTCTAGCAATTATTTTTCCATAATATTATATCTATGCTGGATGCCGAATTTCTTTCTTAGAGTTTAAATTTTGTTTTTTATTATTATTATTATTATTATTATTCAAAGAAAATAAACAGAAAAGGAACTTGTTTTATTATTTATTCCCATCCTCACTGATCACAACCAAAAGAAAAGTTATTATTAAATTACTATTATTACACTTAAAAAGTTAAACAAAATGTTGAAGTTCTCTGTGACACATCAAACAGTTACACCCTATTACTTATAAGTGTAAATATACCCTATACCAATAATATATAATATTCACTGATACCAAGAAATGCTCAGTTTGTCATATTTGTTTGTTAACTTTTCACGCCTAAACTGATCGTAATGAAAATTGTCAACGAGGCAGCTTAAAGAAGGACATAGGACACCAACCCACGACTTCGTGCGCGCCAAGATGACCAACATTCCAGCGGGAAAGTTACGGGCTAGATGTTAAAGAGTTCAAAATATATTGAGTTGAAATTTGATATTGCAATAATAAATTCAAAGTATAAATAATATTATTAAATGCATCAACGTAACGAATCATACATAGTGATGGCATGGCATGGCCCTTGAAGCGAGATAGGGAGGCGATGTGCCGGCACTGGTGTCGTTCGGCGCGTAGCAGAGATGTCACGTTTTTCAGCGAAACCGAGCGAAGATGGGCGCTTGGAGGATGCAGTAGTGCGGGGCGCCCTTGTCCCCCTTCACCGGCGCCCGCACCCCGCGCTGACGTAACGTTGCCGCCGTCCGCCGCCCGCCCTAGTGTGTGCCGCGCCGCGCTCCGACTGAGCCATCACGCACGCCGCGCCCTACACGAAACCAGTGCTAATCACTTGTCGTTTCCCATTTTTGTGCTCTGGTTCTGAGCTTTAAAAGTGAATGAGGTGTAAGACGAGGTTGTGCTTTAATTTATGTACGTCCTTGTTATTATTACCTAATTCGATACTAGCGTAAACATTTGACACCGCCCTTAAAGGCCGGATGCATTGGTGTCATTCTCAAATGAATTATCGCATTGCAAAATCTCAGGTCTATATTTTTTTAAGGCGTAGGTCCCGATTTCTGTAAATTGAGCAATCCTGTTTATTACTTTCGTCTGAAATAATTTCAATCGTAATTCTTAGCCAGTTGATGCGTAATAGGAAAATTAACTGCATAGCAGTGTATTGATGTTATTATCTGAAATTAAATTGAGAACGTACTATAATCGAGGCCACAAATATAAATTTTAAATAGTTTCATTGAAAAGTATTCTTGGAATTGTAGAGTTATAAGAAAAAATATTAGGAAATGCAGAAATATATCTCCAATATTTAAAAGTTACCGTTAAGGTATTCTAAATTGTCGCATTTACGAAAACTACGACTTAAAACGATCATTGTAATTTTTCAATTGTGTTTCTCAGCAGAAATGTGTATCAAATAGAGAAGAGTCAACTCTATAACTACACCTATTGATAATCGGATAAGTTCCCATTGCTATGATCATACGGTAAGTTCGATGTGATCAATCGCGACAAGCGTGTGTAGTGTAACGTTAAAGCTTTTTAGTGATTAGAAGCATTATTTACTGCATTTTATATCTTCGAGCTTCCCAAAACGAATCATTTGGTGACTGCCTCGTGCATACCATCATCCATTTTCATTGTAGTTTTATTTATTCCAGCAGTATCGATGGCCTTGAATCTAGATGAATGTATTCGTTATATTTACAAAATGTATTGCAGCAATAATTCTGCCACTTGAACTTACTTCAAGTGAAAGAATCCTACGATAGTACATTAGTAACTTTTAAAAAGACTTATAAACTTGTTTATATTTAGAGAAATATCATTTACATGTACATATATTATGGATATCATTAGAATATCCAATGCATTTAGAACATGGGGTAGGCACTGGGTTGTGTCTTTGATTCAGCACGACTTGTTGCACTGAAAACTGTTATGGATAACTAGTCATCATCTTTCAGCCGAATACAGATTACATTTCCAATGTATAATTTTGAAATTGTGCTGTGTGTGAAGGTCTTTGCTATCTTTGGTGATAATTCTTAAGCATTTAAAAAAGTTTAAGTGAGTGTGTTGCAGCTTGGTAAGAATAATACATAAGAACGTGGTAGTAAATGAGAAATAAATACCAAAATATATTAAAAACTAGCTTCTACATCTGCTTAGAATTCTGATCCCGTTTCCACTTCCCACAGGAACCTATTCCAGGGATAAAAAGTATATTATGTTTTATTCCGGACTATAATCGATCCCTGTACTAAATTTCAGACGGATCCGTTCAGCCGTTTTGGCTTGAAAGAGTAACAAACATCCTTAAATCTATAATTACAATATTAGTAGTATGTCATGTGTGGAGTGCCGTGGCTTCGCCGGGATCCTCGCAGTGCCGGAACTGCGGCGTTGTCTCCCGGTGGATGCGCCATATATGCCGAAGCACCTGTGCATGGTAACCATTTGGGACATCCGGTAGGAGAGGTCACTGTGGTGCCTCTTGAACCACTCCTCCATATCTCTTAGCTGCGTTGGATACGTTGGACTCTTGGTTATTAGCAGAAAGCATTCTTATATATATCGCATATTTTATTATTGTATCTTTTATTATTTTAAGGAATAAATAGTGTAGTAGCTATAGATGATTGTGTTAGTAGTTATTAATCGGTATAAATAGTGTACTGTGATTTTGACAGTTTCGAATTTATTTTAATTCCGCACTAAGATACCTTGATTATTGTGAGCGCCATCTGTCGATTTTAAGTATAAATATGCACACTCCTTAAATGTTTAGTTACAGGGTTTGCTACGAGTTACAAGTAGTCAATTACTAAGTAATTTCAATAATATTAAAGTAGAGTGAATCTAAGTCTTGAGTTGGGAGTGAATACGTGGAGAAATAGTACTCAGGTTATTATGTTCAGTATATTAGATACTTAAATAAGAATTAATAAAATAATAGTTAAAAAAAACTAAATAACACGCTTTTTATAGAAAACCGAACTAAAAAAATAGAAAATAAGTTTTAATAAATTTAAATTAAGAACAGTAGTAAAAATTTCAATAAATATAAATTAATGATAGTGTAAATAAAAAAAATGTATTTCATTTAAAAAAAGCGTGAGGTTCATGAGTCAATAGATATAAATATTTTATTGACAGCCATGAGTAGAGTGATTATTGAGCTGACCGAAGCGAAGGTCTTATACGTGGCTAAGCCGTTTGGTCGAGACTGTACACCTCCGGAACCACAATACCGATCTTGACCAAATTTGCCATGGTGATATGTAGACACCGCTGAGTGTTTAGAAGGGTCAACTGTTCAAATACAATGTACAATTGAGGAATAACCATCGAAAAACAGTTTCACGAGCGCGCGGCCTCAGCTATACGCGCGACCGTAGTAAGATGCCTTATTTTTTTCAAGTAAGAGTCCTGCTCGCTCAGCTCAATTTATTTCAGTCGCACCCTGCACTGAATTACTAGTCATTTTGATAATATCTTAAAAAGCACCCCACGCTTTTTTTTAAATAAAATACATTTTTTTTAGTTACACTATTATTAATTTATATTTATTGAAATTTTTACCACTATTCTTAATTTAAATTTATTAAAACTTATTTTCTATTTTTTTAGATCGGTTTTCTAAAAAAGCGTGTTTTTTAGTTTTTTTAAACTATTATTTATTTCCTACTTTTTAGTTTTGTTTATTTACAAAAACGTTTTTTTTTAGCTTTTTTGAACTATTATATGCTTTGTTGAATTAAAAATTCTCTTTGGTGTTCGAAAATTTGTTAATATTAGATAAATCGGCTAAAGATAATGGTTGGAAATTAAAATTTCTGCATTATTGACTATAGATGAAAATTATATAAACAAACAAAAATCTTATATTGCAAATTGCACAATGGTATAATTTTATTTATTTTTTTATTTATTTATTTAGACACACCAACAGTCTCCATATACAACAATGTCTTAAGGCCCTGTCTGGACGCAAGCTACCATAATTATGCTTATTTTTTGTTTCTAAGATTATTTCTCTCTCTCTCTAAGATTACTGATGCTAGACAGTTAATTTTTTTTATATATACAGCTAATTATCTACTGTTCACGCACATCCAAAAACATTTTGGATAAATAGAGCAGTTTCTTGTTAAAAAAATTGCAAAGAAACACTCTTTGAAATACATTTTTCGTTTCAATTATCTCAATATTTTTAGCGATGACATATATATTTTTTGTTACAAATATAAAGAAAATTTAATCAACTAGTGGGATATCTACAAATTAACATCCTCAAATCCGTCATATTTTTTAAATGATTTATTTGTTTGATTTGTTTGGCGGTTTCTTTGCAATTTTTTTAACAAGCAACTGCTCTATTTATCCAAAATGTTTTTGGATGTGCGTGAACAGTAGATAATTAGCTGTATATATAAAAAAAATCAACTGTCTAGCATCAGTACTCTTATAGAGAGAGAGAAATAATCGTAGAAACAAAAAATAAGCATAATTATGGTAGCTTGCGTCCAGACAGGGCCTTAATATAAAACAGAGTAAATATATTTCTTATATGTAGACCAATTAGAAGCATGTACAATTCACACCATAATATGACATACACTTAAGTGCTAATTAATAGGGTAAAGTTAAGATTCAAGTGGAAAGTAGACAAAGCAGAGACAAAGATTAAGTGAGCGATCTCGATACCCTTCTCCTGAAGACATTAAACGAGTCGTGGAAGATATCCAGCCGGTCGAGTTTACTGTTAAGCGCATTGTACTGAGGACATGCACGTGTCAGTGGTGAGTTAAGTCCTATATTGTTTCTCGCTAGAGGTTGGCAGAAGGTTCTAGTTAATTAATGGCGTGGTGGATTCCGAGGAACAGTGAGCAAAAGGCTGTTTGATAGGTTACTGAGATCAACATTATTGTTTACAATTTTATATAGAAAGGTCATATCATGCAGCTTACGGCGATTAGATAACGATGTCAATTTAAAATATTTTAGGCACTGATCGTAGTTAGTTCTGTGTGAAATACCTTGCGAGATGAATGCCAAATGTCGCGTAAATGCGCGCTGTATGGTTTCTACTCGCTGCGCGTGTACGGTATAAAAGGGATTCCAAATCACGGACCCATATTCTAACTGACTACGAACCAAGGCGTTAAATAGTGTTATTTTTGTATGAACTTGTCTAAAGCTCCTCGTGTTCCGTTTCAGGAACCCTAGCATTTGGGCAGCTTTCCCAGCAATCGCATTGACGTGTGATTTTAAATGAAGCTGCCCGTAAATTATTACTCCAAGGTCTTTGGTTTCGACCCGCTGCAGTTCAACTGCGCCGATGCTATATTTGGAGTCAATTTTATGTTTACTTTTTGAAAATCTGACGTGGCAACATTTAACCACACTAAGTTGCATTAGGTTAAGGTTGCACCAATCCTGTATTTTATCCAAGTCATTTTGTATATTTTTTATAGAATTTTCCATGTCTAATCCCACGAGTATGGGGGAAGGGTGGTCCGTCCAGGCGGAGCCCCCTGCACCTGGATAAGCCTATATACTATGGAGGTCGGCTGGTATCCATAGGTTTTGACGACTTCGCTGTCGGGTATTATAGACATTTCCTTGTCGTGGGCCGGCCAATAAAGGCAAGCCCTCCGGTCGGCAAGTTCACAGCGTACCCTTCTGGAGCCACCAGTCAGGTCGTTGCTGATCACCTGCCGATTACGGAACGCGAGAGGATGGCTAGTCCTCTCTCACCGGCGGCGGCACAAGTGCCCGTCGGCACCTGCGTTAGCAGTGGGCCAACCCGCCCCTGGATCCCCCAGGACCCTACGGTGGCCTCCACCACTAACATCATCGCTCGTCCTGTCTCCTCTGAAAGCAGAGGAGTACGGAGAGCGATGTGTTCCCGCCACGTTGGGTATTGGCCGACGATCAATGCCAACCCCATGAAGGGGAAGCCATTGACCGCCGCCCAGGGTGTACCGGCCGCTCCGATTCCGTTCCCCCCGGACTGCAGTGGGATCGGAATCGGAATGACACACGAGGAGGTTACCCAACACACACCCCTTACCCAACACACACCCCGCTGCCTACGATACCTAATCTCGTACAAACATACCTCTTTTTTTAAGTCAGCTAAGTATACTAAAACCTTCTCCGTAATTTAATTTATTTAATTTAATTATCACGGAGTGCCTCCTTACCTCCGCCGCATTGTCGAGGCATACCTATCCGAGAGGACTATAGTTTACCCGAGCTGGCTAGGGCCAGGGCGGCGAGAAGTGTCGTGCGGTGTTCCGCAGGGGTCGGTCCTAGGGCCACTCCTGTGGAACATCGGATACGACTGGGTGCTGCGCGGTTCGTTGCTCGAGGGTGTCAGCATAACATGTTATGCTGACGACACCCTCGTTATGGCGCGGGGAGCAACGCACCGAAGCGCGGCACTAAAGGCCACGGCAGGGGTTGCTCAAGTCGTGGGTCGAATACGGCGGCTGGGACTCGAGGTGGCTCTCCACAAATCCGAGGCTATGTGTTTTCACGGGCCTCGGAGGGGGCCACCTGCGGGAACCAGTATAACCGTAGGGGGCGTAAGCATCGGCATCGAGCCCACGATGAAGTACCTTGGGCTCGTACTCGATAGCCGATGGGACTTCAGACCTCATCTCCGAAGTCTGGTCCCGAAACTGAGGGGGGCTGCGGCCGCGCTATCACGGCTGATGCCTAATGTTAAGGGACCCAACCCACTAGGAGACTGTACCTGGGGATCGTGCGAAGCATGGCCCTGTACGGGGCCCCAGTATGGGCAGAGACTCTGGCGGCCCGCAACGTGGCTGTACTAAACAGCCCGTTAAAAGCGATGGCCGTCAGAGTCATCAGGGGGTATCGCACGATCTCCGTCGAGGCGGCATGTCTCCTAGCCGGGACCCCTCCATAGGACCTGGAAGCGAGAGCCCTTGCGCTGCTGTACCAGTGGCGCAAGGAGGCGCTGGAGCAGGGCCATAGGCCAGAGCCCCGAGAAACCAGGGCTCAGCGGTCCCTGCTCCGTCAGGAACTCATGGAGACATGGAGGGTGCGACTTGAGCACCCCAGGTGGGGGGAATCCACCATTGCGGCGGTGAGACCGATCATGAAGGAGTGGTTGGAGAGGGACCATGGGGACCTCTCCTACCGGATGTGCCAGATGGTTACCGGACACGGGTGTTTCGGTAAGTATCTGTGGCGCATCCATCGGGAGACGACGCCGCAGTGCCAGCACTGCGAGGATCCTGGCGAAGACACGGCGCTCCACACGATGGTGGAGTGCCCTGCGTGGGCGAGTCAACGCCGGGATCTCGTTGCGGTCCTGGGCGTGGACGTTCTCTCGTTGGAGACCATGGTGAGGGCCGTGGTCTCCGACGGGAGCAAGTGGCACGCCGCCGCCTCTTTCTGCGAGCAGGTAATGCGCACGAAAGAGACGGCGGAGAGGGAGCGGGAGAGAATCCTGCCCCCAGAGTTTCGCAGTCTGCGGCGAGGACGCCGCAGACTCATCTACGCCCGGGACTACCGACCTCCATGATCGGGGCCTGAGAACGGCAGTTGGCCGACTCGCCGTCCTTACAGAAGCAGGCCGTGGCGGAGGCGTGTCGTGTGTGCCCTACACATGCCTGCCAACTCACCGAAGCGGGATAAAACCCGACCCCACCAGGCGAGGCCGCGGTGGCGGCCAAAGTCCGCCGGCAACCCTGGGGTTATCCTTTCGAGGGTTTACCCGGGGTGCCCGGCAACGGACACTTGGGGAGGACACCGTGCGGTTTTAGTCGAGACACGACATAACCACCCCCGCAGGCCGGCGGGGGGGTATCCGAAGGGATTTCCGCACGTTAAAAAAAAAAAAAAAAAGTCATTTTGTATAAGATCTATATCATTTTCTGAGTTGACGGCCCTGTAAAGTTTTAAGTCATCGGCGAAGAAAAGATAATTACATTTTTTTATGACAGACGTTATGTTGTTTATGAAAATTGAGAACAGAACTGGAGCTAGATGAGACCCCTGGAGCACTCCAGAGACTGAGTAATAAGAGTGAGAATTATACCCATTTACAGTAACTATTTGAAGTCTTTTTGCTAGATATGACTGAAACCAGTGTAATAGGGAACCAGTTATACCAAAATGATTTAGTTTATTAATAAGAATTTTATGATTTACTTTGTCAAACACGCTAGCAAAATCTGTGTATATCGCGTCGACCTCCAATCCTTTATCTAGATGATTGGGTAACGGCCACGAAGGAGCATAAGTTCGTCACAGTCGAGCGACCAGAACGGAAACCATGTTGGCTAGGCGACAGCAATGCATCCACATGACCAGTATGAGAACTTGCTATGGGTCGGTAGTTTTTGGCGTCGTTGGTGTCACCCTTTTTGAATAGTGGTATTATTCTAGCTTTTTTTCAATCATCTGGGAAGCATCCTTCTCTAAGAGCACGGTTAAATAATAGCGCAAGTTTTATTAATTTATTTTTCAAAGTCTTTATTGCATAGAAATATACATAGCAAGTAACAACTACAGTGTAAATTAAATCCTAGAGGTTAACAAAAATATGTTAGGTTACATTACACAAAGCTAATACGCTTTTTAAGAATTTATAGACATAGTTGTAGGTCATTAAAAACATAAAATATAATGGGGGTACATTAATAGTGTGTTTATGCAAGCTTTAGTGTAGCATTACATTTGTTGCATACTTAAGTTAGGTACTACTTAACAATTATAGCAAATGAACGCTGACATAATTTATAAAATGTTAACACAAGCAACATTTTAATATGTAGGTATTAACATAAAAAATATAATAATATTATATTTTTTATGTTAATAATATATTATATTATATTATATTGTTAATATATTATATTGGCAAAGCAACAGGAACAAAATAACGGTCATTAGCAAACAAACAAGTTCAACAGTAGGCATAGTCACCGGAACAGGCCCACACCACCGGACATGCAGCACGCACGGCCACTATGTTCTATATCCCGAGATAATAAGACTTATAACCGTGCGCATCGATCCGCCAGGCGCATGGTCCTGTGCAGGCTACTGTACGAGTCTATTCATTGCACTCAAGGAACAAGTGGTGAGGTAGTTTGTAACGATTGTAGTTATCGATAAATGGAAGAATTTTCTTACGGAGTTTACCTATGTTATTAATATATTTATTTTTACTCAATTTATTGCCATACAGATAAAACTTTTTAGACAATTTATAAATGAATTCATTTATAGTTGGTAATTTAATTTCAATGTGTAGTTTGTTTAGATTTGTTCGAAAGGGGGTGTTAAATGCGTATTTAAGTGACTTGTTTTGGACAACTTGGAGACTATTAATGTTAGTGAGACATGTACTGCTCCATACTGGACAAGCATAAGTGAGACAAGGTCGTATTAATGTGCAATATATGTTTAATTTAGTTTTACTACTGAGACAGGAACCTCTATTGAGAATAGGGCTTAAAGCATGTAATGCTTCAGTGCTCTTAAGTTTTAATTTAGTAGTGTTGTCACTCCAGTTAAGGTTGTTGTCTAGCATCATGCCCAAGTATTTGACGGAACGGCTCCATTCGATCTCGTGTCCGTCAATTTTGAGATTTCGCTTAGGGAGCGATCGCTGTCTTGAAAACAAAATTGCTTCCGTCTTTGCAGAATTTATTTTTAATTTCCACTTGTGAAAGTAGGTAGTCAACAGCTCAATCGATAGGTTTAAGCGGTCGATTATTATGTCAATATCAACCGAAGATGTTAAAGATGCTGTGTCGTCCGCAAAGCAAGCAAGACTGGTATGTGGTTGTATTGGTACGTCATTTAGGTAAAGTAAAAAGAGCTGGGGTGCAAGAATTGATCCCTGGGGGTCGCTAGCAGGGACCAATCGCGGACCCAAACTTGAATTATTCACATAAACCTTAAAGGTCCGGTGGTCTAAATAAGATTTAATCATCTTTATTAGTGGTACAGGGACACCTGATAGGAGCATCTTGTGGATAAAGGCTTCGTGCCAGACAGTGTCAAAGGCTTTTTCAATGTCCAATAGGAACATGCCTGTAGACTTTTTCAAATTAAGATTATATGACACAATTTCTGCCACTCTATCCAGCTGGTGGGTGGTTGAATGTCCAGCTCGAAAGCCAAACTGTTCATTAATCAGAATATTTTCTGTCACCTGATTAAGGCGGCGGTAAAAAATCTTCTCAAAAAGTTTACCTAAGCACGGAAGGAGGCTAATTGGCCGGTATCCAGTGGGGTCTGAAGGATCTTTACCACGCTTATGAATAGCGATTACCTTAGCAACTTTCCAAGCGGTTGGAAAATAATTAGCACGCAAACAGCTGTTGAAAACTTTAGTTAACAAGACGATACATTTACGAGGTAAGCGTTTAATGAGTTGGTTCGATATTTCATCCGCGCTAGCTGCTTTACTCACTTTGAGAGCTGATATACAGTTGACAATTTCGAGTGGTCTAACTAATTGGACACAGTAGACATCATCCTTGATATTGTTTATAGTATACAAGGACGTATTAACGTTGGACTGTTCGTTTCTGTTCCAATTGTGAGTAAGGAGCATGTTATTAGCAAAGCTGTTTGCCAAAATTTCACACTGTTCCTTGGCGTTAGAACTTATGGTGCCGTCATCAGCTTTGAGTGGGGGTGTGACAGATGTGGGAGTTGATTTAAGTCCTTTAGCAATTCGCCAGAGGTCCGTACATGGGTTGTCAACTTTTTTAACTTACGATTCCAGAGTTCATCACGGTGAGCTTTCAGGGCATCATAGATATTGCGTTGAAGATGTTTAAACTCAAGGTTAAGTATTTTGCGAGTGATGCTGTCGGTTTCTTTGACAGAAATACGACGCAAGTTATTTTTATTCCTGATTTTTCTTTTAATAGCGCAAGTGGTAGACCCATTGTCCTACCGCAGCGTTTGATGAAAATGGGAGGTATACCGTCAGGGCCCGCACTTTTGAAAATATTTAATTTTTTAATTCTATTAAAAACCTCTCCTTCCGTCACGTCGATGATGGCAATACAATTCTCATGGAGAATTGAATTAAATTCACGATTGGTCAAGTCGGGTCGTTTACCGTCTTCGAAGCCATAAACAGAGGAAAATTGGCATGCAAGTAAGTTAGCGATTGCTGGCCCAATGTCGGCTGTGCTGTCCTCCCTATACATGCGAGATGAAATTGACGACGAGTTGCCTTTCTTTTCTTTTATGAATCTCCAGAATACTCTTGGATTGTTCGAGATGTTTTGTTCAGTGTTATGTATATATTGTGAGTGACAGATACGATATAGCTTATTGGAGTGTTCTCGTAATGTATGAAAAGCTACTAAATCCAAAGGATTCCCATACCGGCGATATCTAAGCCTGAATTTTTCTTTTTCTTTTAGCCTCCTAATTAATGCAAGACTGAACCACGACGGTTAATTTGTTTTGACACTATTCCGTTTGGGAACGTTTTTTTCTACTAAACTCACTCTTTACGTCTTCACGTGTTTCGAATTTTCTATTCCAGTCAATACTAATTAACTCCCTAGACAGGACATCATATTTGGCCTTGAAATAATTAAATTGGTTAATTTTCGCTGGCCTTAGAAACCGCTGACTCTGGTAGACCTGGCATGAGATGATAAGCACCAGTCCGGGATGCCTTTTGTCCAACTTGCTCACAAGACTCAACGGTTCCTCCGCCCTTACGTGGGGTAGATTAGTTAAGTTTTAGCCGACTCGCTAAATCGCTCGCTCGCTTTATCAAATTAGTATATTGTCATCGGTCCTCGATAAATCTACAAAGTTTGAACGAGATCTGGCCGTTTAAAGTGGATCAAAATAGCGCCCAAAGGAGTCGGTTACAAACAAACATACAGGTGAAGCTAATAAAAAGCGTATAAAAACATTTACATTCATTCATTCTATTGTTACTGGATCTCAAACATATTCCTTACTATGCCGTCAGTCATAGCTAATCGCATCGATTCTCCTGACCTAATATCAGGTATAACCGGAGTAACACCCAACATCAATCATGCTCAAACAGCATAATCAAGCATAATTTTTTTTCTTTTTTTATTACGTGTGGAAACCCCCACGGGCTTCACCCCATCGGTGCCGACGATGGGGTGGGCGTATCGGAATCGGACCGACTAAAACCACACGGTGTCCTCCCGAAGTTTCCATTGCCGGGCACCCCGGGTAAGCCTCGAAAGGATAACCCTAGGGTTACCGGCGGACTTTGGCCGCCAGCGCGGCCTCGCCTAGTGGGTTCCGGTTTTATCCCGCGTCGGTGAGTTGGCAGGCGTGTGTAGGACACACACGACACGCCTCCGCCACGGCCAGCTTCTGTAAGGACGGCGAGTCAGCTAACTGACGTCCTCAGTCCCCGATCATGGAGGTCGGTAGTCCCGGACGTAGACGACTCTGCGGCGTCCTCGCCGCAGACTGCGGAACTTGGGGGACGGAACTTTTCTCCCGCTTCCTCTCCGCCGTCTCTTTCGCGCGCATTACCTGCTCGCAAAGAGGCGGCGGCGTGTCACTTCCTCCCGTCGGAGACCACGGCCCTCACCATGGTCTCCAACGAGAGAACGTCCACGCCCAGGACCGTAACGAGATCCCGTCGTTCACTTGCCCACGCAGGGCACTCCACCAACGTGTAGAGCGACGTGTCTTCGCCAGGATCCTCGCAGTGCTGGCACTGCGGCGTTATCTCCCGGTGCATGCGCCATAGATACTTATCGAAGCACCCGTGTCAGGTAAATATCTGGCACATCCGGTAGTAGAGGTCACCGTGGAGCCTCTCCAACCACTCCTTCATGATCACCCTCACCGCCGCAATGGTGGATTCCCCCACCTTGTATGCTCAAGTCGTACCCTCCATGTCTCCATGAGTTGCCGGCGGAGCTGGGACCTATGAGCACTGATTTCTCGGGGCTCTGGCCTATGGCCCCGCTCCAGCGCCTAGTTGCGCCATTGGTACAGCGACGCAATAGCTCTCGCTTCCAAGTTCCGATGCAGGGGTAACGGCTAGGGGATATGCGACCTCGACGGAGATCGTGCGATACCCCCTGATGACTCTGACGGCCATCGCTTTTAACGGGCTGCGGGTCGCCAGAGTCTCCGCCCATACGGGAGCCCCGTACAGTGCCATGCTTCGCACGATCCCCAGGTACAGTCTCCTAGTGGGGGCGTTGGGTTCCCTAACGTTGGGCATCAGCCCCCCTCAGTTTCGGGACCAGACTTCGGAGATGTGGTCCGAAGTCCCATCGGCTAACGAGTACGAGCCCAAGGTACTTCATCGTGGGCTCGATGCTGATGCTTCCGCCCCCTACGGTTATGCTGGTTTCCGCAGGTGGCCCCCTCCAAGGCCCGTGAAAACACATAGCCTCGGATTTGTGGAGAGCCACCTCGAGTCCCAGACGTTAAACTTATATTAAAAAACAAGTTATGCTGACACCCTCGAGCAACGGACCGCGCAGCACTCAGTCGTATCCGATGTTACACAGGGCCGACCCCTGTGGAACACCGCACGACACTTCTCGCCGCCCCGGCCCTAGCCAGCTCGGGTAAACTATGGCCCTCGCGGATAGGTATGCTTCGACAATGCGGCGGAGGTAAGGAGGCACTCCGTGATACGCGAGAGCCTCCCTAACGCAGTTCCAGGGTAGTGTGTTGAAGGCGTTGGCGATGTCGAGAGACACCGCCACCACCACCCCACCCCGCGAGACTACTGCCTCCGTCAGGCACCTAACGCGCATGATCGCTTCCACAGTGGAGCGTCCCCGGCGGAATACTCAAGCATCATAGGATAAGTTTTGTCATCTACTTGCAGGCCAATAGGAGACCCGACCTGGCAAACTTTATGCTGTAGCTAGTCTTTGGCATACCAACTTCCAGACCATGTCGAAATTAGTAATCAATGATCAAAAGAATATGGAGAGGAGTGAGACAGGGGCATGTTATATCCCCCAAACTATTCACTGGAAGACGTCTTCAAGACTCTGAATTGGACTGGGCGGGGTATAAATAATATAAACGGTGGTACATTTCGCATCTTCGGTTTGCCAAAACTGTGTATGAACTTTGACAAAACCTAGATTATCTTCAACGAACATGTCACACTGAGACCGATTGTCGTCGAAGGGTCGACACTCGAAGTTGTTCAACAGTATGTCTACCTTCGGTAGGTTATCCAGCTCGATAGAAACAATTTCAAGAAAGAAGTCACCAAAAGGATCCAATTAGGTTGGACATAATTTGGCAAACTACGTCGGGTTTTCTTCTCCCCTTTACCGCAATACCCATATAAGGCGAAAGGTGCGCACATTTCCGTTGTTTTCTGTACCATCATGTAGAACAAACGCGGGAGTTCGCGCACCTTTGCGACGCATGTGTCAAGATTTTAATGATCATTTTACAGACTTAGATATATTTGCTACGCGTGCTAATGCATTTAGATGTATTTTAATTCAATATATTAAGCAGATAAAATAATAGCGTCTTCATGTAGTGACTATTTTTATAGTATCTCCGATTTCTTTTTTTTTTCTTTAATGTCAACATTTAAGTAAAATTAATAACAACTTAGTTGCAAAAATTGTCACTACTCAACATATATTCTGTGGATTACGCTGTAAGTGCACATTTAGTCATTGTTAATTTATCTATTCGTTGTAATTATATCTAGTGTGTAACTGTTTGTAAATCCCTAATAAATAAATATAAAATAAAATAAATATAATACCTAAAAACAAAGGTGTACGACCCGTGCGTCCCACCTTCATGACTTACGGTGCCGAAACGTGGTCATTGACAGTGAGGCTAGTCCACGACTTAAGAGTTGCGCAGCGGGCTAAAGCCCCTAAATTAATATGCTTATAATAATGCTTTCCGTAAGTATACATTTATAAATGGTCTGAAAAATAAACCCATATTCATATTCATAATAACCCTGTCAGCAAGAATAAATTAAATAAATCATTTGTAGAACCTGTAAGAACAATTTCTCTTTTATCGATAGTTCCAAGCGATACAAGTTGCCACATCACTAATTCTTATGGGTTGATTACACCTAACGAGTACAGTGGCGAGTCAGTGTCCTTGGCCGAGTGCTCGGTTGGTTTAAACACTTTAACGAGTGCTCGGCCGAGTGCTAGGTCGAGCAGAGAGGCGAGAGAGTCACTAGAATCCCAATCTGTTTACTAGGCCGAGTACCCACCTCCCCGCTTCATTCTTCTGCCCCCGCAGCGACTCGCTATCCCGCTCGGCACGCATAAACATTCACTCGCTTGTTACTCGGCCACTCGCCACTCGTTCGTTTAAATTCCTTTTTTTTGCGATCCATCGCAGACGCGCGTGATCAAAACTGAACTAACTCGCCACTATAGTAAATACGTGTGACCACCCACTCGGTTGCGCGACTCTCTCGGCCGAGAGCTCTTTTTCTGACTCGCCACTGTACTCGTTAGGTGTAATCAGCCCATTAGAGTGCGATGATTAGGCTAACCCACGCATTTGTGTGCGCGCCCCGCCTTCGCATGTTATGCGTGTGGCATATAAAACCATCCGTATTATCAGGTGATATGTGGGATGAAGGTGGCGCATCTCGAGACACGTGCGCATGTGTGTATGTCTAACTCATGATACTGCGTTAATTCTAATTCCGGACCGCCGAGCAATCGCGGTTACCTATTTATTGATCTACCCTCCATTGAATGCTTTTTCAATTAAACTAAGTAATAAATGTAATGTTTTACTAAGCGGGAGGGTATCCGAAGGGATTTCCGCACGTAAAAAAAAAAAAGGCATTACGTAAAAACAAGTTGAATTCCTGAGACGAGCTCAGCCGAATACAAGGGATTTTCGATTTAGCGATTTTTTTTTTTTGCTATTTTTTGCGATTTTTTCTTTATCTTGCAATGGTTCACCCCAGCACGAATCTATTACCGAAAACAGAAACTCGATAGCTCATCTCCTTCATACCCAAAACCGTGACAGAAAATTGGCAACGACGACGTCGACGACGACAACTCGATAGCAGGGCTATTTTTAGGGCTTTTCTAAAGAAAATCCCTAAAAAAGGCATATGTATTGTAATTACATGTTGTATTTTTTATAACCTACTTCTAGTGTGATTAAACGCCATAAATGCTGTAAGTTTTATATGGGCTACATTTTATTTATTTTATTATATAATAAAAATTTACGATCTCTTTTTTCAAAATGTGACATCGGAGATAAAAGTTTACAGCACATTTATAAATGATATTTACAATAAAATTCAACAGTAAATAAAAAATAATGTATAAGTATTGTATAGCTTTAGTTATCTGTATATTAGATAATTCAATTATCCTATTCTATTAATATTATGAATTTGAAAATTTGTGAAGATGTTTGTAATGTGTATGATGTATGAAATTTTGTACAGGGATAGGTTATAGTTTGGAATAATACAAAGAATACTTTTTATCCCTGGAATAGGTTCCCATGGGAACCGGGAACTGGACCAGCTAGTTAAATAATACTTATAGGTACTTTGGAAATTACAATATCCCTCCTCTTTTTATTACCTATTACAAGTTTTTATTTACTTTCACTTGTCCGTTGTAATGGAATCTTGCAAGTTAAATTTGACACACTTCTCTGTTTCCGAGATGAAATTTTAAGGGAGGGAGGGGTGGATGATAACGATTAAAAAAATACACACGTAATTGTTGAAGTTTTTACTTCTGTCGGTACTCCTGGAATGCTGCTGCCTTTTTTATACACACCATATAATTCTAAATTAATGTTGAAGACTTTTGTACGCGAACGTAGCCGGAGCAATGATTACGAAGCAGCTCTGCTACCAGCTCCCTCACTCAGGAGGACATAACAACATAACATAACTTCACGCCTGTATCCCCGAAGGGGTAGGCAGAGGTGTATTACACACCCACGATTCGCCAGTTATGTTAAGGTAAATGTAATAGGGGGCGAGCCTATTGCCATCTACCGGGTACATTGTTAAGCGAGCGATAATTAACATTTATTAATACACACATAACTACGAAAAGTCATAGGTGTCTGCCCGGGGCGACTGGGGTTCAAACTCGATACCTCGTCCCAGCAGTCCGTTACGTACGCCACCGGGCTATCGCCGGGATCGCCTATATCAGGAGGAAGCAAAGGTGAAAAATGCGACTACGAGTAGGTAGTTTTCAAACCGTAGCCCCACTAGTCGCTTTCGCACTCTGAAACCGCGTTACGAGGCACCGATATCGTCGTAAGTCAACGATATTAACTTAAGTCTAAAACATCGCGTAGTAGAAACGTGCGTAAAACTTAATCATTAATTTATCAACCGTGTCTAGTAAAATCCGATGCCAAACTAGGCCCGCAAAATCGGCACAAATAATTATTACTAGGTTAGTTAAAGGGACCAACCAACTTATTGAAAATCCGAATTTCCCCCAAAGAATAAATAGGGAAAAATATAAATATCAGTTTTAATAAGTTCCGGGAGCCGACCGGACACCAATCAGAAACAAGAATGCAAAATTTGGACCAATTTTAGGTTGGGGGTCTACCAGACCCTACTTGCCAAAATCAATAAAAATGTTCAGGATAGGCTTCTAAACGTTGGTTGAGAGCTCAACAAAGGTATTAACATAAATTTCCAAATATTGTTTTATTAATTAATTTGAGCCCCCCAAAGTGACTCACTCTTGACCAAAAAATCAAAATATGTGAAAATGTTAGGTCAATTGTATAGATTTCAAGCAACAATATTTGGACGGAAATATTTTCAAATTAAATCCCACAAAGTTCCCAAAACAATTAAAATAGGTACTCAAGACGAAACAAAAATGCAAATTCCAAGTATAAATTCCGATCGCAAGAGATTAGGCAACATTCGACTTTTAGACAAGATTAATCAAGTATTTAATATGAAATATTAATTTATTTTACAAAGAGGGTAAATCAAAAATGGACGATCCACTACGTCCCAACGTGTACAATTATTACAACCGAAATCCGCTAGGTATTTCCATCGAGATAAAAGATCGATCGATTTCAAACAAAATACCACGATTACACAAGCAAACAAATAAATAGAATATCAAGAAAGGGAAATATGTATAAGTAGGTTGTTAACTAACCTTTTTCATGACAGCCCCCTGGTATTAGGAACAAATGGCCCAGTGATAACGTACCTTTTTTTTTTTCCCTTCGGATACCGCCCCCGCTGGAGAGCGGGGGGTCTCCAGCGGGGGCGGTTATGTCGGGCTTGAACCGACTAAAACCGCACGCCGTCTCGGGTCTTAAGACGCCGGGGTGTAAGGTTACCCATAGAGCATATCCCTCGCACCCCGACTGACCCTGGGCCATCTCTGGTTTCGAGATGGCCCCCTTACTTGCTCTCCACTGTGCCATCTACTAATCAGAGGGACACGTGGAAAGCTTCCGAACAGCCCTCAACAGGGCCGTACTCGCCTCGGTCGGAGTTGGCCGTAGGCGGCAGCGTCTCTCCCGCCCTAGGAGAGAGGCGCTGCCGCCTCCGTTGCCCAGGGTGCACCGCGTGGAGGTCCCCAACCAAGCACCCCAGTGATAACGTACCTAATCTAATCCTAGTCTAATGTATGTTGAGAATGTATTATACAATAGATTACAAATTATAAAAGATTTCACTTGCCTTTAGATGTGTGCTCCCTGCTGCAATGGTTCAAAGTCCAACGAACGCGATGGGCGTATTCACTTTATTATACAAAGAGAAAACTATCTCGATAATTAATTTTCACCAATTAATCAACATTCAACCAACAAAATCAAAATAATGTTCTTTCAAAGCGCGCTGGCAAAGCCAAAACAAAATAAGCGCGGACACTTGATATACCAACGTGCTAATATCAAGAACTTTTCAAGATGCACTGGCGGCACGCCCACTTCTTGAAGTACAGACGTTATGAGGCTCGTATACCGCGGTGAAATAACAAACTATAATTATTTAACAATTAAAACTAAACAACTTTGTTGCTTTAAGGTTCAGTAAAGTTCATAAATTCCTTCTTTCAGTATTTATCCTGCAGGTTAAATATAGGACGAAGTAATTTATTTTCCCTTTTACTGGCCCTATCCAATGCCTTATCCAGTACCTACTTATTTCAATATAAATGACTTACCACTCGACTTAATAAACGGATACAGTAATACCTGAAAATAAATCTTTGTACCCCTTTTTAAGCACATTACGCGCACAAAGAAGCAGGGCAGGATTCTGGCTTATGAGCGCAAAATTTAATAAGGTTGATAAAATTGAAAGGCACCTCAACCAAGAACATTTTTCCCGGTCGCCAAAGCCGAAATTTGATAAATTTTATGTCAACTCTGTGATTATTTTTACATGTTTATTTATTTACTAACTGTTACCTGAGACTCTGCCCGCGCCGAATACTGTTACCACCGTTTCCGCGGTCCACAGTAAACAATTCCCGGGTTAAAAAGCTTTGTGCTATTCTAAACTATAATCTATCTCGCCATTTTGGCGTGCTTGAGTAACAAACATCCATTCTTTCATCCAAAACTATAAACGTATCAACGTCAGGCCAATCTATATTTTATATAGTTTTAACAACCTGGACTCCGATAAATATGATTCTGATTCTAACTGATTATACTGACAGCATAGGACAATCTTATCTCGATATTTTTGACGTTAAAGGGTTTTGGGTTTAAAGGTTTTGGGTCGTGCGGTGTTCCACAGGGGTCGGTCCTAGCGCCACTCCTGTGGAACATCGGATACGACTAGGTGCTGCGCGGTCCGTTCCTCGAGGGTGTCAGCATAACTTGTTATGCTGACGACACCCTCGTTATGGCGCAGGGAGGAACGCATCGAAGCGCGGCACTATAGGCCACAGCAGGGGTTGCTCAAGTCATGAGTCGAATAACTCGGCTGGGACTCAAGGTGGCCCTCCACAAATCCGAGGCTATGTGCTTTCACGGGCCTCGGAGGGGGCCACCTGCGGGAACCAGTATAACCGTAGGGAGCGTAAGCATCGGCATCGAACCCACGATGAAGTCCCTGGGGCTCGTACTCGATAGCTGATGGGACTTCGGACCACATATCCGAAGTCTGGTCCCGAAACTGAGGGGGGCTGCAGCCGCGCTATCGCGGCGGATGCCCGCAACGTGGCTGTTGGCAGGACGACAGTTGGCCGACTCGCCGTCCTTACAGAAGCAGGCCAAGATGGAGGTGTGTCGTGTGTGTCCTTACACACGCCTGCCAACTCACCGACGCAGGATGAAACCCGACCCCACCAGGCGAGGTCGCGGTGGCGGCCAAAGTCCGCCGTTAACCTTGAAGTTATCCTTTCGAGGGCTTACCCGGGGTACCCGGTAATGGACACTTGGGGAGGATAAAGTGTGGTTTTAGTCTATCCGATTCCGACACGCCCACCCCATCGTTGGTACCGATGGGGTGAAGCCCGTGGGGGTTTCCCCGCGCCCAAGTTATCTAATATCTGGCCGCGCTCATTAGCTGGTGATGCCAGTTATGACTGATATGGTCTCGTTAAAAGTTGTCTCGTTAATAGAGCAGTTTGGTATCACCTTGCGGAAATCGATACTACTAGCCAGAATCCAAAGATATTTATATCTACTCGTATCAGCGAAGAAATTTGAAAGGCTACTTCGTAAAATGTATGTACCTCTGTTTACCAAGGTATCCATAATATTCATCCATTTTTGGTGTATTGGCAATAAAATTCAGTAGTCTTATTTTCAATAAACATTTTATATGTCAAATTTAATACACAGGTTTCTTATCCTTTATTTAAACCGTGAAACAGCGTAGCTAGTTAACTGTAAACTTAATGGAGATAGGGTATTACGGGCTTCTCATTCGTCTTAAACGTTTAAAACTAGGGTAAAACAAGATAACTCTGAATATGTAGGCCATGTAAGCAAAATTAGGGCAGTCTCACTGGAACAGTGTCTTATAGCCTGAGACAACTGCAGTTATACAGGAAATTATAGGGAGTATATAATGAGCTTCATCATCATCATCTTAGTGTGGCGTCTCGATTGGGTGAAGGGGAAGTCATTGACCGCCGCCCAGGGTGTACCGGCCGCTCCGATTCCGTTCCCGGACTGGATCGGAATCGGAACGACACTCGAGGAGGTTACCCAACACACACCCCACATATTTTACATACCTAATTAAATTGATTAACCTTTCTTAGGGGGAAGTTAGGAGGCGTGTCGTGGGTGTTTTACACACGCGTGCCAACTTTCCAAAGCGAGATTAAACCCGACCCCATAGGCGAGGCTGCGATGGCGATCAAATTCCACCGGAAACCCTGGGGTTACCCTTTCGAGGGCTTACCCGGGATGCCCGGCAATGGACACTTTAGTCGATCCGATTTCAACACACCCATCTCATCGTTGGCACCGATGGTGCCCGTGGGGGTTTCCACACGTAAAAAAAAAAACCTTTACTAGTTATATTTAAAAAACCAAATAAAGCCGAAATGAAAATGCGTTCCTTTTTTTAAAGTGGGATAAACTACGATCTTCTTTCTTTATTATTAATATGTGATTAATAGTTACGCCGGTAAGCGTTACAAGCGTCCTTGTCAACCCCTCCAAATAAGGTTAATAGTTTACGTTACCAACGTATTAGATAATGCTTTAGCTTAGTGGGTAATCATTTGGACGGCGGGGTTCA
The DNA here is from genome assembly GCA_946251805.1 of Cybosia mesomella. NCBI lineage: Eukaryota > Metazoa > Arthropoda > Insecta > Lepidoptera > Erebidae > Cybosia > Cybosia mesomella. The sequence continues at coordinate 18,980,921 of OX276393.1, read as the reverse complement.
AATCGAACCCATAAAATGTTAATCTAATTTAATGGGTATAATGCAATTTATGCCATTGGATATTAACCATTTCCAAAGGATTTTTCAACCTTAAATAAGTACCTAGTCCTGCTATAAGTTTTGTTACAAATGAAAATGCATTTTTTTTTAAATGAAGTATTGTAATATTATTAAAATTTATACCTACATACCTATTTATTAAAGTCTTAGCAAAAATAAAAATATATTTTATTCGAAATGGCCACCTTTGGCTTTTAAACTGTTTGGCCACGAATCCATGGATTTACGCACTCTTTCCAAGGGAAATTTTGCCACTGCTTGCTCCAAAGATTTTTTAAAAGACTCAATGTCGCCGTGTCGTTTAGAGCAGCCCATGTCCTCTAAAACTGACCATAATTTGTAGTCTAAAGGGTTAAGGTCTGGGCTAGATAAGGGCCAGTCTTCAGCTCTTATTAAGTCCGGAACGTTGGTTTCTAGCCAGGCTTGGGTAGTTCGTGCCTTGTGACCAGGAGCAAAGTCCTGCTGGAAAGTCCACGGTATATTTTTAAAAAGTGTATTGCTGAGAGGTTTCACAACATGATCCAAGACAGTATCTTGATACACTTTGGCTGAAGATTTCACTCCTTTTTCACAAAAATGTAGCTTTGTGACTACCTGATAAGACACGCCCCACCAAACCATCACTGACGTACGATGATGACCACGCTGTACCTTTCCGACCACTTGAGCAGCTTCCTTAGAACTGTGAGCGTACACTTTATCATTTTGCTTATTGTAATGTTCTTCAATCGTGTTTTTTTTTTCATCGGTAAAGAGGATATTTCTGTGCCTTTCATCTGTGTATCGCGACAGAAGGCGCTTTAATCGATCCACTCTCTATAATCGTAAAGATTGATTTAGGGCATGTCCTGTATATCGACGATAAGCACCGAGCTTCAGGTCTTGTTTTATAATACGTGACAGAGTCCTAGCGGGAATCTTCAATTCTCACGATAAGATTTTTGTTTCCTTATGGGGTTTCGACGAATTCTGCATGGCTTTAACAGCATTAATAGCCTTTGTAGTTCTAACAGCACGCGGCCGGCCCGATCTTTTCTGATCTTCGACAGACGAAGTGTTGTTGTATCTATTGATAGTACGATATACGAACATACGGCTGATACAAAGTTTTTGAAGTGTCTGGAATATGACCGACGGCTCCATACCCACTTTGTGCAAGGCGATCACTGCGGTCCTATTTTCTTTAACACCCCATTCCATATTGTAATTCGATAATGAACACGAAAAAATATGTCAAATGGCGCGAAATCGAAAGAAGTTTTTAAAATAATATATGTTCAGTGCGTGAACCGAGCGAGCGCAGTAATAAAAAAATATAATTAACAGCTCTGCTACCAGTCTCCTTTAACCCGGAGACAAGGGTGAGGAGTGAGACCACGAGCAGGTAGTATTCAAGCCGTAGCCCCACCACTCACTTTCACGCAATCACTACTTCGTTCCGAAGCGTGATCTAAAGCCGACATAGGAAACGCAAATAAAACTAAAACTTAATATCTAACTAAAATAAAGTGTCTAATGATCCGGATCTACACCAAGGCGCAGTCAACAAACGGTACAAAATCATTAATCAAACACAGGAAGTCGGTACGAACATAAATCGGTTCAAAAAACAAAATACCGCAATTTTATAAAAACCGGTTAACCGACCCTACTAAAAACGCACGAGGCATTCGAGAAACCGCCCCGAACTTAGAACAAATCATACAAAAGTAATATCAAAACTTCCCGGGAAGTTGAATTGCCGTTACCGTGAACCGGTTAGTTCGGTCAGAATCGACCACCAAAATTACCCGGATCTCCCGAGAAATATTAAACTATAAAATTAGCTTTTTAAACGCTAGGATCAAATCAAATTATACTTTACTTTCATTTTTATAGCAAGTAAACACAGATGAATATCTATTCAGACCTCCCGGCGGGTCCAATCAAATACACGAATAAACAACAATTCAAAGTTAAACAGATTTTCGGCACGTACTTGTTTCAATAATCAAATTAAGCCGCAATTGACACCCGATCGAAATCGACCAGGAAATATTTTAATTACAATAACAATTTCAAGTTTTACGGTGAAAATAGTCAAATTCAATAGTCAAAGGCAAAATAATACCGATAAATTAACACTCAAAATGGCGGACTCTAACCGCGTGTTAAGTTTCAAATTGGAAACCAAAATTAAACCAATCCGTTACTTATTATCAACAATACATAAAATATATTAAGAATTTTTTGACGACCTCTGTGGCGTAGCGGTAGTGCATTCGACTGCTAAGCCAAAGGTCGTGGGTTCGATTCCCGCTCAGTGCAAATATGTATATTTGCATTGGTCTGGGTGTTTCTATGTATAATATGTATTTATTTACTAAAAAAAGTATTTAAGTATGTTTATACGCATTCTAGAACCCATATGACAAGCTCTGCTTAGTTTGGGTCTAGATGGCGTTGTGTACTTTGTCGTACAATATTTATTTATTTATTTAAATGGGTCACTGACCTTCAATGGACCGGGATTCAGCCGAGAAAGTAGCAAAGATTGGAAAGTGTGCCTATTTAGTGTATCTAACTTTATGTGACATGAATGTACGTGTAATTGAATATACAATAAACTAATGATGCAGTAAAATAAAATGTGATGTATTCCCAATAGAAAGTGTTTTCAACCGCAGCAAGGTTCCAAGTCCGACGAACGTGATGGGCGTATTAACTTAGTTTTTACAAAGAGATAACTATCTCGATTATTAATTTTCACCAATTAATCAACAACCAACAAACAAAATCAAACAATGTTCTTTCAAAGCGCGTGGCACAAGCCAATCAAAATAAGCGCGGGCTCAGGGTCTACCAAACGAGCTCATGAGTTTGGACCCTTCACAAAACGACGTCGCGCTCAACTCGGCGCTCAACTCGCGATGTACTGGCGTCATCGTTCACGTACAATAATGCGCGGAAACGTAAAGAAAAAATATAATTGATGTTGGTCCTATCAATACGCGGTACCAACATCAAAACATAAATACTAATACTAAATATATATATATAATAATAAATACTAAACTAAACAATATACGTGTTCGAAATTCAAAATAATTAAAAAGTTGAAAAAGAAAGAAAAGTTTTGATGTAACAGTATTTATGGCCAGACTAGTTACATACTAAATCTTTAATAAATCATAACGCACATCGAGGATTGACGGTATCGTCGTTGAAAGAGTTGAGATCTGAATGGATGCAAATGAATCAATGGTATACTCATAATTTTTTTTTTTTTTTTTTTTTTTTATTTAAAGCATAACATTACATTCTTGTACAGTAATAGCAACAAAGAAACCACTAAGGTTTATACCTGTGCTATAACAATAACAGTGAGACAACATTCAAACCAAGAAAAACAAATCTCCACCTACCTACCCACAAATACTATTAAAAAAAAAAAATTTTTTTATTACAAATTATAACTAGATTAATAACAAGGGAAAAAAAAAAATAACAATAATAGAAATCAGCACTATAAAGAATTCAAAAAATATACTTTAAGTTTGCTTGTAATACCTGACACAGTGCTAAATGACTTTATATTAGGAGGTAGATCGTTAATGAGCCGAGGGTCAATATAGCTAGTAGTGCGCTCGCCATACATATTGTGGGCACTCTGTGTGCGGAGCCGATTCTCGGAAACTGCTCGAGTGCGTACAGGATGTTCGATAATATTTCTTAAAGATTGATTAAAAAATTGTTCTTTTAATATTGAAAATCGAACTTGAGTGTAGATTGGCAGAATTTGACAGTGCTTAAAGAGACCGATTTCATTGTCAGAATATTGGTTATTTATGTTATTAGAAACTATTGTTTTTAAAATTCTATGTTGAAGTTTATATATAGCATTAAGATAAGTTTTATAGGTTCGACCGTAACTACTAAGACCGTATTGTATGTGGGATTCTGCAAGTGCGTGATAAAGCATAATCTTCACTTTAAATGGGATGCGGTTTTTGAGTATCGATATATTGGCTAGAAATTGCCTTAATTTACTGCAAACTCGTTCAATGTGGGGACCCCAGCTGAATTTTTCATCTATAATCAGCCCAAGATATTTAATATTTGCGACAGTATCTACAGACTGACACCTACAGTCTATCGCACTGGTGGCATGTAAGCAATTGTGGTCATGAGCTACTAATGATTGAATGGGTGTTTGTCTAATGTAAGGGGATTTTATGGGGGGATATATCATTAATTTAGTTTTGCTTGCATTTAACACTAAGCCAGCATCATGAGACCACCTTATGAGTGCATCCAGATCAGATTGCAAGCGCTTGCATGCAATTTGCGGATCCCTATCGGCAGTCACAAGGCAAGTATCATCCGCGAACTGATAACACGTGCTGTTTGTGATACACTGGACCCAACACGGAACCCTGAGCCGTTCCCCTCTTAACGGAAACGGGTTCACTATAGATGTTGTCTACTTTTACAGTGAATTTTCGGTTAGTCAAGTAATTTGTACACCAATTTAATTTTAATTTTTTAATTTTAAACTTCGAATTCACTATCTATCACTTGATCATTAAAGAAAAACCTTTTTGCGCATAAAATTTGATTATCTTGCCCAAACTAACACCGCCTCAAATGAATCAATGGCTATACTCATAATTAAACTTCAAATTCACTATCTATCACTTAATCATTAAACAAAAACCTTTTTGCGCATAAAATTTGATTATCTTGCCCAAACTAACACTGCCTAGTAAGACAATGGATGTTTCAGGTGATTATTTGCAACCAGCGTATTACTTGACATAATTCAGTTTCGTTACTGCTTTCTGTTATCATACTTGGTGTTTGACCTACTTGTGTGTTTGTATAAAGCGAGTGCACGAGCAACTGACGATACGACGAAAGCAAAAGCGTTTTCCGATCTGCAGTTAATGCAATCATCTATAATTTATCGTTTACAATGCAACGTGAGATATCTATTATAAAATATTAACTTAAGAGGGAACCCACGACTGGCTCAATGTTGTTCGTTCTTTCGTTTCGATTCCAAATTGAGCATAAAAAATAATAAAAAAGGTACACAATCATCCTAAAGATGCGTCGGTAGCTTAGTGGTTAAGGAGTCAACCCTACGATTGAGAGGTCCCGGATTCGAACCCTGGCCATTACACCACTGACGTAAGCCCGCTCGTAACACAAGCAATTAAGCTTAGCTGGAGGGGTTAAACATAACATAATAACATAACTTCACACCGTGGATACCCGAAAGGTTAGGCAGAGGTTAGGTTAAGAGGAATATTAGTAATTTCGGTTTCAAATACTCTTTTTTTTTTAAAGTGATGAGACATTACTTTAATACTAAACAAGCAATTGATGTCAAAATACGTAAGTATTTCGATGCTAATTGTTTCTTCAATGTAGATATGCGGAACCGTATCCAGCCAAGTTCAAAGACAAAGGAACTGACGACGCAGCAACGGTGTGTATATTTCCACGAACATTTTGAGCTACTTCTGACCCCTTCAAAACTCAAAAACGATTTAATCTACATATATGGAATTTGGTTCATTCATTAAAACCCCTTGGCTGGTTTAGAATCGAGAATTTAATAACTGTTGTTCAAATAGTTATTGATACATGAACGTTAAGAAATTGGCATTTTTATGACTCACTCACTTGCTGACTTATAGATCGAAACCTAACACACTTTCAAATGACCTAGAAACTTAGATAGAAGGTAAACTATAAGCATGGCAAGCGTACTCCACCTTAGACCACATCATCAGTTACCAAAAAGTGAGATAGTGGTCAAACGCGAGCCTATTACCGAGTCGGACTCGCCCATGAAGGGTTCCGCAGCAAGTAACATAATAATGTTTGTTTGAATTTTTATATTTGAGTTAATTAAATGAAAGGTAAATTGCGGTTTACGATTAATGACGTATTAAAAAAAAGGTCTCGTTCAAACCAATTTTCGGTGGAAGTTTACATGGTAATGTACATATATTTTTTTTTTAGTTTTATCATTCTCTTATTTTAGAAGTTACAGGGGGGGGGCACATTTTACCACTTTGGAAGTGTCTCTCGCGCAAACTATTCAGTTTAGCATAAAATATATATTAGAAACCTCAATATCATTTTTGAAGACCTATCCATAAATATCACACGTATGGGTTAGATGAAAAAATTTTTTGGAGTTTCAGCTCTAAGTAAACCCCCGAAATTTGTTGGCTTTTGTTTTTCTATTTTTATGTGAAAATCTTAATGCGGTTCACAGAATACATCTTCAACAGCATACTTCTTATAGTTTCGGAAAAAAGTGGGTGTGACATACGGACGGACATGACGAATCTATAAGGGTTCCGTTTATGCCCATTGGGCTACGGAACCCTAAAAATACAAAGAAAAAAACTGAAAACTGTTTTTTTTTATAACTTGCTGACACCTGCGGCTCCGCCCACGTGAAATTTGGATCCCATTCATGTAACCTATGGGAACCAATTCTAGGGATAAAAAGTAGCCCAAAATTCAAAAATTCATATATGTTGCTCAAACAGTTAGTAATTTATTAACGTTTAAAAATCGGCATTTTAATAATAATAATACTTTTATTTGTCTAAAACATGTGTTTACATACAATAGCATGCAGTTATTAAATGATAAAAAACATAGGTCCATCATGTTTTGCCTCATATAGTGGCGTACAAATATTTCAGTGACGCTAGTTACATAGTTACATGCTGTGTCCAAGTCTAATTAAATTCCTGCATAAATAAAGTTTATATTTTGTCAATTCAAGAAATTATTAAAAAATGTCAAATAAATCAAAGTAATGTAATGAAATTATGTCAATATACTCAATAAGAAATGTCAAGAGATAAGGTCAATATTTTCTAATTTATGCTATCTGTCAAAAAATCTGTTATGCTATAATATGCCTTTTGCAGAAGAAGCCTTCTAAATTCTTTTTTAAAAGTCGTGATACTAAGTTCCTTCCAGTATTTAACTCTATTCCACTGAAAAAATCAATTAATGGATTTGTTTCTACTTATTGTTAAATTTTTATCCATCGATGGATTTGTTTCCACATCGTTCTCCACTTGACTCCGTGAATGGATTTGTTTCCACTTTTTGTTCCACTCTGATCTTTCACTGAGTTTTAATATATTTAAATTTAACTCTTATCACTTAAAATAACGCACAAAATTAAATAAATAAACGCGTGAACTGATATTGCAAATGAAGACAAGCTCAATGAGCAGTTTACATTCCAGTGTATAGGTTCACAATTGGAACTTTGAATAACAATATTACATAACTAGCTGCTACCCGTACTGGCTCCGCCTGCGAGGAATTTGTGTCTCTCCTCATCGCTGTCACTGTGGAGATGCAGTCAACAGCCTTCGGCATAACGGCCTATCATGCGGCAGGAGCGCAGGACGCATGTCACGTCATGCATACCTAAATTATATTATCCGCTGGGTTCTTGTCACCGCCGGTTTTCAAGCCGATGGCAAGAGACCCGACGGTAGACCTCTTTTTCTTGCCTTGGAAGTTGGTAGGCCTTTGGTGCGGGACGCAACTTGTGTCGACACCCTCGTGCCTTCTCATCTCCCAAGTATGATGGGCTGTGCTATCTGGGGAGACTTTCAAATGCCACAAATATAATAATTTAATCAGCAATTACATTTTTGAGCCGTTTGAGGTCGAAATACTGGGTTATAGGCGCCCGGTTGCTTTATAAAGAAATCGCAAAGTGATTGGTCGACGCTTCGTCAGAAACAGTAATAAAAAATAAACAGAAAACGTGTAAGAAAAACTGCAATGAATGGGCATTTCACTCTAATACTTCCTTTCATTAATAAAATCCTAAACTTTTAGTTAGAGGATTTTTTTGTTCCTTGGCGCTACCACAATAATTTCTACATAATCTAATAAATAAAAATGGATTTCCGACATGCCTGTTCCTTCCGATTGACTGCACCAAATTGTTTTTGTTTTGTGTTTGTTATTGTCAGGACAAGGTTTGTATGAAAGAAAAATTTAGGAAAGTTACAGGTAAGGTACTATTATTGCAGCAGGGCGAAGCCAGGGTACGTACCTAGTCTATATAAATGAAATTAAATGCAAAAATGTATGTACGCGCATAATTTTCGACCGATTGCACCAAATTGGATAAGTCTTATTTTTTGTGCTTGGTATATTCAGGACTAGGTTTATGTGAAAGAAAAAAAATCGGAAAGTCCGCGAAGCCAGGCTGGCCAGGCAGGCACGCAGCTAGTCTTCTATATAAATAAAAGCTGAAACTGATTGACTTAACTGGTAGCTGAACCCGTTGCTTAGAACAATGAAATTTTGCACAAATATTCCTTAAGTGACGTAGGTGTGCTCTAAGAAACGATTTTTGAAAATTCAATCCCTAAGGGAGTGAAAAGAAGTTGCAAAGTGTATATAGAACAACATATTTTCGTGGTCTGATCAACTTCAAACTTGGTATTTATATTCTGTAAAATATTTAATTAAAAGCACTCGAAACCGGCGGGCTTACATGAAAGGTTTAATGACAGTAAAGGAAGCTCGTGAAGTATGTAAGGACAGAAGCAGATGGCGGTCTGTTGTCTCTGCCTACCCCGGAGGGAAAAAGGCGCGAGTATATGTATGCAAGTATTTAATTAAACACGTGTTTCATCGTTTTTTAATATATAATCCCTAAAATGATAAATAGGGGGTTTTCTTTTGTTGTTTATTGTTTGTAAATATTTTTCATCAAATTCAATTCGAAATCGATATTAAAACTCCTTATTACTATCGATTATTAGCATTAAATTTTGTTTACCTTTCAGTATCAATATGTCATTTTTAGGGATTCGTAACCAGGGGTGTGTGCTGGGTAACCTCCTCGAGTGTCGCTCCGATTCCGATCCCGCTGCAGTCCGGGGGGAACGGAATCGGAGCGGCCGGTACACCCTGGGCGGCGGTCAATGGCTTCCCCTTCACCCCTTCATAGGGTTGGCATTGATCGTCGGCCAATACCCAACGTGGCGGGAACACATCGCTCTCCGTACTCCTCTGCTTTCAGAGGAGACAGGATGAGCGATGCTGTTAGTGGTGAGATGGCCCAGGGTCAGCCGGGGTGCGAGGGATATGCTCTATGGGTAACCTTACACCCCGGCGTCTGAAGACCCGAGACGGCGTGCGGTTTTAGTCGGTGCAAGCCCGACATAACCGCCCCCGCTGGCCGGCGGGGGGGTATCCGAAGGGATTTCCGCACGATAAAAAAAAAAAAAAAAAAAAAAAAGGGATTCGTAACCAAATGGCAAAAAACGGAACCCTTATAGATTCGTCATGTCTATGTCAGTCTGTCTGTCCGTACGTATGTCACAGTCACTTTTTTCCGTAACTATAAGAACTATGCTGTTGAAACTCGGTAAGTAGATGTATTCTGTGAACCGCATTAAGATTTTCATATAAAATTGAAAAAAAAAACAATAAATTTTGGGGGTTCTCCTCATACTTTGAATTGAAACTCAAATTTTTTTTTCATGAAACCCATACGTGTGTGGTTCTATGGATAGGTCATCGAAAATGATATTACTTTTCTCATATAATTTTTTTCTAAACTGAATAGTTTGCGCGAGAGACACTTCCAACGTGGTAAAATGCGCCCTAAACTTCTAAAATAAGAAAATCATAAAACTAAAATAAAAAATATATATTATGATGTACTACCATGTAAACTTCCGTCGAAAATTGGTTTGAACATGATCTAGTAAGTAGTTTTTTTTTAATACGTCATAAATTGTTAACTGCAATTTACCTTTCATACAATCAACTCAAAAATAAAATTTTACTTCCTGCTACGGAACCCTTCAGCGACTCACACACACACCGACTCGCACTTGGCAGCTTTTTATTTATACTTTAACAGGTTGCCTGTATTTGTTAATCTAAATTTTAAGTCGCCCTCGGATTTGAATAAATACTCTTACGCTTTTATATATTAAGAAGAATAGCGTAATAAGAAGAAAATTGATTTAAACTATTTTAACTATTAGATATTGATGTAATTTTGCAGTTCGCTAGAACTCAGGCACGGTCAATATCAAGACTATAAATAATCGCGCTATAGTTAAAAGGCGATGAGCATTAAAATATAAATTCTAGAAACTCCACAGAGTTACCTACGTATAAAAGATAATAGATTAGAGACTGATAAGGCTTTAATAATGCATATCATCACGCTATTATATTAAGGAATTAGCAGAATTTAGTTTGTTTTTACAAGTATACTTCTATTTCGAGTGAAATGTCAACAGTATTTGTGCCTCAGCGGGTCAGCAGAGACTTCCATTTTTACTGATCAATGTTCGAATCCAACCAAAATGTAAATAATTTTTCCCGCTTATTTTAGTCAAGTTGTTTTATTATCAATAGTTTTTTTATAAAGTATTAATTTTATTTACAAAGAGAATTGTCACAAACAATTGCCTAGGAAATATTTTTACCTATTGAATTCTTACAATTTTTTTTTATCACAAGTATTTTATTTGCTGTTTTTTCACTTGATCGGTTGTTAGCGTTTCTGAACTTGGTATTCTGTGCAAAAGGTTGTTTCCGCCCCGAATTCGCATGGGATTCTTAACGGGGTATTCAAAACTAAAGGGTTAAATTTTGATAAATGGTGATACATACACGTGTTAGATTTTATTTAGGTCAAAGGCTTTAATAATAATAATAAATAAATAATCTATGACATTTTACACAGCGCTTTCTAGACCCAAAGTAAGCATAGTTTAACTAGCTTGTGTTATGGGTCCAGAATGCGGATAAACATACTTATATACTCTTTTTTTGTAAATACATACATATTATACATAGAAACACCCAGATAAATGCAAATAGACATATTCACGCATAAAAATATTTGCACTTAGCGGGAATGGAACTCGCGCCCCTTGTTGTAGCAGTCGAAGGCACTACCGCTACGCCACAGAGGCCACACTAATCAAAGATTTAATTTTTTAAATTATTTCTCGGCGTTTGTCTAGGGCATAGAAGGAACCTTACTGTCCTGATTTTGTAGTCCTAGCTTCGGTAGTGCCGGCTCTGTATTGACGAGTCAGTCACCCGATCAAGTACATTTTCCCCTAGATTCTCCATAATATTTAACAAAAAATTAAACCGCAGAAAAAACTGGAAACAAGAAATAATAAACGTTTTTTATTTAACCCTAATAAGTAACTTCTTAAAGTAATGAAACTATATCTAAGTACATATTTTGGTAAATAGTTGAGTTTTTAAATAAACCTAATAACTAAGTTCTTAAACAAATGTAAGTATAGCTTGCAATGCCTTAAAACAAAGGTGTTCGACCAGTGCGTCCTACCTGTCATGACTTACGGTGCCGAAACGTGGACATTGACAGTGAGGCACGACGTAAAAGTCGCGCAGCGGGCTATGGAGCGAGCTATGATTGGGGTTTCTTTGAAGGATAAAATTCGAAATGAGGCCATCCGACAAAGAACCAAAGTCACCGACATAGCTCGCAGAATAAGCAAGCCGAAGTGGCAATGGGCTGGCCACATCTGCCGAAGGACCGATGGCCGATGGAGCAAACGAGTCCTAGAGTGGAGACCACGAATCGGTAAACGGAAGGTAGGACGTCCCCCAGCAAGATGGACGGACGACCTGAAAAAGGTAGCTGGGATAGACTGGATGCGCAAGGCGGAGGATCGGGTGCTATGGCGTAAAATGGGAGAGGCCTATGTCCAGCAGTGGACTGCAATAGGCTAATTGATTGAAGTATAGCTAAGTAATTTTAAGTCGGCGCCAAACAAGCTATGTAATTGATTAATTACGTAAAGCGTAATGCGTGCCGTCGGCGCGGTGCGACACGCACCTTCGCCGGAAAATGCCGAGCGTTCACGAAGTTAATGTCAGCGAGACAACAACCCGAACGGGCGCACACGACACATACGTCATTGCGAGTGGTCGTGCGGAGAGCGTATTTTTTGGAATGTTAATGTTTATCGCTGAGATTTCATGTTGCATTGTTAATTAGTATTATTTATTTTTATCATTATTATTTGATTATTTCGTTAAATTTCAGGTAATTTAGTGATCTTTGTACATTGATTATTTGGCGCCGACTCAAAATTACTTGGCTATACTTACATTTGTTTAAGAACTTAGTTATTAAGGATAATTAAAAACTGAACTATTTACAAAAATATATATTTAGATATAGTTTCATTACTTTAAGAAGTTAGTTATGAAGGTTAAATAAAAAAGGTTTATTATTTTTTGCTTTCCAGTTTTTTCGGTGGTTTAATTTTTTGTTAAATAGTTTTTATTTCATTTTTTTTTTGTGGCTATAATCCTCTAATTACTACTACAATCAGTGAGTGAACAATCAATCATCCCCTGTTTTCCTACCCTTAGGGTTAGGTTTTTATTTCCAAATTTATATGGGACCAACTATGAGGTATATATTCTTTCCAGTAAAAAAAGAATTATCAAAATCGGACTACTCTGTAAAAAGTTATGCGTGGTCATACCTTACAATTATGTGAGTGAACAATCAATCATCTCCTGTTTTCCTACCCTTAGGGTTGGATTTTTATTTTCAAATTTATATGGGACCAACTTCAGAGTATACTCTTTCCAATAAAAAAAGAATTATCAAAATCGGACTACTCTGTAAAAAGTTATGCGTGGTTGTGGTTATACATAAAAAAATATACACGTCGACTTGAGAACCTCCTTCGTTTTTTCGTCGGTAATTATAATATGTGTTGGAATCGAAACTGCAGATGTAAACATACCTGGATCTATTCCAAACTTAACGCAGACAAAGTCGCTAGCAACAGCTAGTAGGTAATGTAAAATATTAAAGGAGAATGGGCTAATATGTATGGAGGAGCCTGGATGATCCGCGGCCAAACATAAGATTGTAGTTTTATGTAGTTCAGTCTTATAATTACCGGTAGACGTTTCATCGCCGCGTTATTCTTTTTTGGGTACTTTTTACCATTTATATTAAATGTTCTGGATTATATTCGGTGCAAAATGTAAAAAAAAGTAGAGCAACGTATCAAGATGACATCATTTATTAATTATTTTATGACATTGTATTATGATAAATATTGACAATTATTGTACAATCGTCTTATTTTTAGTGGTCCTACGGAAGCAAGCGCTACGGGTTTGTCGCGTATATTTTTGTGGTCGCAGCGGTTGGTCCGTCAGGAACGTAGGTAAACTAACCTTGCGAACCTGATTTGTGTCGATAATTGTAATGATTATCAAAAGATGGTATGGAACTTTAGAAAAATGGATTACAGGCACGAAATAATTGTAAAGATGATCTATACATCTACATGTAAATATTTTTCATCTAAATGTTTTACAGTGAAACGTTCATAGTAAAAGTCATTCCTAGTTATTACTACTTTCACTTGAAATTACTTTCATCAATGACCGCCGACCGCCCAGAAGTGCCCATTCTTCTTTTAACAGACACTTACATATAACACATAACTTCACGCCAAAGTCAAATCTTGAGCTTGAATTACATCCCAAGGGACATAATTGCATTTTGTAAATAATGTCTGTTAAAATTTAAGAATTTATATTACATATTAAGAACAAAGAAATTGTTATATCAATTTATTTTAGAATGTTTAGGTTCTTGTAACTAATATTTTAGTATTTTCTACACAGAACTTGTAACCCATTTAGATCCCAATTATTTTTTTGGCAAAGTCGACAACGACGTATATTCTTAGTGAACTTGGCTCTCATTTCACGCACTAGTTTATTTTCGCATGTTTCTAAATTTTTTTAATGAATATTTTTAAAGAAGTTCTAATTACATCCTCCTATTATTTAATTTTAGTTGGTATGTGCCATATGTGTTCTTTTGTATCAATGCTTTGATACACAAGTACATTTTGGATTTTGGTATACAATATCTTGAATGTACGTGGGAGAAATATATCTAATATTTCCTGATTCGCGATTGTCAATCGCTGTCCAGAGATAAGACTAGGTGTCTCTAGTCTTATTACCACGATATGTAAGTATTCAATCTCGCAAAGTGCTACATGGGTGAAATCTAACTCAGTTTGTTATAGTTTAATGCTATATAGCTAGCTACATTTTTAAATGACTATCTAGTCATTTTTATTATTTCTTTCTGTAAGGTATAGCCGCCATCGATGTTACCTTAACACATTCTAAGTACGGTTACTTTTGTTGTAAAATTTTAAACGAAATTCAAAAAGCTAAATTTGACCTCCGAAGATTACAAAAATTAAACGTCAATTTACTTAGCTACTTATTGTTTCATTTCATATAAAGATCCTCATCTGTGATCGGCTTACATCAACGAAAATGATTGCGTTCAATTTCAACTTATCAGGTCAAAACCCAGTTTAGGTTGATGTGATCGTGAATATTTACACCGAAATTTAACTTTTTTTAACGTGCGGAAACCTCCTCGGGTTTCACCCCACCGAAACTAACGTTAAGATGGGAGTGTCGGACTTCAACCGACTAAAACCGCACGGAGTCTCTACCGTCAGCCATGTGGTACGGGGAATCTGGTGTGCCCTTAAAAGGATATCCCAGAGACCCCAACCGGCTCCGGTGGCCAGCGCTGGTAAAACCGACGCGTTGTTGGGGATCTAATCCCCCCTCCCCAAAAGAGAAGCGAGCGCGTAAACACGATGCGCCGCCGCCTTGGGTCTGCTTCTGCTAGGGTGACAGCTAGCCCCGACCGTCACCCCCAGGTCCGTGCTCATGGATACGGAGAGTGCTAGACCTCTTCCGTACCTTTTCAGCCGCCTCTTTTGCGCGCATCACTGCCTCGCAAAAGAAGGCGGCGGCGTTCCACACACTCTCACTACCGACCATGGCCAGCACCAGGGTCTGCAGCGTGAGGTTTCCCGCTCCGACGGCTGCTTCAAGGACACGGCGCTGCGCCATCCACTCTGGGCACTCTGCAGTGTGTGAACCGGCGTGTCCATGGAATAGCCCCGGCAATGGTGACACTCGGGCATCGGCTCCCGGTGTATACGATGCAGGAGCTCACCGAAACAGCCATGTCCGGTGGCACCACGCCAGCCGGTAGGAGAGGCTACCGTGGTGCCTCTCCAGCCATTCCTCCATGACGGGTCTTACCGCCACAACCTTGTTAATATAAAAAAGAATTTGAAAAAAAAACGGAGAAGTTAGAAGACACCCTGAACAATCAGTAAGCTTAAATTCTGCTGGGTTAGCTATAGGATCTTCAACAGGTAAGTAAATCTGTAATTAAATTATTTTACGTAGGCGATTTCTAGTGCCATTATGGTATTTAAAAACAGTTTAATTTTCATTATTACAATTTTATTTATTTGGCCCTTTTTAGGGTTCCGTTGCCTAAAAGCAAATTGCAAATTTGCCATTCTGTGAACCGCATTTAGATTTTCACACAATTTTCTTTTTTAAATATGTAATAAATTTTAGGGGTATAGTATGGGGGACATACTTAGAACTGAAACTCACAAAAAAATTTTTCATCAAACCCATACGTGTCTGTATCTATGGATACGGAGGATCATTTTTTTCTAAACTGAATAGTTTGCGCAAGAGACACTTCCAAAATGGGAAAATGTGTGCCCCCCCCCCCCCCGCGTAACTTCTAAAATAAGAGAATGATAAAACTAAAATATATTGTGTACATTACCATGTAAACTTCCACCGAAAGTTGTTTTGAACAAGATCTAGTGAGTAGCTTTTAAATAATTTAATTTTAGTTGGACATTCGGTCAACTCAAATATAAAAGTTTTACTTGCTGCTACGGAACCCTTCATGGGTGAGTCTGACTCGCACTTTGCCGGTATTTAGTAAATGTAACTGTTTTATCGATATTGAATTTGGATAAACCTACTAAACGAGGTACTCGTATGGAAATGGCACAGTGAAGAAATGGAGAAACGTCTATCTCTAAGTTAGCAATATGCATCCCAAAGTTATTTTCAAAGAGAGTAATTAGTGAATAACACAAATATAGACTCCAAGCATGAAATAAAAACTTTTGAACACTGAAAACTAGAAGACCTTACCATGGACGACAGATCACTCAGACATAAAACCTTCAATAACTTAAACAAGACATTCATAATGTTCGTCGTCGTTAAAGTAGTTTTATTATCTATATTTGAAGTCCAAGTCTGCTTACTAGTGACTAGGTCAAGTAATACTAAATAGGTCATTCTTAGGATGTGTGCCATTCTTAACACACTGAGACACCTCTGTGCCTCGAAGAGAACGTTAGAGCAGTCCCGGCTGCCTTATGAACATCTAAGGTGTTCCTTACAGGTAGCTGGAGCCCTAAAAGTCTGACAACCTGTTCTAATTATTTAAGAACTTCAATATCACCAGTAAGCGACTGCCATCCGACCTCCATAAGAGGTTAGATGGCAGTCGATTCACGAGAAATATCGAAGATCTCTTGTTTCGTAGTAAGATTAACTTTTTGGTGCGGACATACTCCCGAAACTCCCCTGATACTTTTCTGATGCCAGGGTGTAAGGCATTTCCCTCGCACCCCGGCTGACCCAGGGCCATCTTCGGTTTCGAGATGTGTGTGAACTTAGCAGATCATTGTCCAGCAGATCAAAAAAAAACTGTAAAACGTATTTACCCCAAAAAATGTCAATTAACAAAATGATCTGCTAACTTCCCGTAGCCAATCACTTTGCAGCAGATAAAAAAAAGGTGAGTTCCTTTCGCATGCAGCTGAGTTCTATAGTTCCTGATAGTTTTTAGAAATAGTTCTGGCGTTTTTACCCCAAAAAATGTCAATTAACGAAATGATCTGCTAACTTTGCAGCAGATCAAAAAAAAGGTGAGTTCCTTTCGCATGCAGCCGAGTTCTATAGTTCCTGATAGTTTTAGAAATAGTTCTGGCGTATTTACCCCAAAAAATGTCAATTAACAAAATGATCTGCTAACTTCCCGTAGCAGATCACTTTGCAGCAGATCAAAAAAAAAAGGCGAGTTCCTTTCGCATGCAGCTGAGTTCTATAGTTCCTGATTGTTTTTAGAAATAGTTCTGGCGTTTTTACCCCAAAAAATGACAATTAACGAAATGATCTGCTAACTTCCCGTAGCCAATCACTTTGCAGCAGATCAAAAAAAAAGGTGAGTTCCTTTCGCATGCAGCTGAGTTCTATAGTTACTGATTGTTTTTAGAAATAGTTCTGGCGTTTTTATCCCAAAAAATGACAATTAAAGAAATGATCTGCTAACTTCACGTAGCATATCACTTTGCAGCAGATCAAAAAAAGGTGAGTTCCTTTCGCATGCAGCTGAGTTCTATAGTTCCTGATAGTTTTTAGAAATAGTTCTGGCGTTTTTACCCCAAAAAATGTTAATTTTAAAAATGATCTGCTAACTTCACGTAGCAGATCACTTTGCAGCAGATCAAAAAAAAAGGTGAGTTCCTTTCGCATGCAGCTGAGTTCTATAGTTCCTGATAGTTTTTAGAAATAGTTCTGGCGTTTTTACCCCAAAAAATGTTAATTTTAAAAATGATCTGCTAACTTCACGTAGCAGATCACTTTGCAGCAGATCAAAAAAAAAGGTGAGTTCCTTTCGCATGCAGCTGAGTTCTATAGTTCCTGATAGTTTTTAGAAATAGTTCTGGCGTTTTTACCCCAAAAATTGACAATTAACAAAATGATCTGCTAACTTCCCGTAGCATATCACTTTGCAGCAGATCAAAAAAAGGTGCTGAGTTCTATACTGCCCTCGTAATTGTAAATGCAGTATTTGCAAAATGTCGGTTTCGAGAAAAACGCGGTTAAAGGTTTTTTTACATTCTCTACAATTGCTGAAATCTTAAATGTTTTGAAATAAAACTATTTTTAACGGATTCTATCGCGGTTTATTTGATGTTATTTTATAATTTACATTGAACCCGACGTTTCGGTTGCTTTTCAGCAGCCATGGTCACGGGGAGACTAAAGATGTTGTCTTGAAGTTTGAAGTGAAAGTTATCTCAAAGTATTGTTGGTGTTACTATTTACGCAGAATGAGCTCACAGTGTCATGAAGTCTTGTTGTATTTTGTTTTTTCTTGGAATTAATTAAGTGAATGACTGGGTCCCAAGCTGGTGGTACATTCCAACCATCTTCTCTATTAAAATTAGGATGTTTTTTAATTTCAATAGCTTCGCGGAGCATCCTAGGTAGGAATCGACTTTCTTTGGCGAGTATCTGTGGTTTATCAAATCTTAAGTAATGTTTGGTCCCCTGTTGCACGTGTTCACATACAGCAGACTTTTTTGAGCGTTGGTGTTTTATGTCAGCTATGTGTTCTTTGACGCGAGTGCCAATGCTTCGCTTGGTTTGACCAATATAAGAGAGCCCACAGTCACAATCTATTTTATAGATCTCTGCATCTTGTAGAGGCAATTGGCACTTGACAGATGGTAAAAATTGACATATCTTCGTTGGCGGCTTGTAGTATGTGTTAATTGAAGCTCGCTTCAAGATGTAGCCAATCTTGTCAGTGACCCCTCGTATGCATGGTAGGACTGCAGGCTGGCGCTCGACAGTGGCTGGCTTTTCTCGGGATCTGTGACTGATGCGCGGTTGTTTGAGCTTGTTGTCATACAGAACTTGTTTGACATGTTGTAGCTCAGCGTCCAGGTGTTTCTTGTCACAGATCCCACGGGCTCTCTGAAACAAAGACATTCCCACGGTAGCTAACTGTTTAGGGTGGTGGTGAGAGAACCGCGATAGAATCCGTTAAAAATAGTTTTATTTTAATGTGTAACATTCGCGTAATCTTCCGACAATATCTTAAATGTTTTATTTTTAACTCAGTATGTACATAATAAGTCAATTTACTATTAATTTTAACAATAAAAACCATTTTATGGATTAATTAGTTTATAATGTGGAATACTGCATTTTATCTTTGTATTTATATTTGATATTTGCATTTATTTTAAAGTGTAATGCAGTATTTGTGCTTAGTACTGCATTTATGTCTAGGAAATAATTCAAACTGCATTTAGTAGTACATCAAAACTAAACGATCAACTAAATATTCTATAAATGCAGTACTGTACTTTATTTAAGTAAAGCTCCCATTAAACAATTCAATGTTAAAAACACAGGCATCTATATAAAAAGTTGTACTCAACAAATCACTCGAAATCATTATTCTAATATCACGTATTAAACATTTACTGCATTTGAATTTCGAAAAGACTCATAGAAACATAAAATGTACCACATTAAAATGCAGTTCATTATGCGAATGCTTCATTTAGCTCTACGATAAGATTAATACTGCAATTTAAATTAGTAGTATATTACAAAAGACTCAAAATATAAAACGTAAATTAGTAATATAGGCATTAGTACTGCATTTTATCCTTGTACATTATTATTACTGCATTTAAATTAACTAACTCTCTTGAATATACATTTTTTGGGGTAAATACGCCAGAACTATATTTAAAAACTATCAGGAACTAAAGAACTCAGCTGCATGCGAAAGGAACTCACCTTTTTTTGATCTGCTGCAAAGTGATCTACTACGGGAAGTTAGCAGATTATTTTGTTAACTGGCAATTTTTGGGGTAAAAACGCCAGAACTATTTCTAAAAACTATCAGGAACTATAGAACTCAGCTGCATGCGAAAGGAACTGACCTTTTATTTGATCTGCTGCAAAGTGATCTGCTACGTGAAGTTAGCAGATCATTTTTTTAATGGACTTTTTTGGGGTAAAAACGCCAGAACTAATTCTAAAAACTATCCGGAACTATAGAACTCAGCTGCATGCGAAAGGAACTCACCTTTTTTTTGATCTGCTGCAAAGTGATCTGCTACGTGAAGTTAGCAGATCATTTCTTTAATTGTTATTTTTTGGGGTAAAAACGCCAGAACTATTTCTAAAAACTATCAGGAACTATAGAACTCAGCTGCACGCGAAAGGAACTCACCTTTTTTTGATCTGCTGCAAAGTGATTGGCTACGGGAAGTTAGCAGATCATTCCGATAATTGACATTTTTTGGGGTAAAAACGCCAGAACTATTTCTAAAAACAATCAGGAACTATAGAACTCAACTGCATGCGAAAGTAACTCACCTTTTTTTTTTATCTGCTGCAAAGTGATCTGCTACGTGAAGTTAGCAGATCATTTCTTTAATTGTCATTTTTTGGGGTAAAAACGCCAGAACTATTTCTAAAAACTATCAGGAACTATAGAACTCAGCTGCTTGCGAAAGGAACTCGCCTTTTTTTTTTGATCTGCTGCAAAGTGATCTGCTACGGGAAGTTAGCAGATTATTTTGTTAACTGGCAATTTTTGGGGTAAAAACGCCAGAACTATTTCTAAAAACTATCAGGAACTATAGAACTCAGCTGCGTGCGAAAGGAACTGACCTTTTATTTGATCTGCTGCAAAGTGATTGGCTACGTGAAGTTAGCAGATCATTTTTTTAATGGACTTTTTTGGGGTAAAAACGCCAGAACTAATTCTAAAAACTATCCGGAACTATAGAACTCAGCTGCATACGAAAGGAACTCACCTTTTTCTTGATCTGCTGCAAAGTGATTGGCTACGGGAAGTTAGCAGATCATTCCGTTAATTGACATTTTTTGGGGTAAAAACGCCAGAACTATTTCTAAAAACAATCAGGAACTATAGAACTCAGCTGCATGCGAAAGGAACTCACCTTTTTCTTGATCTGCTGCAAAGTGATTGGCTACGGGAAGTTAGCAGATCATTCCGTTAATTGACATTTTTTGGGGTAAAAACGCCAGAACTATTTCTAAAAACAATCAGGAACTATAGAACTCAACTGCATGCGAAAGGAACTCACCTTTTTTTTTGATCTGCTGTTAAGTGATCTGCTACGGGAAGTTAGCAGATCATTTTGTTAATTGACATTTTTTGGGGTAAAAACGCCAGAACTATTTCTAAAAACTATCAGGAACTATAGAACTCAGCTGCATGCGAAAGGAACTCACCTTTTTTGATCTGCTGCAAAGTGATCTGCTACGGCAAGTTAGCAGATCATTTTGTTAAATGTCAATTTTTGGGGTAAAAACGCCAGAACTATTTCTAAAAACTATCAGGAACTATAGAACTCAGCTGCATGCGAAAGGAACTCACCTTTTTTTTTGATCTGCTGCAAAGTGATCTGCTACGTGAAGTTAGCAGATCATTTTTTTTATTGACATTTTTTGGGGTAAAAACGCCAGAACTATTTCTAAAAACTATCAGAAACTATAGAACTCAGCTGCATGCGAAAGGAACTCACTTTTTTTTTATCTGCTGGACAATGATCTGCTAAGTTCACACACACACATGGTTTCGAGCTCCTTTGGGTTTGTGAACCCTGGTGTCCCCGTCTTGAACCCCGAAAAAGAGGGAGGGGGGCGAAACGCACTGCCGCTCCGCCTGGGCTGTCGCCGTCTCCATCTGCGAGCAAGTAATGTTCGAGAAGGAGGCGGCGGGTCCGGGAGTGACCTTGGTCTCTCCCGGACCCGCCGCCTCCTTCTCGATCAGCAAAGCCCGCGAGGGATCATCTAGAAACCGGAGATGGCTCTGGGTTAGCCGGGGTGCGAGGGAAATGCCTTATGGGCCCACCTTACACCCCAGCGTTGGAAGATCCGAGACGGTATGTCGTTTTAGTCGGTTCGAATCCGACATAGTAACCCCCGCTGGCCGTCAGGGGAGTATCAGGAGGGATTTTGGCACGAAAAAAAAAAGTCTGTACCCAAAGGGTAAAACGGGACCCTATTACTAAAGGTGAGATCTATACAGCATACTTTGACTTAGCTGTGCCTATGTTACGTATAATGCCGTTCTATTGTGGTAGCTCTTATAAGAGCTGTTTTGAGGTGGCACTGATAAGTGCCTTTTGGTTTGGCTCTGAGAAGAGCCGTTTTGGGCCATGTGGCGGAAGGATTAGTCACGCCGCTCCATTATTGTCTTCGCTGAGTCAGTCTTGGAGCGATGTTTCCAGGGTGCGCCGGGTGCTCATGTAGGCTTGTCATGTTCACCGCACGGATCTGTCAATAAAGTATCGGGAATTAGTTAGTTAAATTTAAAATGTGTATTATTCGTCCAAATTTTTTGTGTCACCTTCGAAAGAGTCCTCAATTGAAATAATTCTCATACGTCAATGAACTACTCCAACCATTTTAAGAGTTCTGTTTGCCAAATGGCAAAAAACGAAACCCTTATAGATTCGTCATGTCTGTCTGTCTATCCGTCCGTATGTCACAGTCACTTTTCTTCGAAGCTATAAGAACTATACTGTTGAAACTTGGTAAGTAGATGTATTCTGTGAACTGCATTAAGATTTTCACACAAAAATTGAAAAAAAAGAAATTTTGGGGGTTCACCATACTTAGAACTATAACTCAAAAACATTTTTTTCATCATACCCACATATATATAACATACGTGTCTATGGATAGGTCTTCAATAAGAAATTTATATTGAGGTTTCTAATATAATTTTTTTCTAAACTGAATAGTTTGCGCCCCCCCCCCCCCCTCCTGTAACTTCTAAAGTAAGAGAATGATAAAATTAAAAAAAATAATTATGTACCATGTAAACTTCCACCGAAAATTGGTTTGAACGAGATCTAGTAATTAGTTTTTTTTAATACGTCATAAATCGTAAAACGCAATTTACCTTTCATTCAATCAACTAAAATTATTTAATTATTTAATTTTAAATATAACAATTAAAAAAAACATTATTATGTTACTTGCTGCTGCGGAACCTTTCATGGGCGAGTCCGACTCGCACTTGGCCGGTTTTTTAATAGATAGAGTGATCTAAGGGCAAGGTTTATATGTATAATACATATAATACATACAGTCTATACATATAATAAAATTGTAACCAGCGGAAACTGTACATTGTATTTTTTTATAAAAAAAATATTGATGTGTTTTCTAGGAGCGATATCAATTTGTTTGATTTTTGTGTTTGTCTGCTTTTTACTATAGATGTCCGAGCATCACTTGAAAACCGTTGAACAGATTTGGCTGAAATTTTGAATGAACATTCTTCTAGGGAATAATAGGAGCAGTAGCGCAAAATTGGTTTAAACTATTATTGATGACAACTTTATTATAACTAGGTGGATCTTTACGAAATTTTGTAGCTCAGCAGAACTCAAATATGATCAAAATCCAGACTCATCACGCTATACCTGAATGGTAATGCAGTAAAATGTCAAATTTTGAAACTCTACAGAGTTACTCACGTATAAAAGATAGTAGATTAGAGACGCATAAACATTTCATAATGAATCGGGCGGATTTTCAATTTCTAACGAATTGTCAATGTAAAATAAGTGCACCACGTTACCTGATCCTTATCAGGTACCTTGATCTATTCCGAACTTAAGAGGACGCATTGAAGATATTAGCGTCAGGGATTTCACTTTTTTCTCAGTAATTACAAACTTTGGGCACTTATATTTTTTATATAATTTTTCATTATTATTACTTCATTTTGGTTTACACGATTGGTCAACTTTTATAGCAGATTTTTTTTGTCAATGTCTGCTCTGCAAAAACAGGGATTTTCGTTTTATACACAAAAGACATTGATTTAAACGTCTAAATTTTCTGTACCGAGATAAAAATTGCATTTGAGTAAGAATATGGAATAGATTTTTACACCGGAATACTGAACTAAGATGGAATATAATTTTATTTAGGTACTTAGAAATACCATGCATTTAATTAATGATAGTTCGTTAAAATTTATAATTATATTATTTAGAAACAGAGATAATTTGACTTATTATAGTAGGTCTTTACCTATGAAATTGCCGAAATTTTCTTACAAATTCATGAGTTCGTTATTCCTGTAATTTAATAGCTATTTCCATTATTTATATTTTGTTTGAAAGTTGATTTCTAGATTTTACAACTCTGTATTAAATTTTGTTTTTATTGGCCGCTTGATAAATTATTATTCGATCTTCAAAAACAGTTCTTCCTAAATACTATCCATTTTGATGATAAATTTCGTATTACTTAACAGCTGTCACTTATCAAAAATGTAATAAAAGTTGCTGTTTGTTAGCTTAATGTTGTCTCATTCATACACAAAAAAAAAACCATAAAATTTGGATTTGTCATTCCTAAAAAAATTGCAAAAATATTAATACTGAAAATTGGGTTTCCTCCAATTTTTTCAAGAAAAGCGGGGGCGGTTATGTCGGGCTTGAACCGACTAAAACCGCACGCCGTCTCGGGTCTACAGACGTCAGGGTGTAAGATTGCCCATAGAGCATATCCCTCGCACCCCGACTGACCCTGGGCCATCTCCGGTTTCGAGATGGCCCCCTCGGGTTTGGGAACCACGGTGTCCCCGTCTTGCCCCGGTTTGGGGGAGGGGCGTTAGTCGCCCCACCGTCCCGGCCTGCTTCTGCTGGGGTGACAGGCGGCCTCACCTGCCACCCCCAGGCCTGCGCTCATGGAGGACGGAGGTCATTAAGCGACCTCCGGCGCCTGAGTCGCCTGCGACGCGCGGCGAGCAAGTTGCCGCAATCATGCTGCCGAGCGAGAGGACTCCCACCCCGATGGCTGCCACGAGGTCACGCCTCGGCGCCTCCCACGCCGGGCAGTCCGCCAGCGTGTGCAGCCCTGAGTCCTCGCTCGCGTCGCAGTGATGACACTCAGGCGTTGGCTCCTTCCTGATCCGATGCAGGTGGTCCCCGAAGCGCCCCTTCCCGGAGATCACCTGCGTCAGTCGGTACGAGAGGCTTCCGTGTCGCCTCTCTAGCCAATCCTCCATGATGGGCCTTACCGCCGCTATTGCGGCGTGCCCTTCATATGTAACGACCTAATATAAATAAATAATGATTGAATATGAATTATGATTTTTGTTACAATTCGCTAATTTATTCGTCAGAATAGCTAAGATAGATAAAATAGAGACATTTGTTTGGGCCATATACCTATATTAAGTAAAATAAGTCAATTTCACATAATTTTTATTTAAAATGAAGATCTGTGACGTTTTTAGTTGAGTATACAGATTTATAACAATGGAAAAAATCTATTAAAACTATAAAAAAAGTATTTAATTTGGATCAAAACTATACAGATATTGCGAAATTTACACCTAATTACCTACTTTTCTTTAATTAGACAAATCACAAGTCCTGAAAATTATTTCAAGACTGATGGTCACTCAAGTAGCACTTTCCTTAAGTTTAGGTTATAATCATTTTTTCGTGAACTAGAAGGTTTAATTAGGTCCACGATAAAAAATGTTCGATTGTTTCAATTTAGTCTGTTCCGCGTAAAATATCGTAATATTAAAAAAGCGGCCAAGTGCGAGTCGGACTCGCCCATTAAGGGGGGGGGGGCCTTAATAGGCGAGTAGCAGCAAGTAACAAAATAATGTTTTTTTTATTTTTATATTTCAGTTGATTGAATGAAAGGTAAATTGCGATTTACGATTTATGACGTATTAAAAAAAAACAACTTACTAGATCTCGTTCAAACCAATTATCGTTGGAAGTTTACATGGTAATGTACATCATATATTTTATCAGTCTCTTATTTTAGAAGTTACAGGGGGAGGGGGACACACATTTTACCACTTTGGGAGTGTCTCCCGCGCAAATAATTCAGTTTAGAAAAAAATGATATTAGAAACCTCAATATCATTTTTGAAGAGCTATAGAACCTCACACATAAGGCTTCGACGAAAAAAATAATTTTGAGTTTCAGTTCTAAGTATGGGGACCCCCAAAATTTATTGTTTTTTTTTCTATTTTTGTGTGAAAATCTTAATGCGGTTCACAGAATACATCTACTTACCAAGTTTCAACAGCATAGTTTTTATAGTTTCGGAAAAAAGTGACTGTGACATACGGACGGACAGACAGACAGACATGACGAATCTATAAGGGTTCCGTTTTTTGCCATTTGGCAACGGAACCCTAAAAAGACATTAACACTCTCGTTGTTTATATTAATTTATACCTTATGAATAGCATTGCAGAGACATAGCCTGAAACACAGGTTTACAAAAACCTAGATCAGGTAGGTCGCCATAAATTTGCTAAGTGGATACAATTTTTACATTTTATTTGCACCTGTAAACTCTATTCATAATGTATAGTAGGCTACTTTTATTTAGGTGTTTATATGCTTAATTTACTTGCTTACATTTGGCATAATTGTAAAATTATTAATAATACATTGTATAGCCTTTTTAGATAAATAAATACATTTAATAGTTAAAAAAAAGGGTGCCGGGTGGAAATAACTGAACAGTGTTAATATCTTTGTGTTAAGGAGTTTATGTAAAAACGAAAGAAGAACGACGTATTTTCCTAACTCTTTGCAGATTTATACCAATTTTTAGGAGTTGTAGTTTAAATGTTAAGACGTAATGAAATAATTCGAGCCCAGCCCAGCTAAGAACCATTAATACCTCCTCCTAATATTGAGTTTTATTAATAAAATTCAGTTGTATATGTGCATAATTTAGGGAGGGCATAAAACATCAGGCTGGCCTGGCCCTTAAGTTTTTTACAGAAGAGGTATATCGAAAAAGAAACAAGTACGTATGCTTGTGTCAAGGAGTACGATAGATTGATACAAGTCGTTATCAAAATGCATGGGGCCGGGCCAGGCTGTCAGGCAATACACTTTTCACACGTGGTCACCAATCGCGTGAAGTAAAGATCCTATCCTAGAGATATAGGTACTTAACCTGGTCCGATCCCCGACTATCATCATCATCATCCGAGCGCTTGACTATGTTATCGCCTATATGGAAGGATGTGGGATCTGTAGAGATCAACGCCAAGTAAGCCAGTCTTCGCCACATTAAGCTTAATTTATGAATTATTGAATTCTTTAATGAAAATTTATTTGCCTCAAGTACGGTACAATTTGGATGATACTATTCACAATTAGCAGCTTAGCGTATTTCAATTTGGCATGCATAGATTTTGAGCAATTTACATTAAATACAAAAGCAATATTAAATAGGTTTCACACAGAGATCTATGACAAGATTAGGATGTTGATCAGTGAGACTCCAGGTATAACCTTGTAGTTGGCTACATTACCAATGTTGTCTCCTAGTGAGTAGTCATCGCTCACTTCGGACTTCCTTTTGAAATACGTGTTCAAGGATGTTTTCACCGTACACGTTGAGTTCACTATACCCAAATCCACCGTGGGCACCGTGGGGACCGTGGCGCTTAAAGTTCTTGCACCAATTCAGATCCATTCAGGTCACCACCCAAAATAATTTCTTGCCACAACGCTGCCACTCTGAAGCATTTTTAATCGTTTTCATTACTTTTCAAAACGCAACTATAACCTTTATTGCGACTTTATGTTCTAGTTCTTCGTATAATATATTTAATGTTTTTGCAACGATTAGTCATTCTTCTTTTCATGACGGATAGAAAGATAGCAATGAGCGACTCATTCGGGTATGGAAACCTAAGAACCAATATAAAATTATAAGGTACCTATAATACAGGGGTGTGTGTTGGGTAACCTCCTCGAGTGTCGCTCCGATTCCGATCCCGCTGCAGTCCGGGGGGAACGGAATCGGAGCGGCCGGTACACCCTGGGCGGCGGTCAATGGCTTCCCCTTCACCCCTTCATAGGGTTGGCATTGATCGTCGGCCAATACCCAACGTGGCGGGAACACATAGCTATCTCCTCTGAAAGCAGAGGAGTACGGAGAGCTCTCCGTACTCCTCTGCTTTCAGAGGAGACAGGATGAGCGATGCTGTTAGTGGTGAGATGGCCCAGGGTCAGTCGAGGTGTCGAGTCGCCCCACCGTCCCGGCCTGCTTCTGCTGGGGTGACAGGTGGCCTCACCTCTCACCCCCAGGCCTGCGCTCATGGAGGACGTAGGTCGTTAAGCGACCTCCGACACCTGAGTCGCCTGCTACGCGCGGCGAGCATGTTGCGGGCTCGGCGGGCCGGGAGAGTTCTAAATCTCTCCCGGGCGCGCTCCGCAATCTCCTTCGCGAGCATTACATGCTCGCAGAAGGAGGTGAGGGTGGCCCACGCGCTCGCGCTCCACACCATTGGCGCAATCATGCTGCCGAGCGAGAGGACTCCCACTCCGATGGCTGCCACTAGGTCACGCCTCGGCGCCTCCCACGCTGTTCAGACCACCAGCGTGTGCAGCCCCAAGTCCTCGCTCGCGTCGCAGTGATGGCACTCAGGCGTTGGCTCCTTCCTAATCCGATGCAGGTGGTCCCCGCACGATTGCGTACCCTCGAACAAACGCGCACATTAGGCTGGCGGCGTTTCCCTTTGTTTCTTTTGAATTCTTGTCTGCTTGTTCGCGATGGACGCAAAAAATACAACAGATTTTGATGCGAGTTTTTCTATTAGAAAGGTCTTGGTCATACTTAAAATCTGTCGTATGTTTGATTGCAATTGGTTAAGTAGAACCAGAGATATGACCAGAAAACGGTAACTAACGTCCACGTGGGCGGAGCCGCGTGTATCAGCTGTTAATAAGGCAATAAAATAAAAGCGGGTCCATAGTTTCTATGTTCAATATATTCTATGTTCTATTATTATACATATTTCTATGTTCGACAAACAAATAGACCAGAATTCAAAAAAAATGAATCGTTCAGTTAACATAACCCAAGTTATTTACAGACACAATTAATTCACAATTTTATAATAGTATAGATAGATGGTAAGACGACTCCATAACATCTATGTCCCAACACGGTAGCGCGCGGCCGGAGCGCTCTTCGTTTGCAAACCGCGTCAAACTAACGGGGTAAAGACGACTTACGGGGAGCGTATGGGGGCGTGGCGCCCTATTTCAAATAATTGTTTATCAATGCGTCACCTTAACGCGGACGAGGTCTCGGGCAACAGCTAGTCACTACATATTATAAAACAAAGTACTCCGCCGCGTCTGTCTGTCTGTTTGCTATAAACTCAAAAACTACTGCATTGATTTTCATGCTGTTTTCACCAATGGATAGAGTGGTTCTTGAGGAAGATTTTAGTACACAATTTGTCAAGGTTTTGCATACATTGGCTAAAATAAAATTATGCTTGTTGAAGCTGTCGGAAAAATTAAGCCCACTGAGAGCTTTCAACGAAAACGCTGCCTTAAACAATTTGAGATATAACAAAATGATGGGTGTGCGTTGTTTCATAGACAATTGTTTTAAATAATTTCGTTTTACAGAAAATGTTTCGCATAATTTCGTTTCATAGAATAACCAATATACAGAATACTTACCTACTTTAAAGATTTTTAAATCATTGATTTTTGTTTCACATAAAGTTTAACATTAGAATAATCATATCATAGAATAACAAATCAAATATTCTTTATCATTATATTGTTTATTTAATATAAAACTTATTACCAAGAATAACATATTATCAAAGTGAGAGTTTCTAAACGTTTCAATTCATACCGTTCATTTCAGTCAAATAATTTACAGGTGAAGCTATACTTTTTTTAAATAACACAAACGATAAGTTAATACAATAAACGATTCTGGGTGGTAATATTTCTGGGTGATTAAAAAAAAATAACCACGAAGGCTAAGGCCTCAGCCTTCTAACCTAACCTATCCGAGTCGGAGTAATCTGAGGTTGTTAACTATAATGACGTTTTATTAACAATTTAATAACAAATTGATTTTATTTTATTTTATAGAAGAATTCAAGCAAACAAATTTGCAACAAAATATGCGAAAGATAAAAAATTCTATATTGATATGAAATTATTCAGAAATTAAATTACTACAAGCAATCGGAAAAAAATTAAAATTGTAAATGTTACAGTTAAAAATAAATGTGATTTGGAAAATTATAAAGGTGGTTTAATATTCTTTTAAAAATAATTCTACAGTTTGATAAGTTTGTTAAACAAAAAAATGTGATTAAAAATTCATTCAATTGTGTTTCTGTGAAATATGTTTCATTGTAGTAAATTGTTTTAGAAACAATAATATTCGAAATAAAAATATAAGGACCAAATATTATATGAAACATTTTCTGTGAAACGAAATTCTATGAAATTTCTTTCTGCGAAATAAGGGGCTCCCCAAAATGCATGATGGAATTGTGTATCTTATATAAGTTGTGGCAGTGGAATAAAGTCCCATGGGTAGCGGGAACGGGATCAGAATTCAAAGCGGGTGAAGCCGCGTGCAACAGCTAGTTGTCTATTAATTCCACAGTAAAGAATATGCTCAGCTTATACTCAGCTAAGATTTACGTTAGCTAAGCTTGAACGAAGTTAAAGTATGGTCTATAGATCACCCCCTAAGACTCCGCTGTCCGTCCGTCTGTCTATCCGTCTGTCACCAGGCTATATCTCATGCATGGTGATAGTTAGACAGTTGAAATTTTCAAAGATGTATTTATGTTACCGCTATAACAACAAATACTACAAATAGAAGCCCCCCTTAAATATTTGCTTTATTTCCATAACGTCAACAGGTAGACGCTTGAAATATTCGCAGAATATTGAGTTATATTATTCACTTTAAAAATAAATAATTGAATTAATACGGAATAATTAAGTACGCAACACTTCGTGCGGGAGTCCAACTCAAAAATTACCGGTTTTTTTCAATATATCGTCAATGTTCATGACATGACGTAGTGTATAAGTATAAACGAGTTAAGGCTAGGGGATGTGTCAGAATTTTTTAGGCTTCTGTCGGCTCACCAGCCATAAATCTTTGTTTAACAGGAATCAACACCAACGGTTTAACTTGCTCATTGAACCATATCTTTTGAGTCGTCCCTTTATAGGTAAAACCTCTATAGAAATTCAAACTTTAAACATACAAATACGTATTTAGAATGCTTAAATGGCGGGTCAAAATCTGTACTGTGATTTGAATAAATGTAGTGTACT
The DNA here is from genome assembly GCA_946251805.1 of Cybosia mesomella. Lineage (NCBI taxonomy): Eukaryota > Metazoa > Arthropoda > Insecta > Lepidoptera > Erebidae > Cybosia > Cybosia mesomella. The sequence goes on along the minus strand of OX276393.1, from coordinate 18,949,922 downwards.
TTTTTTCAAATTTGATTAATTAACATTTAACATGTACATGTTACAAATTTTGCAAATTATGGAGAGTACTTGTAAGTTTTTTAAAAAAATGTATGCAAGACACACGTTGCCAAAAATCATGTAAAAACCTTATACATAACATACACACAACCTAGAGTCTCGTCTTGAGAATAAAATGTATGTGATATTGATATAACGATATAACCAGCTGTACCTGACCAAATTTTGTATTTTTGCTGTTTTCGTAGAACTTTACTCGATTGCTGCAGGTACTTGTACCCAACAGCTGACTATGAATACTGCTACCAAAAAGTTTCCAGTTGATTGTTTAAACCTAATGTGGGATATCCGAAATACATTTATCTATCGTTTTACTACACAATTCATTTTATCACATGTAAAACCTAAATATCATAACAAACCTATTCCTGAATTGTTTCTTAGTCTAAATAACAAAAATGGGTGACAGATGATATTATATCAACGTTTCGTGCGTACTTTTTGGACTATTAATTTACCTATTTCTGTATTGGGTTCAAAGATTATGAATTAAAAAGACATTTGAGGCTGATTACAGGGTTTCTTGAAGTAGGTACATATATGTATGTTATGTAGGGGTAATAATCTCAATTTTAAATAATTATAGTTGCGTGCTCGGTCGTAGTCTAGAATGAACTATTAAAGGCTTCGTTGGGCCACAGTAAGCATCCAACAGTCATGGACCAAAATCGAATGTTGTCTCGGGGAGAGTGCGCGCGCAATCCCCCGCCCTACGCCGCACCGCTCCGAACCTCCATTGATGATCTTCTTAATCTCGATACATGTTATTAATAAAATTCGTATGCCAACTTTAATAAGATGTACATCTTCGCAGGATGTCCCTAAAGATTGATTATATTGAGGAATTAATTCGAGAATAGGTTCATAATATGAGGGCGACTAATCTCACTAAACTCAGAGAGTTGGAGGGCGCTGGCCATCGTATCGTTTACTAGGTTTGGGCGTCGCTGCGTCTCGGCTTTGGGCGGGCGGCTGGTGCGCGGCAGTAGCCGGCGCGACTATGCGCACACAGCGCTGCCACGCACGCTTGTATCGCGACCCAGTCTGCTCTGACGTTTAGCCGAGCCGCCGGTGTCGTCCAGCACCGCAAGTGAAATCGTATCTCCTCACATTATAATCTGCGCACTTCGAGGCATCCTGCGATAATCGAAGGTGTCCATGCGTCCGGGAGGTAGTTAGCCAGCCTAGGGTCCCTGTCGGTCAGGACGGTGCGGGCACCGTGCGGTAGCTCGGGTGCGGGCGTGCGTCGGCAGCGCGAGCAGCCCGTAGTTGCGGCGAGTGCGCGCCGCAGCCAGCAGCTGGCGGTGTTTACACGCCGCGCCTGCATCCGCGCCGCCCCCGTGCGCTGCTCGCTGCAACATACAACACCCCTCATTTACTATTCAACGCTGTGAATTTTTAACTTTGCGAACGACCGAAGATAGAGGTATTTAAATGCTTATTAAACCTGACTCTCACAGAGAGATCGGTAGTGCACATTAGTGTCACGAGCTCAGAGCATACGTATCGAAACCGACTTGTCATAGTTCATTCGAGTGATTTCACAACTTCGTAAATATGGGTGCTAAAGAGAGCGTGGAGGCTGCTAAATTTTCTCAACAGTCTTGGAACAATTTCGAGGTTCGTAAATACCTTTAAATTTGCACATGGAGTGTTTGTATACCCCTACCTCCCTCGTGAATGTCTGTAATATGGGGCATTTGGCCATTAAAATAATGATAAATTAACGTTATGTGAAATCATAAATAAAACTTCATGCACAGTAAATTTGTACCGAGCAATCTGTATTATGCATGTTCACACGTACTATTTAAAATATATTAAAATATCTAATATTTAAATTTTTAATAAAAAGCTATGTAAATACTATGTAAATTAAGTATTATTTATTGTATTATATTTAAACGTTTATGTATTATTGCTCTATTATATTTATTATATAGATATGTTCATTTGGTTATGGCGAGATTTATTGGAATATATTAAATAACTAAGTGCCATGTAACACGTCATCGGTACCATTACAGTAGCATAGCGCACTGACTCGCCCGATAGGTTCAGAACAGTAGTTCTGGTTATTAGATATCTGTAATCTGGTTATTATCATACTTAAGGAAATATTATTACAATCTAAAAGAATTTAATCATTTGATTTTAATGGCTAAGCTAGTCGTTGTGTAAACACATAGATACCTATATTTCTGCTTTACCGCTAGTAGAATATTGTCCGCTCGGTGTGATAGAATTCAGTATTTTATGATTGAATAACCTTTACATTTTACATGCAAGTACATAAAAAATAAAGATGTTAGCGGTCAAAGGCGTCCTTATAAAAGTTACAATACTTAGACCCTTTGGCTAGAAGACTTCGTTTATCAACATATGATGATCACACTAAATAGTTTAATAGATTCGAGTGTGGAATGTACCGACATTTTGAATATATAACCAAACTAAGCTGACCCACATACAGTCGGTTTAATCTGACATGATGGAAGGCATTGCCGACGTTGAGATCGAAATGCGGCGATAGAATTTTAATTACTATTTAATGAAAGATACGATAGAGGCGGATAGGTGTATCGATTTTCCAAACCGGCTGTGTTAACTTTTTATTAATATTATATTAATATTCTTTATATTTCTTAGGCTAAAATGTACAGTAATTCAATGAATATAAGAGCAAGAACATATTGAGCCTACAGTTTACTTCGATCTTCGATCTTAAGTGAAATATTCAGAATATATAGATAGATATAAAATATATACATAGCTGTACATATTACAATTTATAGGTACATGTATCGATCAGTACATGGAATTTTAGGTTATAGAAGCAAAATAAGGAATTTAATCAGAAATAATACTGGTATAATATAAGATAACATCTTATTACCTATGAATATAACGAAGTACGTAATGCAGCTATAAAGAGGCGAGTTAGTCGATGACTTAATAATGATACCATGATGACTCACGTGTCCAAGCACAACTGGATATAACTAAGCAACTAGAGTCGCTGCCATATTGACACTCACATTAGATAATACACTTTACATCAAAGCAAGTGTGCTGTTTTTTTTTGTGAATTTTATTCCATAAAATTTCACATGAATACCAAACGCTGATTGTGCCACTTACGGCTGTTTTCAAGTAGTGTAGGTTTTGTAGATTGAATGTATTCTTTTTGTTGCCATGATGCATGTATATTTGCTTCACTTGCCTTTCCTATCAATTTACTCATATCATCTAAAACTAAAAATGGTTTTAAATAATAATTAAATGTATAAATTATGTCTCTATACGAGTATATTTTTAATTCACTGTGTAATACATTAAAAAAAAATTAATCTACATAACACATTTTCCTTTCCTTTACGTTTTATAAAGTACTTATATTGAATTTTGTAATTAAATTAATAATGTTATCAATCAAGAAAAATCTTGAGGAGATTGCTAACATCTTGAGCTGATGTAGAGAAGCTGAAGGTTGTTGATTGTGTGAGACAGATGAGACATATGTTTGAATGTAAAAAACTTATTGGTTGTATTGCAGCACGCTGTTGTGAAACACCCATATAGACACGGCACGCAGCGCTCGCAGAGTCTGAACCGCGGGCACTCACTCTCGCGCACCGATGGCACCTGGTGACATCACGGGACCGCGGGTGAGTACAAACTACGTCATCACCAACACACCATAAGATTATCAAGGAACAAGTAGGTTAGGAAATCACTATTCTACACCATGTAACTATTTTAGTTACCTGTCATTATGTTGGATCAAAATGGTCAATGTCAATTCAAATCATAATATTAGTTTTGGGTTAACGGGATATTTACCTCGTTTTGTTTGGAGTGTCCGATATTTCGGTTCTGTAGCAAACGTCGTTATCACGGAGGCACTAGTAACTTCTTCAGTGATCATGGTGCTGGTTAAAGTGCTGAAATATTGGACACTTAAAACAATACATAGTGAATATCCCATAAACTCTGATACTAATATTAGTTACCATAATAGTTTAAATACCTAAATCATATTTTTTTACATAACATAACATAACTTCACGCCTGTATCGAAGGGGTAGGCAGAGGTGTATTACACAGTATTTTTTAATGTGTATATATATAAATTGGCGTTGATATTTTAACCATTTCTATACTCCAAATTGAAAACGTTTAGCAAATTGTGACTTCACCCTTTATTGGTCTTATTTTATAATTACATACATTATCATGTACTTACTAATTCACATTATGTGCCTCTGCATAAACAGACTCGATTATGTTTTCGGTTATTGCCCTTCATATTCGTCGCTTACGTTAAGTAGCATCTAAGGCTTAGCATACATTATTTGATATTATAGATGCTTTTAATAAAAAAAATCTGCGGGAAAATTTATAATAATTATATGGTTATGTGTGGCTATGTATGGTTATGTTATGGCTTAAAAATGAATCGCCAAGGACCAACTGGGAAATACGTATCATCAAAATTTATTCTTATACAGAAACTAGCTGTGCCCACAACGTCGTCAGCGTAAACCTGGATCTGGATTTTGATATTTTGTGCGAAACTCTAACTCTTTTTCTTAAATAAAAGTAGCCCAGTTACGCTTTATACCATCAGCTATCTGCTGTAAAAATCCATCAAAATCGGCCCTGCCACTTCACGGTCACTCGCAACAAACAAACAGAAAGGTAGACTGACAGAACATTTTTTTTAATTGTTATTTTGTTAACTGTATCGCGAATATATTCATATGTATTGGTTAAAAAGCTATTAACATTATGTACACACATTTTGTTTTTTGTTTGTATTTGTATAGTTATTGAAAAAACTGTAACGGCATAAGAGAGCGTCATGTCGGTATATGAGTCGACTTTAACCGTAAGGTTTTAGTCGGTTCAAGCCCGACATAACCGCCCCCGCTGGCCGGCGGGGGGGTATCCGAGGGGATTTCCGCATGAAAAAAGAAAAAAAAAAAAGGCATGCCAATATACGTTTCACACCAAAGTTACATACATACATATACTCACACCTTTTTCAAGTAGTTTCCCTGGAGTAGGTAGAGACCCTTCACAATCTCTCTCTACTGTCATTAAAACTTTCACGCAAGCCCACCCACCGTTTTCGCGTGCCTTAGATCTGCCCTTTTTCAATACATTATCATTAATTTGATCAATTTATGTTCTGTGAGGTAAACCTCGGCCTGCATGCTTACTGACATGTCCTTACATACTTGTAGCGTCATTCGCACTGTACTTATTCGTTCTACTTCCCCACACCACCTTAGCATACCCTTTTCAGTTCTCGTTACAATATTCTCTTTTTCACCGAAATTATAATGTTATAATTTGTATTGAACTCGTATGCCTCCTAATAAAAACGCTACATTCCAACATAATTATAATTAGTTCGAATTGTTCATTTCTAAAAATATGATGACAATCCTAGATAGCATAAGTGGTATGGTAATGCAATTTTCTTTTTCTTTGGGAGACGTTGCTGCTTTTGAACCATATTCTGCCGAAGTGGTTGTGGCTCATTTCTTAGATTAGTCGGTACCTCCAAGTATCCCTCTCATTAGAGGAAAGTTAATGGATAAACAAAGAGAATACAGCCAAACTATAAATTTTGACGGTGGCTTTTTGATCTATGAAGAATTGAAGATAAAATCGTCCGACACGTAACCTTGATCGCTAACGGAGAAGAACTATATTAAAAATAGTTCTAATGGCCCGATGGTTGTAAGCTATTCAATTCTTAACTGTATAGTTATAACAACCCTAAACTATAGTAAGACATGCTGGCCAGTGGTATGTATAAAATATCCTCCAAAAGAATGTGGTGGCCAGGCATGGTGACCAAGCCGTGTCAGCGGGTAGTGGGAACAAAATATTTTTTTACTTCACATCTTTATTTGAAGTACTGCCCTGCACTGCTTCACTACCTGCATTCTGTACAGCTTAAGAGGGTATCGTCCCTTCCGTCCTTGGAGCTGCTAAGGTTAGACTTCGGTTGTTACAAGTGTTCATTAGCTACAGTAATCGCTTTCTACCAGGTGGGTCGTGTTGTTATCACCTAAATAGTATAAAAAACAAGCAGAAAATGGTACTGTACACTTCACAATAAGCTCAAAATATTACCTGGATATATAATATATGGCCATAATGCATGGCCATCAGATTATAACTATACTTAAATCGAGCTAGTGTTCCTCGCGCAGTAGAATGTTAGAGTAGGTAGGTGTAATGACATCAAGTCTCTCCTCTAAAGGCGAATCAAGGCAAGTTTTCCATTCTTAGTACTAGTAGTGATAGTACTAGTTACATATATTTGATGTCTAACTAATCATTAAATAACCGCGGTAGCCTAGTGGTATGGGTAATGGACTGCTGAGACGATGTCTCAGGTTCGATCCCAGGTTTTAACATGGCACACACCAATGACTTTTCGATGCTTTTCGAAGTTATGTGTGTATTTATCGCAGGTTTATAAGTGCCCGGTTAATGGCAATAGGCTCGCCACCTATTACATTGGGACCTAAACATAAACTGGCGAAATGTGGGTGCTAGCACCTCTGCCTACCCCTTCGGGGATATAGGCGTGAGTTTATGAGATGAGATGAGTAACTAATCATTGACCTGCTATAACTTTACGTTTGTTTTTTAGAGATATTTTGTGTTTTTGAGAGCAATTAATACTACATTCATAGAACACGTGACTTAAGGGATAGGGTGAAGGGGCTCCAACCAAGACCTTTGGAGCCAAGACAACCTCACCTGTGAGCAGTACACCTACTGATTAACTTTTGTGGCTGTGGTGCAGCGTCTCCTCTCAGGGTTGGGAAGTCAGACAGCAGTCGCTTTCATAAAAATCATAAAAATTAAACCAATAGCAACATAGGGAGTAAGCGGACCTTGGGTTCCGAGTTGAAGGCCTCGGATGGAACAACACTAAAATGATGATGACAACTGTGTGAAACACTAAATCATCGAGCATAATAAATCATTGTTGTTGTAATTCTAAATTTGATGAAGTCACGATTAGACTTATCTGATCTTTATAAATTACTTTACAGCATTTACGGTAAAGTGCGGCCATACTTTTTAGGGTTCCGTTGCCAAATGGCAAGAAACGGAACCCTTATAGATTCGTCATGTCTGTCTGTCTGTCCGTCCGTATGTCACAGCCACTTTTTTCCGAAACTATAAGAACTATAATGTTGAAACTTGGTAAGTAGATGTATTCTGTGAACCGCATTAAGATTTTCACACAAAAATAGAAAAATACATTAAATTTTGGGGGCTCCCCATACTTAGAACTGAAACTCAAAATATTTTTTTTCATCAAACCCATACGTATGTGGTATCTATGAATAGGTCTTAAAAAATGATATTGAGGTTTCTAATATCATTTTTTTCTAAACTGAATAATTTGTAAGAGAGACACTTCCTGTAACTGTAACTTCTAAAATAAGAGAATGATAAGACTAAAAAAAATATATGATGTACATTACCATGTAAACTTCCACCGATAGTGGTTTGAACGAGATCTAGTGAGTAGTTATTTTTTAATACATCATCAATCGTAAACCGCAATTTACCTTTCATTCAATCAACTCCATTAAAAATATTAAAAACAAAAAAAAACATTATTACGTTAATTGCTACTATGGAACCCTTCATCACTTGTCCGCTTTTTACAATATCAAAACACTAAGTTGTATCTTTGCGATAGTAGATCCTTCTGGACTACAATCTGTTTTAAAACTCATATTGTGTGGACTTCTCTGCGGCAACTGCTAGGTTACGTGGGTAATTAATGTCTGACCATGCCACCGCCAGGTCGCGGTACGAGGGGTAGACCCAAGAAGTGCTGGCTTGACGTCTTAGACGATGACATGCGTGCCAATCGGCTCACTATAATGGATACCTATATGGAAATGAAGTGGAGAAGGAAAGCGGACCCTGGATTCCAAGGTGACAGCCTCGGATACGACCGGGACTAACGCAAAGAAGATGATGATTGTGAGGACATCTATGTACACAAACAAAAATATCAAACGTCAACCAACACTATGCACTGACAGTTGGCGAGAGATCACTTAAACCACACCTCCATTACCACTACTCCCCCATCCACCCACCCACCCCACACCTACCATATACGTTACGACTTTGCACGGGAAAAATCATAAAATGCTTAATTAAGAATATCAACCAATAAGGAACCAATTTAGATAAATTTGAATAAATGGTGAATTCTTAGTCTTGTTGCAGAGCTACCTAGCAGTTCCAATTGTGAACCACCATACAGGGCTTCAATCAAATTCTTGTGGGTATTCTACTCAAAAACACAGACGAAATTTCATTAACTTCCATATCAAGTTTAATGGTTGTTGCTGCTTCCTTCAAACTAACCAACTTCCCATATAAACTTTCAAATTTATGATATTTCATGCTGTTTGCTTTGGAAATGATCGAGAAGATAGAGTATTATTTTTGTATATTACTCTGGAATCCGATTACTTTTACTTAATAATTATTTTTGTATATGGTTTCTATATTTCTGAGTTTGTTAGTATTTAACATCTATAACCTCCCTATTCGATTTACAAATTTCTGTGTCATTGACGTCAACGAAATTCATGAGTGTAAACATTACAGGCAGCGTAGTGCAGTGCGCCGAATGCGGAACGCGCACGATGGGCAACAAGCTCTCATCGTGCTCCTGCGCGCCCATCTTGCGCAAGGCGTACCGCTATGAAGACAGCCCGTGGCAAAATTCGCGACGTAGAGACGGACATTTACTAAGGTAAGCGACATTATGTTTTTAATACTCTTCATCTTTAATATCAAACCCATGTCTTTTGTTAACCAACTTTGTGTTACATTTTATGGGGACGACTAAGCGCTGGCATAAGCATTTTAAGGAGTTTTTTCCGCATCTCCAACGACTCCAGGTATACCTTACGGTGTACTATAATACAATCTGGAAATAAACACTCCGTTTCAGTTGTTTACGTGAAGTAGTGCAGCGGTCGACTCCCATGAAAATGGTAAAGCTCTAAAGAGCTAACCACATTTTTGTAGAAATGCTCAACACTAACCTATCTACGGCCATGAACATGCTATCGCAGTTGTTAGGGGATTGGGAAACTACGGACAGACTGGAATAATATAATAAAATTCTTATCCAAGTTTCAAAGAAAGTAAGCTGACTGACTGCATTGATTGGTATTCCGCAATATCATATTGGGCAGGCATTTGAAATCAAATCAGTTAATGGTAAAGGTTAATTTTCGAAACTTCGCAATGGTCGTCGACATGTAAAGGTGAAAATGTATGTATCAGAAAACTCAGATAGCCTAGGCAATAAAATGTGGTGAGTTCAACACGTTCAACGGTTCACGGTTCAATAGCTTCGTCTGCGTGGTGTTCGAAGGAAATAAGTATAGTTTCCAGCTTCATCTTTAATGAAAGTCAGAGCTACCTACAACTACAAGTTATAGAGTATGGCCAAACTTCAAAACAGTGTGGCTAATAGGGTGTGTGACGGAAAATGTGGAGGGTTACAGAAGATAATTATTTTGCACAATAAACCATTGCCATCGCCAAATTTTAGGCAGGTATATACCTACTGTCCAGTAAACAAATTAAATCTCCATTTTGGAAATACTGCATTGAAGTTCCGATTGACCGGCAATTTAAACGCTGAGAATTAATCTGGATTTCCCTAGAGATCCTGACATAAGTTGGAGCTGGAGGCTGTATCATTCTTAGTATAACGGATCAAGCTACTGATAAATTTTCATTACTTTTCATTACAGAACTGAAATCTATGTAAAAATACAGGAAGTGTAATCAAGCATGAACATAATAATGTAGAGAGGAGTACTTTGAATGTCTTTTAATACATCCAAGGGACATAGTAACATCACTAAAATCAGATTTCTATTATACTTATTTTATGGTGCAGCTTCCTTTTTTAATTTAGAGCAACTTACACATCGCTTATCGTTTTGTAACCAGTCGCTCATAATTTTTTGCAAAGCAAGTTACGTACTTTTATTGATTATAATCAGAATTTCTTCGTCTCTAAACTCATGTCACTTTCGATATGTTGGAGTAACCTGACTACCTAATAACTAATAAAATAGATTTTTGTATGCAATGATAGCAATATGATATAAAGTTGAGTTATTAGTAAAGTGCATGACAGTGAATGAGACAGGGGTAACTCTGAAGGTTATTGGAACTTCTATTAGATAATGCCAAAACTGCAGCTGCCGTAAAAATAAACCTTACGGCATCTTCATCATCATCATCTAAAAGCTATCTTCAGGGAAGAATATGCTTTATCAGAAAAATCGTGACAATAGATGTTTTAGAACCACCTATATAATAGAGTCAAAGCGGAATGATTGCTGATAAGCTGGTTCCTATTTAAAATAATCCCTAGGACGAAAGACATCCTATAGCATAGACTACATTGAACAACATGCAACATATCACTTTTAAAACCTGATGTTTTGACTACATTGTAGTAAACTGTGTACCATACTCTGTGTCGGTGTGTTTTATGTTTTAGTTCTTACAGACTATGGGCGGAAGTGTTCCACGTGTCAGCCAGCGGCGCCGGTACTGTAAAATGGCAGCAGGTATCCGAAGATTTAGTGCCGGTCAACATCACCTGCGTTCAAGACTCACCCGAGTGCGTTTTTCACATTACCGCTTACAACTCGCAAGTCGATAAGATACTAGACGTCAGACTACTGCAACCCGGTGAGTTAGAATCTAGAGCAAGAGAATATAGTAAAAATTTGAACTATCAATATTATCACAAAATTAAAGGCGTGACGAAGATGATACAGATTAAGTGTCATCATCATCATCAACCTATTCTAGTCCACTGCTGGACATAGATCTCCCCTAATGAGCGCCATAGCGCCCTGTCTTCAGCTTGCCGCATCCAGCATCTGCCCGCAGTCTTTCGCAGATCGTCATCCCACCTGGCCGGAGGGCGTCCTACACTACGTTTGCCGAGTCGCGGTCTCCACTCAAGAACACGTTTACCCCAGCGGTTGTCGGTTCTTCGCGAGATATGGCCGGCCCACTGCCACTTCAGCTTGCTTATTCTTTGAGCTATGTCGATAACCTTGGTTCTCTGTCGGATGTATTCGTTACGAATCCTATCCTTCAGAGAAACTCCGAGCATAGCTCTTTCCATAGCTCGCTGAGCGACTTTGAACTGGTGGACCAGCCCTACCGTGAGTGTCCACGTCTCAGCTCCGTAGGTCATTACGGGTAGGACGCACTGATTGAAAACTTTCGTTTTCAAACACTGCGGTATGGATGACGAGAAGACCCGACGTAGTTTCCCAAACGCTGCCCAGCCTAGCTGGATCCTCCTCTTGGCCTCCGTCTCAAAATTGTTTTTACCCAACTGCACAATCTGCCCGAGGTAAGTGTACTCAGAAACAATTTCAAGAAGGTGGCCATCCACGACGACCGGTCCTGGATCAATGTGGCCATTGATCAAGACTTTGGTTTTATCCAAATTCATGCCAAGACCGATGCGTCGCGAGGCTGAAGCTAGGCCGTCCAGCATCTGGGTTAGCTCCTCTAGCGACTCCGCCATTAAGACTATGTCATCAGCGAATCGCAGGTGTGAGATGTAGTCGCCGTTTATATTTATGCCCTTACCTTTCCAGTCCAGCGTCTTAAACATATCTTCCAATACGCTCGTGAACAGTTTCGGGGATATGACATCCCCCTGTCTCACTCCTCTGCGCAATTGGATGGGTTTAGACTGCTGACCCTGTACTTGGACACTCATAGTGGCGGCTTCGTAAAGGCATCTCAGCACCTCGACATAACGATAGTCTACTTGACATCGCTGTAAGGATTCCAGAACAGCCCAAGTTTCGACGGAGTCAAATGCCTTTTCATAGTCCACAAAAGCGAGACACAGGGGCTGATTATACTCTTCGGACTTCTGTATAATCTGCCTCACTGTGTGAATGTGGTCTATGGTGCCATATCCTCCGCGGAACCCAGCCTGTTCCGGTGGCTGGAACTCGTCGAGTCTCCTGGCGAGACGATTCGTGACCACTCGTGAAAATAGCTTATAGACGTGGCTCAGGAGTGTGATGGGTCTGTAGTTTTTAAGGAGGGTCTTATCACCCTTCTTAAAAAAGAGAACAACCAAACTCCCGCTCCACGCCTTAGGAGTTCTCCCACTGTGAAGGACGGCGTTAAAGAGCTTCTGTAACTCCTGTATGACAGGAGCTCCTCCTGCCTTCAGAAGCTCTGAAGTAATTCCATCCTCACCGGGGGCTTTTCCATTTTTAAGCTGCTTCAGAGCTAACACGATCTCGTCTTGACTGATATCAGGCAGTTCGTCGGTATAGTGGCGTGTCAGGGTGGCTCTGGAATCATGGTCGTCTCGTCGAGGACGGGGAGCATGTGCAGTATACAGACGGCCATAGAAATCCTCTATCTCGGCGGAGATCTCCGGCTTCGACAAGACGGTCCTCCCGTCATGCGTTATGAGCTTCGTCAGATGGCTCCTTCCAAGCTGCTGAGTGAATACTTTGGACCCTCGGTTTCGCTCTATCGCCTCTTCAATGAGGCGTGTGTTGGAGCTCCGAAGGTCGCGCCGTACCATCTTCGCAAGTTCCTTGTTTAGGTGTGACCTGTCTGACGAAGTCGCTTGGGTGGTTTCCCGTCTTCTTGCCATCAGCCCCAGAGTCTCATCCGAGAGTTTGGACTTCCTGCCAGTGCGCTGTTTTTTGCAGAACTTGATGCCCTCGTCTCTCAGCGTTTCGACCAGATTGTGTAGGGTCTCGTCAGCGTCATCAGTGGGTTCCAAGGCAACAAATCTTTCCCCGAGAAGCTGCTGGAACTTCTCGGTGCCCGCCATGATTTGTGTTGGGTTAGGTCGGAGCGTGGACATCATCAAACGGTTTAGTTCAAGCTTTAGGTTGATATGCAGAGAGCCTCGGAGCAGTCGGTGATCAGATCCGGTATTAAACCTGTTGATCACTGAGACATCTCTGAATATGTGCTTGCTATCCGTCATGATGAAGTCGATCTCATTTTTTGTCACAGCGTCGGGGCTTTGCCATGTTCACTTCCTTTGAGGCTGTTTCTTAAAGAAGGAATTCATTAAGAATAGTCCCTCTTTCTCAAGGAAGTTGACAAGCATTTGTCCCCTGTGATTCCTAACTCCATAACCATGCGGGCCTATACGGGATTCGTACCCAGACTGGGTACCCACCTTGCCGTTAAAGTCCCCCATAACAACGTTGAAGTGAGCCTTAGTGGTGTTGTGCAAGGCTTTGGATATGTCTTCATACATATCCTCCACTTCATCATCCGAGTGTGCCGAGGTCGGTGCGTAGACCTGAATAACCTTCATGCTATACCGCTTGGATAGCCGAAGGATCAGGTACGCTACCCTGTTCGACACGCTGGAGATTTCTTGAACGTTGTTAGAGAGGGCCCTATTGACGAGGAAACCTACGCCACCCTGGGATGTTTTATCACCCTCGCGAAAGTAGAGAAGATGGCCCGAGTCAAGGGTTACGGTGTCCTCTCCCTCTCTACGGACTTCGCATAACCCGAGAACATGCCATTTAATGTTCTCTAACTCCACTTCCAACTGCGCTAGATGATGGTCAAGCCTCAGAGTGCGTCCGTTATACGTAGCCAGGGTCAGTTTGTGAAGGGTTTGGTAGCCTATTGTAGCCCGGGGATTCTTAGCACCCCCTGCCCCGCCGTTACCATGGCCGCTACCATGACCAGGGATAGCGAGGCGGCCGGGAACTGGGGCCATCTTTTGGCTGTTTCCTTCATTTGGGGGTAGTGCCCATAATCCCCACGCTGGGCAGGCGGGTTGGGGATCGCAGTTTGTTGGAGGGGTTGTTCTGCGGGGGTGCTGCTGCCCGCCCCCGGATATGTCCCTTTAGATTAAGTGTGAGGTTTATCTATTATTTGCAAATACTGATTAAATTTCAATCAGGCATGTATGTATTATTCGTTTCAACTGTGAATTACATTATCACTTGTCTCTGCTGGATGAACTGGAATTCGTACAATTTTTTCTAAGCAAGATATTTATTGCGGTGTTTTATGAGATTAGTTTATCTTTTAGTTTAAGCCTTTGGAAACTCTTTTATTTTTGTAAGTATTCTTTGTAATAAGCTGTTCTTTATTGTCCTAGTTTTCTATATTCTTAAATGTAAACATATTTTTAACGATGATGTCATTTTTTATGTGAACTTATGCACAATTCACCGACTAACTAGCCAATGAAAGATTTGTTTATGAGAATTGTATGAGTTAAAATCCAGTCGGCACATTTGTGCGTATACAGTTATTGCATGAATTCACAATATGTGCAGATTCATACTATATGTATTTTAAGCATAATGACATCACTATTTTACTTCCGTTTAGCTATAAACAAGCCGGGAAAGTGCGTGTCGGACCACGCAATTTGGTGTAGAGGGATAGGCATATATTTTAAGACTTTACAAGCTTACATCTTAGCAACCATGGACAATTTTCTCAAAAAAAAATCTAGATTTGTCTAACGATATCTTAAATGCTTATGTATTTTTTTTTCATTTCTCAGTTACAATCTTCGAGTCAATTGTAATTGTAGTGTAGTTTTTGTAATCTTATTACACCTCTAGGTATTTAGCGACTCATATTAAACACCAAACTCCTTAAAAACTCCTAAAACACCTATGTGTCACATGACAGATGGAGAGAATTAAATTATAAGGTTCTTCTCTTTTACACAACTGTAAAATGCTGTACATGATTTTCTGAAGACCAATAGCGTAACACCAATCTAAAATGAAAGACAATGGTCTACATAACGTAATCAATCGTTTTAGACACACAGATTTCATACAGCGGGATGTTATTAACAGATGACTTAAGATTTTTACGTTAGTTCAAATCTCTCTAATACAAATCTCTCTATCTAAATTGTAAACGAGTATGATATCATCATATTTAAGAAGCATGGATCATATCAAAGCAAAATATTTGGTAAGCTCCGAAACTGCAGAGAATGTGGTCATGATAACCTATTAAAATGCTTTTTACAAAATAAATAAGACTACTTGCGATGTGTAGAGATATTTGTAAAAATTACCTTTATCGGCATATAGTTATGAGTCACAGTAGTCAAAAATCAAACAAAAGAAGTTGTGTATCTAGAGTATGAAATAAATGTTAGATTCAATGTTACACAAGATGAAAATACTTAACAGCAGCAATAATAAAAACAAAACACAACATTCTAGTTCTATTTATATGTCAGAGAAACATGAAAAAGTAGTTCTTGAAATAGACGCTCGCTGTAATCACTTTGACAGAATAAGTAGATATACATTTTCACTAAGGCGATCCGGGCGATACAACGTGGCCGGTGTAACCTAGTTTTAAATATGTAAGACCAGTAATCGACTGAATTCATCAATATGAAATAGTTCAATTAGGATTTGCAGAAATATGCTCAATACTTTGACCAATCGGTATGAAAACAGTTCAAATATATTACACATGTTTATTGTTTGATATATACTGATGGTTTGCCAATGTGCGATGACTCAACTGGAACTCAGTTCTTATTGATTTTAAGTTCCAGCCCTTATCAAAACAAAACAAACATTTAGTCGGTTCAAGCCCGACATAACCGCCCCCGCTGGCCGGCGGGGGGGTATCCGAAGGGATTTCCGCACGAAAAAAAAAATGTACATTGACAATCCCGAGGGGGCCATCTCATAACCGGAGATGGCCTAGGGTCAGTCGGGGTGCGAGGGATATGCTTTATGGGCAATCCTGAACCTGCGGTTTTAGTCGGTTCAAGCCCGACATCGCACTTGCGGTCAGCTGCAGGTGCGTTGTGAGCCTTACACGGCGTTAAGTATAATATGGGTGTTACACAGCGAGCATTCGTGCAGTCAGTACAAGGAAATCAATGAGCAACGAACTGCTCGTACATTGTTTTACGGTACACAGCGTACAATACGTTCCGTAACACCGGTCACTATGCACCATTAGGTCAATAGTGTAGTACTACAAGTGTTTCATGATATAATACCGGTAACAATAGTGCAGTTTTATATTATTTTACAACGTATAATAACATACAACATACTTACAGGCACTCGGATAGGTCAAGCGTCTGAATGCTTCGTGTATTGGAAAGATCCGATGACGAACGACACCTGGGGATTGAACTTCACATCGCCTATTGATGCCAAGCAATTTAGAGAATGCTGTGTGAGTACATTGTTGGATATCATAGATTACGATAAATTACTATTTTATAAACATGTTAATTCGTTTAATTTCTTTCTTTTGAAACAACTAAGTATACATACAATTAACACTATTCTGTCATTTTACTTACGACATTCTATCGTAGGATCTTTCTTAGGGAACAAATTTTGATAGGCCAACTAAAAAGTCATTGCAAATTAGTGTCCAATTAGAGTAAAAAAGGCGAGAGGATAATAATGGCTTTTTAGGAAGAGATTTAAACGGTCTCTTGAATTTAATTAAGTTTTACGTTATTCTAAGCAACATTGATGTATCATTGTTGCTTAAAATAACGTGAAGTTTCATGGATCTCACCTGTAGGTCCCGAGATGATTCTAAAACCTGTAGATCATCATATAAATCTGGGTTGTGATTCTATCGGCTTTACCAAAAACTGGATATTGGTTACTTTTAATGTGCTGTGTTGGAAGAATGGAGCTAGAAGCCACGATGAATTAATCATTTTATTAAGGGGCTCCGCCAGAATTATCGGTTCCCTATCCGCTTGTACACCTGCTGATTGACTGATGAGGCTCTGGCACAGGCTTTCCTCTCGGGAGTCGGGAATGGATTTGTAGGAGCGAGCTTGGGGGATTAGCTTATGCTAGCTTAGCTTCGGATGCGACCGGATGGCGGTTGCATCTGGTTGGTACTTGGATGAAGAAGGAGAGCTGTTTTTTTTTCAAATTTACCTAATCAAATTGTTACTTCAGGCTAGCTTTCAAACATGCATGCATATATTATGGGACTTACAAGAACACCATCCCCTCGTAAATTAAATTTGAGATTATGTCGATGATATGAGACCTCTTAAATGATACTCGAGTGTCGCTCCGATTCCGATCCCGCTGCAGTCCGGGGGGAACGGAATCGGAGCGGCCGGTACACCCTGGGCGGCGGTCAATGGCTTCCCCTTCACCCCTTCATAGGGTTTTTTTTTTTTTTTTTTTTTTTTTGTATCTTTATTAACGGATAATTACAGAAATCTTACATATAAACAAGGCCCCACAAAACCGTTTCCACGGTTTGACTGCGGGAACAGAACAATATTATTTGCTATATTTGCATGCGGACATTATATTTATATATTTTACGCATATTTTAGAATTTAAATTTGGTACAGTGCAAAAATTACAATTACAATTGGTTTATTAGGTGATCTCGTAGTAATTTGGCAAATTTGGCCTTTCTAATTTCATTTCTGATGTCTGCGGGCAAACTGTTGAGTAAGTACGGTACTCGTTTGTCTAGCATTCTGTCTCCAAAGTAGTTGCATACTCTGGGTACTTCATATTTACCCGCAGATACCTTCCTAGTTACACAATTATGGGCAACCAGTGGGTAACGCTCCCAACTGCCATGGCTATTAACAAGAAGTAGGTATTTATGCTTTAAACTAACGGGAAGAATTTTACAAATTTTAAAGAGTTTATAATAATCATTAAAATTAGAATTATAAACGGGATATTTACCATGTTTAGTATCTTTTTCGAGAATCCGATATTTCGGCACTGTTACAAGTACCATGATTGACTGTTACAAGTACCATGATCACGGATGTACTGTACAGTACATCCGTGATCATGGTACTTGTAACAGTGCCGAAATATCGGATTCTCGAAAAAGATACTAAACATGGTAAATATCCCGTTTATAATTCTAATTTTAATGTAAATGACCATGTCAATCTAAAATCATTTTATAATAATCGCCTTTACAGTTATTTTTGGTTTTCCTACTAACTAACAGTTTTAAAAATCTAATTTGTTGCGATTCTAGTTTATCTATATAGCTTTTGAATGTAAGTCCATAGCAGTCAAGAGCGTAGGCCAGTATGGGTTCGACTAATTGTAAGTAAAGGCATTTCAGCGTACTAGTAGGTACTTTAAAGCTTAGGTGGTAGAATTTACCTAGTAGTATTCTAAGTTTATTACATATGTGCTCAATATGGTACGACCAAGAGAAGTTTTCGTCCACTTTCATTCCAAGGTAGGTAACACATTTTTCTTGTTCAATAGGCTTACAAGTACAGTTACAGTAATGGTTATGGATACAATCATAGCTATGTGTATAAATAGGAGTTGTGATGTTGAGCGGAGGTGAGTAAGGTGAATGAATTAAGACTATTTTGGTTTTGTCTGCGTTAAGGTTTATACCGTTGTCGTGAGACCATTTCACCACTCTGTCCACATCAAGTTGTACGAGTCGACACGCCTCGACTATATCGGTACCAGCGCGGAGCGCGCATAGGTCGTCTGCGAACATGTAGGCTGAACAGTGGCGAATAACGCTGCATAAGCTGTTGACATGCATTAGGTAGCAAATTGGACCGCACCCCGCGCCCTGCGGCACCCCGCACCTCACCTTTACAGGGTCGCTGTACGACTCGTCAACCTTTACGCGGTAGTATCTTTCAGTTAAATAATCGCGAAACCATTTGTTGAGCGGTTCCCCCACCCCACACTCCCCCATCGCATTTAATAATGTATTTTTTCCTAAAGTATCAAATGCCCTTTTATAATCAAAGAATACTGCTATTATAAACTGTTTTTTATTTAAACTGTTATTAATTTCGTTAGTAAATTTTGATAAGAGGGTGTTTGTGCTTCTAGTCTTTTGAAATCCGTGTTGACATTCACTAATTAAGTTATTTTGTTGAAGGTAATTTCCTAATTGATTTACTATGCATTTTTCCATTATTTTATCTACACTTGACAAGATTGCAATTGGTCTATAATTTGATAATATTTTACGGTCTCCCTTTTTAAAAATTGGGCGCACTATTGCTTCTTTCAACTTACTCGGACATGTGTAGGTACGTACACATTGGTTTATTAGATGGGCGAGAACAGGACTTACTTTATTCACAATATGTTTTAGATCTGACATGCGCAAGAGGTCGCTTCCTGGTGACTTATTTGTATCCATACCCATGATAACTTTCTTTACGGCCTCACTACTCACCGGCTGCCACCTCATACTAACACTATTTTCATTTACATACGTTATCCTATCCAACCATTGTGTATCACATTTGTGCTTTATGTTTTCAATTTCCTCTGTAAATGTTGTCGCAAACTTATTACAAATATCTTTAACACTTCCCTTAATTTTTACATTGTTTAATATTATGCTATCTAAAGATTGTTTATTTTTCCCCATCATTGTATGTATTCTATCCCATAACTTTTTTACATTATTATTACAATCTAGTATGCTTTGTTTATCATAATCACTTCTACTTTTAGTTATTATTTTATGGCATTTATTTCTATATTTTGTGTATTCTAAACGTTTAATCATATTAGTCGGTTCGTTCTTCCATAATGAAAATAGTCTATCCCTTTCTAATAACAGTTTCTTATGATCTTTCGTAACCCAATTTTTATTATTCCTAGTATTATTATTTATCATTTTATTTTTATAACAACACTCATATATATTAACAAACATTAGTCTAAATGATTCATACATTTGTACAGGACATTCAATCTGTAAGAGATGATCGAAATCAATGGACGATAGTTTTTCCCGCACCGCGCGATTGTCAAGGAAACGCCGTCGCGTAACATCAGTATGCGTTTGCTCGCGCGTCGTTATCACAGTTCCCTGACCGCCCGCTGGGGTGCAGCCCCATTGCACTGCAACAGATACTGCGTAATGATCTGATATTTTACTTTTTATTATAGCTGACTGAATTTGTGCGAGTGGCGCTCTTATGTATATATGGTCTAAACATGATTCAACTAAATTACCCATTAATATTTCGCTTCGCGTAATTCCATTAATACATTTAGTAAACCCGTACTCGGCTAATAGATCTTCATATAATATCACATATTTATCTTGTTGTTTTAATAGGTTAATATTAATATCACCGCAGAATAGCACTTTAGCATTTTGAGGTATTTTATCTAGCAAGGTACGAAGTTCATCAAGAAATTGTACTATTTTATCTTGTTTGTTGATCTTAGGCGGTCTATATATCGAAATTAGATAAATACGTTCGTTATTATAGTTGAAGGTCATGGCCACGCATTCAGCCGAGCGCATTTCGGGTGCAGGTGCAGGTGGCTCGCACAGGTGTGCAGCTAGCCCTCCCCGCGCATACACTAATACCCCTCCCCCTGTTCGCCCGGTGCGAGCAAAACTATTTAATGTAAAACCTTCAATGTTATAAAAATCTAACTGCTCATAATTTATATTTGGTTCAGTAATAACAATAACATCAATATTGTGTAAATTAAAATCTAAACTAACTAACAACTCACTAAAATGTTTCTTCAGAGATCGTATATTGATATGAATCAGACAAAAGTCTTTATTATTGTTATTAAACGATGACATCCAGCTACTTATGTCATCTACACAAGACGCACTAACTAGCCCGTCGTTAGTTATTGTTTCTATGACATCGTGAAACGAGAATTTTAATGCACAATGTTATCCGTATCATATAAAACGGTTATGAATGGTGCGAAAATGATACTACGTTCACTTATTGAGTAATTCACGAATATCACTTTCAGATCTTACCCACACTGACTTATCACCATCTTCCTTTTTTATCAGTATTCTGCCGTTTACGATCCATATATACTTGTAAATATCCTTTAGCTGTTTTTTTGTGTTCCATAGCAATTCTCGTGTGGTTTTAGTGAGATCCTCGTTTATATATATTTTATTTTTCTGGGAACCTGTAGTAATACTGCTGCTATTTATTTTCATTAGCTTCCGTCGATTTGCTAACCACGAATTCCGACTTTCAGTACCAGTACTCTTAAAACCTACTAAAATTGTGCCTGGCTTGTCGCTCGTTTTGCGTTGTTGACGACGTGTTGCCCATTCAATATCATTGCAGCGTACCTCAAGCGTTTCTCCTACTTTTTTGACTACCTCCATTATATTTTCATCAGGTACTTGCTCGATACCTACTATTTCGATGTTATGTTTACGGGTGCCTTGTTCAAATTCATGCATTTTTTGTTCAAGTGCAAGGTTGCACTTTTCTAGGTGCACACATCTGTTGTTTACATTCACAATAGATTTTTCAAGATTACATATTTTCTTTTTTGATTGTTCGTGTTCCGCTTTGGCATTGATCGTCGGCCAATACCCAACGTGACGGGAACACATCGCTCTCCGTACTCCTCTGCTTTCAGAGGAGACAGGATGAGCGATGCTGTTAGTGGTGAGATGGCCCAGGGTCAGCCGGGGTGGGAGGGATATGCTCTATGGGTAACCTTACACCCCGGCGTCTGAAGACCCGAGACGGCGTGCGGTTTTAGTCGGTACAAGCCCGACATAACCACCCCCGCTGGCCGGCGGGGGGGTATCCGAAGGGATTTCCGCACGATAAAAAAAAAAAAAAAAAAAAAGGTACTATTAGGTAAGAGAAACAAGGAGAAAAAATATATATTTAATTCTAAGAACTTCAAATTCTGCTTCCTAAGTGTTAACTAGGCGTGAGCAAATGAGCAGAGTAGGACGTTATAAAGGCTAAAAACGTAGATGACAGAACTTTACTTAATTCATTCAACAAACATCCAGTTACTCCCACAAAAACACACTCACCATGATTACACTATTCTCATATATATTTATAAGCTATATATATGGCATAGTAGATAAAAAATAACAGTTCAACAAAATATCTTTGTTATGGTTCTAGTCCCCGTCATTTAAGTTCTCGCGCAAGGCTTCCTCGAGCTACAGCCTGAAGCTGGAACCGCCAGGCAACAAACAAAAGTTCAAGGCCAAAAGGAAGCCGGTCTCAACACCGGCTAGCCCAAATCGTTCCAGGTGATGCATAATTGCAATTATAACAAATAGTCGTAAGCGGTTCAAATAACAAGACTTACTTTTAATAGGGCTATATACGGCATAAGGGAATACAGACATATTTCTCGTGTTTGAGAATAGCAAATGGCGATACGTCATTCATGAGTCCGTATATAGTTGTAATCAGTGCATTTTTCTTAAGTTTTTTTCCATAATAACTGATAACGGGTTACAATCGAGTCACCGTTAATTGAGCTGAGTGAGACGAAGTCGAGCAAAAGCTCCTCATACCAGACTTCAGGATTTTCTTTATCCCAGGTCTCCTCCTAAACTACTAATCCAATCAGAACCAAATTTGGCATGATTAAAGAGGACAATCAGAGGAAGGTTTATGGATAAATTTCGTATAAATTATATCGATACGAAGAATCAGTAGCTATAAATATGCGTACAAATTTAAACAACAATATGGAAATATCCCACGCGATATATTTCAAATAAATCAATAACAGACTGATATTTTTAGCCTCTCTTTGTATACACATTGGATTCAATTTAAATTGTCGCAGGGCCAAAGAGCTTTCTTTTGGTTTTAATATTTAAGGTTGTATTAAGCTTTTACATAGTTAGTTAAGATAGTAGTCTTATATATTTTTGTTCAGTAAGGTTATTAATAGTTACTAAACAAGTTATACCTTAAAATCCGCAGTGTCTTTTACGACTAAAATTTGAACCCATTGAAGTATAAATTCATAAAAGTGCTTAGAGAACAACATAACTGAGCTACTTTTTTTACATCTCCGCGATTTCGTTCGCGCTTACGATAAAGTACGGGAAAAATTATATTATTTAGTAATCTCCTGGCTATAAGCTGGCTAAAAATATATAAACTACATAAACCACTATAGTTCAAAATGTTTATCGTGTTAATCGATATGTGTGATTGTAGTTTAACATACGGCCGCGAGCCACAATGCACCTGCATGACACAAGAACAATATGCACGGTTGAGAGCACAAGATCCACGCTATCGTAAGTATACATTTGCAAATCTATATTTAATTATAATCTATTTCATTGGAATAAAACTTTTTGTAAAGGATTCTATCACGATTTATATGTATTATTTTTTATAATACATTTGCTCGTAAAGGATCTCTTATTTCGCCAATTTCAATATTGTATTATATCTCATTACGTACTTGTGCGTTATTGTAATGTGAAACTCATGAGTTTTTTTAAAAGGCAAATAGGCAGGTTTATTAATATGCTCCGACTAAAACGAACGGTACTTTTTTAAATCTTAGCAAAGAGTTTTTATGCCAGAAAAGTGGTCAACATTTTGTGTATAAAATTAACGGGATATAAAATATAATAAATTTAATTCTTAATTTTCATTAATTTTGACAATAAATTACAACCATCTTTAACAAAAACACAAAAATACATATTTGTTTTATTAGTAATATTGGTTGTTTTTTGAGCCTTTGCCTTAATAAAAAGCTGCAAGTTCAAAAAAAAGCGCGCTGAAGCGCGCGAATCGCTAGTTTGTGAACAAGTAAAAATGATTCCCCGCGTTTTTATTTTCGCTGTATTGTTTTTATTAGAAAATGTCATCAAGTAGTGATGAATTTATTAATTCGACAACGCCAGAAGTCTCAGAGGCAGCGAAAAAGGCACCTCTAAGCCTCTTGCCCGAAAAATTGACTGATAGATACTTATAAAATTTCATCAAATGGAAAACAAGCAAAGATTCAAATTCATCTTCAGAAAGTGAAGGACTCACTTTCTGAAAATGAATTTGCATTATTTCAACAGCCTATTTCAAGTAACTTTCTCAAAAATATAAGTCAATCTGCAAGCACTGTGAAAACAAAACATGGTATTGATATCAAGTCATACTCCAACTTGCTGGCATTTCTAAAAAGACACTCATATGGCCATGTGAGTAAAAAGTCGAAAGTACTTTCGGCTGACAATCTCAAGAAGTTCCTAAAAGAAACTCCGGATTGCCGATATTTGGCAACAAAGGTCAGTTGAAACTAAATTATTGTTATTAACTTCTTTCACTTTCGTATTTCTATACAATATAGGTGTTTTTACGCAGTTTTTATCTCTTTTAAGGTTGTATTAATATTCACACCAACGAAACATAGTAAAACAGTATAGATAATAATTATGATATAAGAACGGTAAGTTGAAAATTACAGCCGAGGCGATATTGCTACAAGAAAGATGCTGTAATTATCAAAGCGCACTTTGAAAGTGTCTGTCGCGCAAACTATTCCGTGTAGAAAAAAATGATATTAGAAACCGCAATATCATTTTTGAAGACCTATTCATAGATACCACACATGTATGGGTTTGACGAAAAAAAATTTTTTTAGTTTCAGTTCTAAGTCCCCAAAATTTATTGTTTTTTTTCTATTTTTGTATGAAAATCTTAATGCGGTTCACAGAATACATCTACTTACCAAGTTTCAACAGCATAGATCTTATAGTTTAGGAAAAAAGTGGCTGTGACATACGGATGGACAGACAAACAGACATCACGAATCTATAAGGGTTCCGTTTTTTGCCATTTGGCAACGGAACCCTAAAAACGCGCGGAATCATTTTTACTTGTTCACAAACTAGCGATGCACGCGCTTCATCACGTGGAGACTGTCTCATGTATAATGTGGAAAGTTATCTCAAGTATCCGAACTATATTCAATTATTGGTGTTACTATTTACACAAAATGAACCCATAGTAGCTGCATTCCTATGAAGAAGATATTTTGTTGCTTTTTGTACTATAAAACGTGACGCTCAGTCATATTATCTGCCTGATGATAAAGGTGACCAGGTGCCTATAAGCACTAGTAGGTATTCCAGAGGTGTCACTTTCATGTTTCATGTTATCCTCTGAAGTAGCTTAACACATTTAAGTTTATAGAACACATTATATAAAAACCATTATATAAAAAAAGGTATTACCATGGCACACACCAATGACTTTTCGAAGTTATGTGTGTATTTATCGCAGGTTTATAAGTGCCCGGTTAATGGCAATAGGTTCGCCACCTATTACATTGAGACCTAAACATAAACTGGCGAAATGTGGGTGCTAGCACCTCTGCCTACCCCTTCGGGGATATAGGCGTAAGTTTATGTTATGTTATGTATGTTATAAAAACTCTAAACTTTCAAGAAATAATAATCAATTTGAGAATCCATGTTTTTTTTCGATTATGTTGTACTCGTAATTAAACGGTTACTCTTAACAATTACAATCTAGACCTTGAAGCTAATAAGTGATTTAAGTTTAACTTAATTTGCTAAAATCTTACAAAGTTAAGAATGTGCCCATTGGCACTTTTCTTATTGTCTCTATTATGATTGAAAGACACTTTGTTCTAGTTCTTTTAAGTCTTCTTACTATGTCCGTGGTGTCAAGGAGCTGGAGGAGAATCCATGAAATAATCATAAATAAATGGTCGCTGGTTTTACTTTCCTTTTTGAAAGATAACTTCAATAATAAATTAACTAAATAGTTACTTGTATCCGTATAATTGCCTTGATCTACCTCCTTAATCACCCCACAGGTTGAGCGTATTTGAAGCTTGTCAATTATTCCAAAACTGTCATGCTTTAAATATTTA
Organism: Cybosia mesomella; assembly: GCA_946251805.1. Classification (NCBI taxonomy): domain Eukaryota; kingdom Metazoa; phylum Arthropoda; class Insecta; order Lepidoptera; family Erebidae; genus Cybosia; species Cybosia mesomella. Next base: position 18,924,087 of record OX276393.1, on the reverse strand, counting down.
CGAGTTAAATAGAGAAAGTCTGAATATTTACCTTATAGGACTTTATATTAAACAGTCACTTTTATTAAAAATATCATCATCAAATATCTTAATTTATACAGATTACACTTATGAACGTAAAATCAATGCACATTAATAGGCAGATTCGCAAGATAATAAGTAACGCCTGTGTGAAAAACCTGGCAATAAGAACGCACGGCAAGGCTTGTTTAATCGCCAGTAAATTACAATGACTGTTAACAAATTGTATCAAGCAAAATACTAAACCCAATACACAACTTAATTTATAACTCCTTATTCACCTGCCCCTCCTCACCTTTATTTTGAAAGATTTCAACATTTTTTTACCTGCTTTTTATTATTAGGGTCTTCAACTCTACCCCGTACTACTCGCACAATCGAAACCGAGACGGGTGCGGCGAGTACCACCGGCCGCTCAGATAAAGTTGCTGCAGCCACTTCCTCCACATCACTCTACGATAACGTCACCAGCTCGCAGCCTCCGCCCAAACGTTAGTATAACATTATTTGTATCATTTTATATTGTACTTAAGTGCACCTTTGAGGTTGCAACTGTCCATTTCTTATTCCGCCACAAGCTTGATTGCGTGATTGAAAATCTGAAGAACACTAAGCTTATGAATAGTAGGTCTTCAAAGTAGTATTAGTACATACATTTAATATATTTGAATATAAATTTCATAGGTTTGTAATCTCTTTTCATGTATTATTCATTCGAGTGGGATGAAACCAGTAACTAGTATACACACGTCCGCAAATGTTCTGTTTGAATAATATTACGATTTAAATAGCAATTTTGACAGTTGCTAAGATTGAACTGTTCAACCGTGCGGTTAAATATTATGATTATTGTATTTTATATTCGATCAATTACAGCAGCATCAAGACAGACAGAAACACAGCCACCGACGCGGCCCCCGAAGTCACAGGAAACATCGACTATGACTACTAACACTTCTACGGCGCCTAAAACAGTTACTGCATCTGTAGGGACACACGGCACGAATGTAAGTTTCAGTTTATATAATTGGGTCCCATGATATATACCTTCTTTATTTTTTGGTGATCTCCAAAAGAGGAGAGCTATTTATAATTCATAGGTTTATATATATATATGTATTTATAATTGTTATTATTATGGCACTTCTTTATTGTATAAATCATATACACTCATCTTTAAAAGGAACTCTTCACGCTTCTTTTAAGTATTTTTGCGATCTAATAGTTATCGCCAATATTGGAGCTGACATACAGATTTATTCAAACAAATCGTCGAAGAGTGTTAATAAATATCGTGTAAGTGTTATATATAAAACTTTTCGAGCCGAGGGGCCATGCCGAAACCGGAGATGGCCCAGGGTCAGACGGGGTGCGAGGGATATGCTTTATGGGCAACCTTATACCCCGGCGTCTGAAGACCCGAAACGACGTGCGATTTTAGTCGGTTCAAGCCCGACATAACCGCCCCCGCTGGCCGGCGGGAGGGAGGACCGGGGGGATTTCAGCACGAAAAAAAAAGGTACACTCGTTTCATTCGTGGTTTTAAGGCCCAAGGCCACAAAACCTTTTGGATTTACGAAAAAAATGTTTAAAATCTTACAACATCAATTTTGCAGACGGAAGAACCTCAAGCGACCGGTGGAGGAGCGTCATCTCAACACACTCAGGATCTGAAGTCTGAAGGCGTGCAGGCTGGTGGTACCCTCACATCCTCTAAATCCTCCGCCACATCAACACGATCCGGCAAAGACCATTTACCACACATGGGCAAGAGCGTCGACTATGGGGACGGAAATGAATCAGTACGTTTAATTATATTTTATGTGCATAGCTTGTTTGATATTTATACGATTTAGAAATTAAAATGTTGAAACGCTAAGGGGTTAAACTTGCGGTCGTTGGTCGCAAGTTCGAAATTCACTACGTATTACGTACGCAAACTCAATCCTAATACTAGCAATTTAGCTTAGTTGTGCTGAAATCAAGAGCACCTCCAAGCGGTGATCATGTACTATAACTGTCATAGGATTAAATAGCGAAATTTTATGCCAGGATCGTGAAAATAAAAAAAAATGTGGTCTTTGCCTGTCACAGCGTCAGAGAGACGAGACTTTATGTATGTTATGTGTGCACTACCAATCGTAGCTATTTGTTTAGTTGCTAAAGTATTGTAGATTAATGTACTTATGCCATATTATAGAAGTAATAAATAACAGTATCACGCACATGTGGCATTTTTATGATATTTAATCAACTGAAACTTAATCTAACCTAGCTAGTTGTAAACTTGTATCCTGATACTGAGTGCTTATGATGGTGATGTTTTGTTAAATTAAATACTGAACAGTACTGTTTAAATTTCCAGTCTCGGGAATCAGACAGGCATGTAGCCCATCATCATAACGTAATCAATAATAATACTTCAGGAGCACGGCGAACAAAGTCCAAGAGCACTGAAGATATGAACATGGGTAAGTAGTTTGTAGTAGCAGTAGACCATACATAATCGTAAATTAAACTTATATAAAAAATATTTAAATACTACGACATATTAGACCAATTAAATGTTGACTTTTGTTAATAAATTTCTTTGTGCTTACGTAGCTATTTGCAGAGGGCATACTATTTTATCCTATGCACGCGCATTATAATAACGCAATTAGGGTGATATGGGTATTCCGGGTGCCAATTAGGTTTCTAGAGCGTCTTATGTACAGGACACAAATTCGTTCTGGCGTGTTATACTACTTTCATCTTTGGGATGGCTCTGCTCAGTATTGGGAGTCCTGAAGTTACCAACACCCTCGAGTATTTGTAGTTACGTAGAGATATGTATATACGCGAGATGGCGAGTGTTCTGATTAGCTCTTGCAATAAGTCCCACCCCCTCTTTTCCAATACCGAAAAACACATCCAAATATGAGGTAACACCTCGTAGAGTTCTAACAATGCCATCAAGAACCAAGCGGTTCGGCGCCTCTTTTCTTTGCCGCACCATAAAGACTTGGAATGTGTTTCCTTCATCATACAGACTCGGGTCCTTTAAGTGGGGCGTGAAAAAGCATATGATGAGGCTGTTAAGCTTAGGGCCACCATTATAGCATTATCGGTGTTTGTAAAATTGATCCAGCATGGGTTTCCGTATAGTTATATCCTTGAAATTGGCACTTCCATTCCCAAGCATACTAGTGAGCAGAGCTACCAGAGCTACTTAAAGATGAAGATTATTGGTAGCATACTACTAAATTCTCTCGTTCTACACCATCCGAGTGCCGATCCCGGTTGCATTCAAAGCTTGCGCTTGGTAGCCTGGAGTTTGCTATTCTATCTTTCCATAATTTCGTAAAGTTTACAATAGATGGAACTGAAAATAATTGGCAAACAGTTTTAACAGGAAACCAACAAAGTAAATATCTTTATGTAATAAGAGCTCTATATAAATGTACGACCCACGAGAACGCATCTGATATTGCAGGACTGGGTGTATATATGGAATTTAACTATTATTTATTAGAATTATTTGCCTCAAATGTTTTTTTTTGACATAAAAAATGATTATAAATATAACTAGAGAAGTGATAGCACCCACACATTTGTATAAAGTACTTTTAATTTTAGGATTGAGAATTATATTTGGAGTGTCATGAATCGTGTGAGTGAGAAAGGGTGTGAAAAGAAGAGAAGGAGAAGCTTAGAAAGTTCGGACACGTAGGGAGGATGCACACAATAATATAATTTATTATAACGAACATAATTTATGACCAAGACAGCTATTCAAGAAAAGGTCAATTCAAGAGTAGTCATAACCGGCGGTCATCTATGAAAACAATTAAATTATTAAAGTAAAAGAAGCGAACGGTGTATGGCACGTGGAAAGATGTAATTTCTGCCTACTGAAATGGGAAACTGATGTTACTATATTCATGTGTATTTAAAACATTTTCGCCAGATGCAAACACACTGAAACGCATGCTGAAGCCGATGCCATCTACGGAGAGCCCAGTAACATCACCAGAGATGGGCCGGAGGCGGTATGGTGGAACAGCACCGTGTCCGCCATCTTGTGGGTCACACGGGCATCGTCATCAGCAACACATGCACCAGGGGCACTACTCACATGTAGTCAATAATAACAGCAGCAGACAGAGTTCTCAACGGTAAATATACTTGAAAAATAATATAACTAAATACCCAAGATAACACATTTTTAAACGGTTTTCATTATTTAAACATTAAAATTTTCGAATACTGCATATCGAAAACGTTGTTTACTTAATTCTAGCATTAAATAAGTTAGTTAACTTATGAAAAATATCAATAATAATAAATGTCAGAAGGTTAGATTTAAAATCGTCGTATTACTTTGTTTGGCCCCTCTTTTTTATAGCTAGATTTCATTTATGTAGATGGCATAACTGTAAGTAATTTTCAGAATTAAGACGAATCTGCCAATAAGGATTTATTTTAAAGTCTATTAAGTCATTCAGCAAACATTTACCCTAAAGATCATGCCAAACAAACAAAAATAAATTGAATATTTTGGCAGTTCCGTCATACATTTCATCGTTTTTCAGTCCATCAATACATCATGTATAGCGAGGATGCTGTGTTTGTTCGAAGTAATGTTCGCCTATTTGTTGCAAACTAAGTGGGAACTTTAAATAAATAATAAATAAATGTTTCGAGACAAACTACACAGCGCTACCTAGACCCAAACATAGCTTGTAATAAGAGTTCTAGAATGCAGATAAACATACTGAGTTACTCTTTTATTTTTGTTAATACATAAACATTATACATAAAAATACCAAAGCCAATGCAAATAAATACAATCATGCGTATAAATATTTGCACTGAGTCAAAAAAAATCGTATAAAAAATCGTATTAAAACGTATAAAACTAAATTCATTATCATCAACCTAGTGGTTATCTCGATTGCATCCAAAGCTAAATTATTATTCACAAATTGGTATATTATGACTAGCAGCGATCGTTTGCAATAAAATATAGTAAATACGGTCTAAAAATAATATAAATATAAGTATATTCATTTTAACAATTAGTGATGAATTTTGCAGTGAACGAAATCTAAATTTATTATATGTATCTCTTAATCACAGCTCTCTTTCTTTTTCTAAGACAGAAACCACGGGTATTGTTAAAGGCTTACGACAACGCGACCCGGTATACCTGCTGATTGACGGCCGGGGTCCTGGCGCAGGTTTTCGTCTCGGGGTTGGGAGGTCAGACAGCAGTCGCTTCCATAAAAACCATATAAGCCAAATCAAGAGAGAAGGGAGAAGAAGGAGTCGGCAGACCATGAGCTCCAAGGTGAAAGCATTCGAAATGCAACCAGGAACAACGCTAAGATGATGCTGATGAGATACTCCGTATTTTCTTATTTTTTATTTAACAAAATGCTATTATTTGGACAGCCGCGGCGTGGGCGTAGGAGCAGCTCCCAGTGGATACCCCGGACGTGGACTGTACTTAGAACTCGGTGGTGGAGAACGCGATATGTCTCCTCCGTCAGACAACGTCATGTTTGACAATCAATGCTACGCCACAACGCCATCGTCATCCAATGGCAATTCTGACCAGGATTCATGCCAACGACGTGATTCCAGACAACATCACCACTCGGTAAGCGAACACTTGGTGTATCTTTATCCATAAAGCCTTGAAAGACACAGCAAACAATGATTTATTTTTTCTTCCAACTCTGATAACAGAAACTTGTGACGAGGGCTAACCCCGTCCCTAGGCTCAACCCCGACCGGGTTGAGCGGAGGGACGGGGTTAGCCCTCCATCCGCCGATCTAGCTACCCTGGAAGGGGGCGATGTCCATAAGTGCCTGGACGTCGCTCAACTGAGAGTACAAAAGGCATCCTAGTGGGCAGCACTAGGTGGGTCGCCATATAAGAAAATAGTAGAAAAAAGAAAGGTCGGGGTTGAGCCCCGACATTGGAACCATCAGGAAATACACCGACTTACTGTTCGTTGTTGATCAACTATCTACTTGTGGTGTTAAATATGGTGTTGGCAGTATTCAGTCGAAACATGTTCATCATTATTTGAAGAGATTCTCCTTATAACTTGTTCTTGCAGAATTCTGTTCTTCTTCTGCTGATTATTCCGATGTCAGCTATCTTGATCTCACTGAGGAGCAACTTGATAAGCTCGAGCGCCTTAAAATTTTTGTATAAGATTTATATTTGATCTCCGCAAATATGTCACGTTCTCGAACTTTCGACTTCACCGGAATTCTTTCCATGCTACCCATTATTTTTAATTCCTTAAATCCTAGTTACTTAAAAGAACGTTTTGTGTTCCTCAATGACACAGATTCAAGATCCTTGGGGTCGTTAGTATGTTTGGAATTAGCAGTAGGTACTCAAACATTCCACAATTTTCTATCATAAATCTTGTACTGTATAGGCGGTACGGCAGTAGATTGCATTGCTTTTATCCATCAGGGGCGCCCAATCTCTGGCGACCTTTAAATAGATGGTCAAAGAACACTACTTGACTTCTTAATTTATTTATTCCTTGCTTGCGGTATGTTTATCATATGTGTATTGTATATATCTTATGTATGTTTATGAATGTATAGGTATTGACTAAATGTATGTATATCTTTAATTAAACCCTATAAGTTGACATGAACATTGTGTTCTCTTTTAACTACACCAATAGCTATTATAGCATTAATGTCTAAAATCCTGTCCATCCAAAGGTTGCCTGTAAGAAATTGCTGTTAGCGATAAGGCCGCCATTTGTAGATAATAGGTAGACTGTGTATTCCATGTATGCATATTTTGCTTCCAAAATAAACTTTATTGTACACCTACAATAAAGTATATGTCTTTTCTATTATATTCTTATATCGTCGCAATTTTAAAAGCTTTCGGAACTTTAATAAGATGTTCTAAGAAAGTTTCAAATCAATCAATCAATCTTAATTGTTTTACGTCATGACATTTGTGATTTTTCAAATAGGTTAATTTTTTTAAAGTTGATTATTTACAATTTCGAAATGGTAAAAGGAGATTATAATTTGAAGAGTTAATAAATGTGTTCCGCGTAAAATATAACTTCACGCCTGTATCCCCGAAGGGGTAGGCAGAGGTGTATTACACACCCACGATTCGCCAGTTATGTTAAGGTCCCAATGTAATAGGGGGCGAGCCTATTGCCATCTACCGGGCACATTGTTAAGCGAGCGATAATTAACATTTATTAATACACACATAACTACGAAAAGTCATAGGTGTGTGCCCGGGGCGACTGGGGATCGAACTCGAGACCTCGTCTCAGCAGTCCGTTACGTACGCCATTGGGCTATCGACTAGCCTTTTTACGATTCCTACTAATATTATAAATGTCAAAGTTTGTGAAGATATTTGTTTATTCGTTACTCAATCGTGCTCTAACGGATGAACAGATCTGGTTGAAATTAGGTACAGGGATAGAATATAGTCTGGAAGAACACATAGGCAAAATTCCACTCGAGCGAAGAAGCGGGCAACAGCTACTATCAATATAATCATCTGGCTGGTCTTCATTACTCAATATGTTAGCAATTAATGGTTTCAAAATAGTTTGTGGTGATTCTGAAAGGGATTATTTGGATGTATTCGTAATATTATCTTTACCTAAAATTTTATTGTACTAGAGTTGTGAAACCAGAAATTATTTTATTGTCACATATCTATAGTACATAGAATTGTTTCCTTCATTTTAACTGCAGAAACCGTGCCTATCTCGGCAAGCATCCCAATCCAGCGCTACTCCAGCTCCAGGGTCACCGACTTCTCGTCTACTGCTCGAATATGAAATGCATTTACGGAACACCCTTGCTAAGGGTATGGACGCTGAAAGTTATAGTTTACATACGTTTGAAGCACTGTTGAGCCAAAGTATGGAGGATTTAGGTAAGATACTTCTACTTTATCTCCTCGATGCTTCTACTACATAAGTGTAACTATATCTAATTTTTATCTAACGATATATACACATATGTTGTACATACTATGATTTAACTTGAATATATATATATATATATATAATATATATATATGTGTATACAAAATGTGTAAAAGTTGCCTTATTGCATAGGCCATATAAACCGATCTTACAAAACGTCAAAGAAAATAATTAAACTAACTTATTTTACTAAACTGACCTGACTACCTGGGAAAATTATTTTCTAATACATTTCAAGTATACTCAAACGCATTTTATAGTGGTAGCCCACCTTGGTGGCGCAGCAGTAGTGGATTAATTTGCTGTGATCTACACGATGCGTTAACTCTTATACCGCAATGAAAGGGTTATTTAGTCGTCAAAGATAGTATTTCTATTATATTCCCGAGTCAAATAAAAACCTTAATTATAAAAAAAAACTACTCGCTATAGTTGCTATGTAAATACCCTTGCGGTGTAATACAATAATAGGTAGTAAAAAAGCAGATTAACTTACTTAAAAGACTCGAGTAATTTAGGTGCAATCAGATTATGAGATGAATCCTGAAAAATAAGATTAAAATTGAAAAATAAGAAAACTGTAAAATAAGATTAATTGGCACTGCACCACTTGAATTGACTAAAAAGTTATCAGGGAAAAAGTTCATTGTGTACCAAATAGTATCAACATGATGAACATTTTTCCATTGTAGATAAATAATAAAATAAACGGTAATCAAAGAGTCTCTTTGAGTGAGCGAACAGACTAAGGTCGACAGAAACATAGGTTTAAGTTTTCATAAGGAATAAAAGGAAGATGAAGTTAAATTATCACATCACTTCGTTGAAGTTTTTCTTGACCACTATACTATTATAGCAAGATCGCAGGGCCCCTAGACATTACTTATTTTCTAAGAAACAATTTTGGTGTAGTACCTTTTTTTTTTTTTTTTTTTTCGTGCGGAAATCCCTTCGGATTCCCCCCCCGCCGGCTAGCGGGGGCGGTTATGTCGGGCTTGCACCGACTAACCCAGCCATTTAAACTGATAACCTGAGTTAGACTGGATGCTGAAAGCGGATCCTTAGATGTTAGGCCTATTTCCAGCAGTAGACTGCAATAGGCTAAAATTGATTGACTGAAATAAGTTTTTTAATGTAGGTTACTATTTCATGTGGGTACTATGGCCAGTGGCCATAGTAACCACATGCCAAGTTAACAGCTACACTCAAACTGTATACTAACACAACTTTATCCCATACATTTTAACTCAGAAAATAAATAATATCTAGGGGCCTTGGGATCTTGGGCTATGTGGAGTTACGGGAATTTCGATGCATTTGAAATTGCAGTATCTAATAATGCATTGTATCTTCTTTAGAGTTCAATGACAATATACCACCTTCAAATCAACGAAGCCCTTATCCATCTCGACGTCGTAAGTATTCATATTCGTACGTTTTGAAAATTCAACTATGTTTTTTGTAGTTTTTGTCACATTTGATAAATAATAAAGTAAAATATATGCATGCATTATATTGTTATTAAAATTAGTTTTGATAAAACAACTTTTACAATATACAGCACATGGTTCAACTTTATTTCAATTTAATTTCAACCCTGTTTTTGTTTTTGTTGAGGACCGACCCAAGAATCAATTCTACAATCTTTGAGACACCTCAAGGAGGCTGCTATAAGAGAAAGAGGTGAAGAAAATCTATATTATTACTGTATGACTGTATCATATACGCATTTCTAATATTATAAATCTATACCTACGTAATATATATTTACATTTATTCTATCACATCCTATAAACCTAACTTACTTTTATTTTGAATATACTTACAGTTTATATTATTTAATACCTATTACATTACACAGTAAACGCTAGTTTTAAAATTTATACGAAGGACAGTGTTCTTTTTTGAGCATCCCAGTACAGGTTAAATGTATCAGAAAACTTGTCTGAAAAAAGTCTTGTAACGGAGTAATAATAATTATATTAGAAAAAAAACTGGTTAGTTTAACCTGTATATCAGATCAGTCTGATCTTAATACCTTTATCAAACACATCAATATTTCAAATTTAAAATATTCGCCTATTTAAATTATTTGTAGGTTTTGATTTTGATATTTTCAGAATTTATTACGTCTTTTACCAATAAATAAAATATGATGAAGGTATATTTAGATACTGTCCTACTTACCTACCTTATACTTCATGTTGTTTACATTGACAGAGTGTATGTAATGTGTATTAAGAAAGATCAGGCACAATACTAAATATATAGGAACTGATCTACCAGGAACTATTTTTATGAAACAACCAGAATTAGTCATATCCAGAAGAGGACGTCACAAGAAGTTGTCACAGACCGCCTAAACGCCTCTCAATACGTAGCAGCTTGAATATGTAGTTATGCGTACAAGCTTAATTGCATGAGGAAGCAAATTTCAAAATTGTAGTGAATAATATCTATATTTTTAAGTATATAATGTTCATGTTTGTACATAACAACCCTAATATTGTATGAGCATATCATTATCACTATAATATCTAGCACACTTTAAGACCTAAATTAACTTACATTATAAAATTATACTAATATTCACCAACTAAATAGAATTTTGAATAGAACATTCAGGGAGAAGAAGTGGAACTAGTGGAATCGTTTGTGTACTTGAATTCGAAATTCACGAGAGATGGAAAGTATGACTGTTATATTAAGCGAAGAGTTATGACAGTTGGGTGTGAGGGACAGCGTTAGCCGCCTCCCTCCACTAGGATCCACAGTTTAGATCCACATGTGGATCATTGGAAACTTTTATATCCACTCCGATCCACATATGGATATTTGGATACTTTTCACTATTTAACTACAAAGCCACCAAAAAGCTTCTAGCTGGTTTCGGCTCTGTTGAGGTCACAGTTCTAACGTAACCTAACCCAGAAGCGCTGGAACTCAATAGCAAGCTACTAGCTTTTTAGTGGCTTTGTAATTAAATAGTGAAAAGTATCCAAAGATCCATATGTGCATCGGAGCGAATATAAAAGTATCCAATGATCCACATGTGGATCTAGACTGTGGATCCTAGTGGAGGGAGGCCGTTAGCCGTCCACCCGCCGATCTAGCCACCCGCGAAAGGGGCGACGACGTCTGTGTGTGCATGGACGTTGCCTAATTAAGAATTCTGAGAGGTGCACGTGACACTCAGCAGGCACGCGCTAGGGGGAGTCGCTATAAAAGTAACTTCTATACTTTCAGCCCCCCCCCCCCCTCCAATAAGACGCAGAGTATGGCACACTGCAGTGATTTTAGTTTGTGAGAGCCACACATAACCTCGCGGCCGCCCCGCGTTGCACGGTATACCATAGGCTATTTCCGCAGACGAAACCAAAAAAAAGGAAATTAAGTGAATAGGACGCTGCATAAGCTGCATAATCTGTGTTGATAAGGGAATGTTGTGATATTGCTGAAGATGTGATGACTAAGATAAAGAAAGTGTTCGGAAGCGTAGAGAGGATGGACGAAAGAAGATTGATGAAACAGATTTATGAGGCGAGGATGAGTGGACACATCAGCTACATGTGCGTATGTTGATCAATTCGAGGATTAACATCCCCTTAGCGTTGTACCCGGTTGCATCCGAGGCTCTCATCAGCATCCGGAGCTCTAGGTTCCACTTCAGCCCGCTTACTCCTTGTGCTCCTTTTGGTTTAACTTATACGGATTTTATGGGAGTAATTGCGCGGACCTCCCAACTTCGATGGAAAAGCCTGCACCTAAGCCTCGTCCGTCAATCAGCAGGTGTACCTACCGGTTTGCAGGTGAGGCTGGCTTGGTTCTATAGGTTTTATTGGGGCATTATTTAAACAGTTTAATCAAGAATATTAATTAAGGTCAAGAGTATCCGCATCTTGCATACTTATAGGAAAACATTTATGAAAATAGCAGAAACGAAAGACGTGTGCCAGAATCGTAACAAGTGGAACGATGTCGTATTTTTTTTTTCGTGCGGAAATCCCTTCGGATAACCCCCGCCGGCCAGCGGGGGCGGTTATGTCGGGCTTGAAACAACTAAAGCCGCACGTCGTCTCGGGTCTACAGACGTCAGGGTGTAAGGTTGCCCATAGAGCATATCCCTCGCACCCCGACTGACCCTGGGCCATCTCCGGCTTCGAGATGGCCCCCTCGGGTTTGGGAACCACGGTGTTCCCGTCTTGCCCCGGTTTGGGGGAGGGGTGCTAGTTGCCCCACTGTCCCGGCCTGCTTCTGCTGGGGTGACAGGCGGCCTTACCTGCCACCCCCAGGCCTGCGCTTATGGAGGACGGAGGTCGTTAAGCGACCTCCGGCGCCTGAGTCGCCTGCGACGCGCGGCGAGCAAGTTGCTGGTTCGGCGGGCCGGGAGAGTTCTAAAACTCTCCCGGGCGCGCTCCGCCATCTCCTTCGCGAGCATTACATGCTCGCAGAAGGAGGTGGCGGAGGCCCACGCGCTCGCGCTCCCCCCATTGCCGCAATCATGCTGCCGAGCGAGAGGACTCCCACCCCGATGGCTGCCACGAGGTCACGCCTCGGCGCCTCCCACGCCGGGCAGTCCGCCAGCGTGTGCAGCCTCGCTCGCGTCGCAGTGATGACACTCAGGCGTTGGCTACTTCCTGATTCGATGCTGGTGGTCCCCTAAGCATCCCTTCCCTGAGACCACCTGCGTCAGTCGGTACGAGAGGCTTCCGTGTCGCCTCTCTAGCCAATCCTCAATGATGGGCCTTACCGCCGCTATTGCGGCGTGCCCTGCGCTTGGTCGCCCAAGTCGTTAACGATGTTGTATCTGCCTACCCCAGTGAGAAAGAGGCGTGACTTTATGTATGCATGTATGTACCAACAGATGTTTTTTGCACTATAAGCAAGCTAATTGTTACGTGTATGCATTTTATTTAAAAAATTGACAATGATCACCCCAAGAGAGAATATTTACTGGTAAAAAGGAAATAAACAAAATTCATCTTTTTAAAATGCAAATAGTATTAGTATTTATACAATGTGTTGATTTGCATTTACGCATCATTCACAGGGCGGGTTGAGCTACTTATATACTACTGTAACACATAAAAATAGGTATAATTTTGGGCCTACACACAAAATATTTATTTTTCAAATACTAACAAAGATCATCATCCAGATAACCCCAGGAAATTAAGTTCAACGTTACCTAATCTTTGCAGTGATGTTCCAGTGATCCATTCTTGTACTTGAAATTAAACAAGCATAAAATTACACTCAAGAAAATACTGGAACTTTCAATCGGTAGCAAAATCAGTATATATATATATATATATAATTTATCAAACCAAGATAATTATACATAATATAATTATTACGATAGTATAATTTGACTTACGGAATATATTTTTTCATGCATTTCTTTTGATATTGTCAGAAGTTTACGCGAAGGACACATTGAAATAAAACTATTTTTTAAGGATTAATAATTTAAAATCAAATAACTCGTTATAGAATCCATCAAAAATAATTTTATTTCAACATATCTTTTGATTTAGTATCAGTTTTCGTTAATCATTTCTGTAGACTTAATATTTCAATATTTATTTATTCTAGTTATTGCGCAAAAAAATTGGTTATGAAAACATACCTAAATCAAAATTATGTTTCCTAAGGGTCCGCATCACAGTGCTCTGGTGGTGGCAGCCGATCATCTACTCTACCACTTCCTCATCGCCTTGGTGTAGAGAGACAGCACAGCGCACGGTCAGACCGTGATGGATATTACAGGTTAGGAACGTGAATGTGTTCTCAATACCTTAGTACTCTCGAGGTTGGGGCTCAGACGGCAATCGCTCCTGCAAAGCTATAATAATCCAAATCAAGAGAAAGCCCCAGAGTGCACATTATGGATATAACCGGTTATCTAACTTGAATTAACTAAAACTATACCACATCACTATACAGGCTCCAAAGTGTAATCTCTGGATGTAACCGGAACTAATGCAGTGCTGATGATGAGAAACATTACCACGAATAAGTTTTCTGAATCAGCACATAACTTGACCTAAACTTAGTGATAACCTAATAATCCTTCCTTTTTTCGTGAAAATAATAGTACGTTTATATTCAGCGACGTATAGAAGATGCTTTTACTTTACATATAAAATACATCTTTAATGGTACACGGTCACCGAAGATTACACAGCAACGTTAAGTTACGCTTGCGCGAACTATTTCATGTCTTTATTAAAGAACCCCCACTGTATTTTCCGTGGTCTGTCTTCAATAATGACGAACTTCCCATATAAACTTTCAACGTCAGTCTTTCAGTCAGTCGGGACAAGGAGTATTCCCTACTCCATTTTTGATCGCAAACCTCACAGTAAATAGTAAAAAGCCAAGTTTTTTTTTAAATATTTGTATACAATATCACAATATTATCAGAAGCTTGACTCTTGGCGATGAGTCCGTGTACTGAAATGACCATCTTTTGTGTTTCTCCCTAATTCGTCAAATTCATATGATATTAAAATAATATTCGTTTTCAGTGACCGTAACGAGCTGATGCGGGAACGCGAGCGCGAAAGAGAACGTGGCTACTTGAGTGATCACAACTCTCGGTAAGTAATTGACATCCAATTTAGAAACTTAGTTAATTTATTTAAGGATTATAAATTGTGACGGATAACAACGTGATGCTAGTACACTGTTTTAATTTAGTTGCCCAGCACAGCAATATGTCCCATTGAGCCATAGCTTGTAACTGAATAATATTCGATACACCTAGCACCCTGATAAAATTCTAATAATAATGTCCATATTTTCACAAGATAGCCAACTTACAAAACCACTACCCTTACCAGTTCCAGCCATTTCTGATAAGCGAGCACACGGCTTGCAGAAATGATAACATATATCTAAACTATTATTAAATTGTAAATTAGCTGTACATCAGAGATATTTAAAAAGAAAGTACTTGGGTTATTTTAAATGAACTATTCTGAATACAAAAATATGTTTTTTGGAATACTTGTTTGTTTATCTTTATATCTGTGTGCTCGCAATGAATGCAAAAACTGCGGAACGGAGTTAGATGCGGTTTTTTCTATTAGAAGGGTCTTGTTCAGATATAAAATTTGCGGTTTGTTTGATTGCAATTGGTTGAATAGATCTGGAGATATGATCAAAAAACGATAACCGCGTGGGCAGAGACGCAGGCATTTGATTTTAGATTTGGCCTTAGATTTGACACCACCTGCAGATCAGATGCAAATCTTATGTGAACTAGGGTAAATTTCTGTACGTTTAGGAGTATCTGAACAACAAAAAATAAGGTGGTATCTGACGATTGAAATTTGCTTCAGGGATAGGTCGGGGAGAGATCGCGATCGGGATCGTGATCGTGAAGGATATCTGAGTGACCATCAATCAAGGTAAGTATTTTATGTGTAGCGATATTTACCGTAGGAACTTGTTTTCGAATGAAAATATATTAGACACTTACCCACATTTCGCCACTTCTGGTCTCACGTAATAGAAGAAGAGTTAGAGTTAGTTAAGACGAATGAGGCTTTGGCGCCAACCTTCCTCTAGGGTTCACAAGGCAATCGCTCCCGTGAAAGCCAAGATAAACCAATCCATAAGGAAAGTAGTAGAAGAGCTCTCTGGCACCCTGAGCACCCTGGCTCCAAAGTGCAAGCTTTGTATGCAACCTGTATTGGTACTTGGATGAAGAATGATGATATTATTTGGGCTACTATTTAAAAGTGCTTCCTAAGCAGCTATACAATTTGGATGGTTGAAAGCACCTGCGAGACACCTTTTCCGAGCTTGCCACATACATCTTACGTCCCGTTATCGGAGGATCTCCCCCTAGTAAAAAGCTTCCTTCAGCTGAAAAAGATCCACCAATAAGGCCAGCCGGAGCCGGTAATCTACGGCTCCGTAAACGCAAAGAACGTGATGGTATACGCTTGGCTAATTATATAGAAACCGGAGATGGCCCAGGGTCATTCGGGGTGCGAGGGATATGCTCTATGGGCAACCTTACACCCCGGCGTCTGTAGACCCGAGACGGCGTGCGGTTTTAGTAAAAAGGTACGAGAAATGACAAACGAGCCATATGCACGATAGAAACAATCTTCTATTGGAAACGCAAGTACAGGAAGGTGTAAACAATGTGTTTTACGGCTCCGTATCTTTTTTTTTCGTGCGGAAATCCCCTCCCCAAAAGGAAAAAGCGGAACCCTAATAGGATTACTTCGATGTCCATCGTGTCTGATATAATAAGCAAATTTCACCAAATTGCCCTTGGCATCAAAATCTATAGGGTATTTCCCATTGAGCTAGAATCATGAAATTGGGGATTCATTGGGAAGAAGCAAGGTCTTATAGCACAAGTAATAAAAATCGAAAAACAGTAAATATGTAGTTACCCACATCACTAAAACAACTGTATGTATGTGTGTCAAGACCAATTTCTCAGGAACGCGTAGAGCTATCAAGTTCAATTTAATATGAAATAACTATGAAAAAATCAAACTTCTACGTTAATGCAATCAAGAGATTTTCTTTACGAAGAAATCCTATGACGCGGCTGCAGCGCCATGTGGCGCCGACGCGAACTTTTAATTTTTATTGAGCGGAAGTTTTAATATATTACGGTATCCTAGATGATATTAATGAAATTGTGTGATGTGAAAGGCAATCATTATGTGATTTATGAAATGCTTAAAGTGACTAAAATATTTAATTTGATGAAGATTGATAGTGTATTCATCTAAATAGCTTTCTGAAGTAATGAAACTATTAGAGTTAATCAGTATTGTAGTATATTATATATAGACAGCAAAACGGTTACAAGTTGAATATGCAATGGCGGGCGAACGAGAGGAAGCGGCGAAACACGAAACATGCAGAGGTGACATTATTGACAAGTGTCAGTCGTTCGGAAACGTTTTTTTGAGTTTATGTTCATATTTCAATATCCTCCCTTGAACATAATACCATTTTCGCAGAGCAGTAATCCAGCTTCAGTTGCGGAGTCCCTTTAGTTAGTGAGTCCGCTACCATCTCACTTGACTTAATGCAGCTGATGGTAATCTTCTTCAGTTGTACTTTGTCCCGTACAAAATGATGTCATATATCAATGTGCTTGGACCTAGAATGATAGTTTTCGGTACCTGAAAGTTTAATAGCACTTTGGTTATCACATAATATAGTGACAGGTATAGCGGCCAAGTGCAGCCAAAATTCTTCCTGCAATTGTCTAAGCCACATAGCTTCTTGCGTGCAGCTGGACAGCGACATGTATTCAGCTTCGGTAGTGGATAGCGCAACAGTTTGCTGTCGGTGTGAGGTCCACGAGATTGCGCCACCCTGAAATAGGAATACATAGCCAGTACGTGATCTTCTGTCATCTTCATTGCTAGCCCAATCTGCATCACAATATCCATGTACTGATTTATCTTCAATATTTTGCTTATAAGTTAAAGTATAACTTTCAATATGTTTAAGGTATCTCAATACTCGTTTTCTAATATATAAAATTCTCGTGTCGCGGTGTTTGTAGTTAAACTCCTCCGAAACGGCTTGACCGATTTTCATGAAATTTTGTATGCATATTGGGTAGGTTTGTGAATCGGACAACATCTATTTTTCATACCCCTAAATGTTGTAGTCCACCCCTATTTTTTTTTATTTTTTTTTTGATAAATTTTTATTTTTTTTATTTTGTTATGATACAGCATTAGAAAATACATACTACCCTGAATTTTCAACCCTCTACGATCAACCCCTATTTTTCCATCGCGATTTTTTATTTTTTTTATTTTTATAAATTCCTTCAATTATGATTTTTTTCTTAATTCAATTTGATCTTCCGCCTTCGCCGGTCGATAACCAATCAACTATCAATCGATCAGTTATCCCCGCTAGATGTTTACCGTTGTCACCTCTCATCCAGCAAACATCACGGAGTAGAGATGAGTAGATAGTATTTTTATTGAACTAAAAAAATGTTTCCTAGAAATAATATACATGGCAAAACAACGTTTGCCGGGTCAGCTAGTAATGCTATAAAATGCTGCATTTCTGGTCTTGAGTTGAATTTACTTAACATGTTCACAGCAAAGGATATATCTGGGCGGGTTCCTTGTGATAAATACAAAAGAGATCCAATAATTTCTTGATAAAAAGTCGCATCAATAGTTGAATTTTCTTCTGGGCCCCAGAATAATCTTGAACTTTGCTTTTAGATCAATGGGTGTCTTAACACTTTTGCAGTTAGACATTCCAAATTTGTTCAACATATCCTGAATTGAATTGCTGAATTGCCTCTGATCAATAGATAGAATCCCTTACTTACTTACTTGTTTCTGTGCACATGTAATTCCAGACAATATTTTAAATCACCTAAATCTTTCATTTCAAAATTAGAAAACAACTTTTCCTTTATAAAACTTTTACAGTCTTATCATAAAAAATGTTTATCGAAGGTTTATAGCGTACTTTAGTTAAAACGTCTCATAACGCTATCATACGTATTTTAAAATATTGTATTCATAACTGTTCTATAAGCCTTCGATAACTATAGTGTCGCTATAAGAGATTAATAGACGAAAATGTGTTGGGGCTTGGAGCCCCACGCACCCTTGCCCAATTAAAACGGGTGGTGGTCCACCACCTCCTACCAAAATAGACAGTGAAGACATAAGTTCATGGCTCCCTAATAAATTTATAGTCGATAAACTTTTAACTTTTGGTCGCGGATTCCCAATATTTTCAATAGCTTCAAGTACATCTAGGCACTAGACACTGATAAACACTCTGCCGCAATAAATTTACCACAAACTCCACACAGTAACTAACCTAGATAAGTAATAATAATAATAATAAAGGCTTGTGATTGTCTGGAAACAAATCAGAGATATTAGAGATATATTCAATAATTCACCAAACTAATGAGAACAAAGTATCTAACGATGCTAATCAGAGCTGTCAAACACATCAGCTGTTGCGCAGGTCGGCCATCTTTTCTCCTAATATTGCTTTATGGCACGGCTATAGTAGGTTCGTGCCTTCCATAACTTATATGAAGTTTATCGAGAGTTTATAGAGCATATTAGTGCTAAAATGCTGTTATGAATACAAATTTTCGACGATCACCTTATAGCAGTCTTATAAACCTCCCATAACTTTTTATGAATAAGACTGTTAGTTTTTACAGAATTTGTAAATAATAATAAGTCATCGACATACACAGCTAAGAAAGTTATATCTTCATTTTCTATTTTATAATAAATACAAAGATCAAGCAAAGATCGAGTCAAGCCAATATCTTTCAGTCTATTATCCAGTTTCTTATTCCATTGTCGACTGGCTTGCCTTAATCCATACAATGATTTCTTCAATAAACATACTTGTGTATTATTTACTTCAAAACTTGGAGGTTGTAGCATATAAATACTCTCTTCTATATCACCCTGTAGAAAGGCAGACACAGCATCCATTTGGTCAATATCCAAATTGTATTTCACAGCTAAAGATAACAAATACCGCAGGGATGAATATCTAATTACTGGAGAATATACTTCATTATAATCCAATCCCTTTTTTTGACCGCATCCTTTTATTACTAATCTCGCCTTATATTTTGCTGTTTCCTTTCTCACCCTTCTTGGTCTTAAAACCCATTTAATAGCCCTGTTGCCATTGGGTAAGTCACATAATACCCAAGTATTATTTTTCATTAATGAGGTACACTGGCTCTACCTCCATGGATTTCTTTCAATGACTGGATTCCGATGAAGACATGGCTTCCTCTACAGTGATTGGATCTTGACTTAATGCCCAACAAGCATGATTTAATTCTCCTTCTTGATCATCTTCAATGGGCTTTCTTATGCGAGGACTCAAGTTTATAAAGCGGTTTGGAGTCTCAAAAGAGCAATCACTGCTAGGCTCATAAGTTGTATCCTGGTCAATCGCTTCCACTGTTGAGTCAAAACTCTCCTCCGAGTTTGATAAAGGACCAATATCAGCATTCAGGTCATTGTGTACAGAGGTGGTGTTTTCTGGAGTCTGGAGTTTCTGTATGATTTCTTCTAATGGCATAGAATCCGTTAATTATTATTCTTATTAATTTTATTAAGTAAAAATTTAATTTAAGTAAAAGTACAATATAATGAAATGACTTATTTCTAATGTTACTAGCTATGTCGGCGATCGACCAAAGAGTGAGTTCCTTTCCTTGAATATCACGCCGGTCGGTGTCGTCTTCGACACGTTGCGCAGAGTCAGCGATGTACGGGCCGCGCGTGTAACATCAATTGAGGGCAATGCATATACAAGCGATATTCTTAGGATACGCCTGCGTAAAAACCTGCCAAATATTTAGACATTTGATTATTGACATATTCTAAGCCATTGTCGGTGCGTAGAGTTTTGATTCTATGGTCTAACTGATTTTCCATCTCTTTCTTATAGATATAAAATACTTCTTTAACATTTCATACACTTTCCTAGAGTAATCATCTATAAAAGATATGAAGTACCTGGCTCCACCCATAGATGGTGTCTCCATGGGGCCACACAAATCTGAATGTATAAGCTCGAGGGGTACAGTAGCCCGTGAGCCTATATTTTTGAACGGAAGTCTGGTTTGTTTGCCTTTTAACATGATATACAATTATTATTAGCCACATTAGGGTTTAGTAACTTTACCCCATCAGTACACAAGGGTAATCTGTTAACATCATTAAAATTAAGATGCCATATTCTGCGGTGCCATACATCTTCACTTTGCCCATCCATAGTCGACACATATGCATAACCTCTGACAGTGATTAATTGGTACATATTATGAATCAGCCTTGCTGTTGCTACTAAATTTTTCTGTTTATTATATCTCACAACCAGATTTATTAAATATTACTTGATAGCCATTTTTTGTCAGCTGACTGACAGACAACAATTTGGCACTCAATTGTGGAACATACAAAATGTCTCTTACCTGTATGTGATTTATATTACCATCTTTGCCAATTAAATCCAAGTTGACATTACCTATATTCTCCACGGTAATTAAAGTATTGTTGGCAACCTTTATATGGTCTATCGGAGGTGCCAAACTGTCCAAACTTGTAATTGATGGCTGATGGCTTTCTATGCTGATTATTTTTATTATTTTGTTGGGGAGTAGATTTGTGCTTTGTGTAAAGAACAGAGACATTTGACTCCTTTATCTCTTGTAGAAGTTTTGTTTTAATTGAGTCTGTACTTATCTTCACACCGGAGCTCTCCAGTCCCATAATCATTGGTTTGTATTGTTCCGGCAAACCATCTAACATTAGCTTACCCAACCATTCATCATTAACGTTAATTCAAAGTTAATAAAAAAATAAAGGTACATAAAATGAAATGAAATAATTTTTTAGAAGTTTATATGGTATTAACAATACACCAGGTTACACTGACCGTAACCATGGCCAGTGTCCCCTGGTCGAAACGTCAGGTAATCCAAGGCTATATACCTATAAATGATCGCGTTAATTCCCGTTAAATTAAATTATTATATATTATGGAACGCCAAAGTTAAAAAATTTATATGGTACTACCTATTACGGGTTACTTTCCGTTGAGCTAGAATCATGATATTTTACAGAAAGTAAAGTCTTATAGCACAATTAAAGGTCCAAAAATCAAAATCTGTATATCTGTATAGATCTGTATGTCTGTCTGTCAAGCTAGTCTTGACAGAAAGACATACAGATTTCTGCTCTACAGCAACGTTAAGTTCGCTCCTCAATTCTGTTTTGTACGGACCGGTACGGAGACCGGTCTCGCACTTGACCGGTTTTTTTCTACTTGGACAGTATGGGGAAAGCCGAAATAGAAGATACAAGAAAATTCGGGGCGACTAGCGCCCTTCCCCCAAACCGGGCCAAGACGGGGACACCGTGGTTCCCAAACCCGAGGGGCCCATATCGAAACCGGAGATGGCCCAGGGTCAGTCGGGGTGCGAGGGATATACTCTATGGGCAACCTTACACCCCGGCGTCTACAGGACCCGAGACGGCGTGCGGTTTTAGTCGGTTCAAGCCTAACACAACCGCCATCGCTGGCCAGCGGGGGGGTATCCGAAACCGGAGATGGCCCAGGGTCAGTCGGGGTGCGAGGGATATACTCTATGGGCAACCTTACACCCCGGCGTCTACAGGACCCGAGACGGCGTGCGGTTTTAGTCGGTTCAAGCCTAACACAACCGCCATCGCTGGCCAGCGGGGGGGTATCCGAGGGGATTTACGCACGAAAAAAAAAAGATACAAGGAAATTGTCTAAGGAACCACTAGTTGTTTGTCTCTGAAAATAATTATTTTACAACAAAACATTGAGTCAAGTGCGAGTTCTGCATAAAAATGAGCCATTTTGATATACATATTTTTGTATTGGAAGAAAAATCGGAACAGCAGACATTTTTTATATTTAATAAAATGTTTTCTCATACAACAGGCCGAAACCATATTTCATTTTTCTCTTTTCCCTACTTCTTCCCCTCTGCAGGTAACAACACGTAAACGGCATCGAAAGTACTAAAAGTGTTTATAGACTATATTTATATTTCTGTTTGACTTTATAACTCTTAGGATCGGTGGTTTAGCATAACGTGGAAACCTGTAAACAGATTCAGATGAATATTCGCCAGAGTCTGGACATACGCTTCGCTATCCGTTATCACACTATTATAAGTGTGGCGCAAACAGTTAATCAATTTTGATCTAAACTATAATTTGATTATAAAAATAATTAAATTATGACAAAATTAGTATTATTTTTATGAAGTTTTGAATATCAGTGCACCCGACAATTCATGCGTGGTCAATCCTTACTATAGTTAAAAGGTAATGAGCAGTAAACATAAAATTGCGAAACTCCATAAATGTGTCCCTACATATAAAAGATAATCAATTAAAGACTCATACATTTTCATCACTTGCGTTGAACTCTATAGATCGATGCTCCATTGATCGATACTCCATAAATTGATACTCTATGGATTGTAATAGATAGGTGGAAGGGGCAGGTTTTAAAAAACTGTCATTTAGTCTCCTTATATGGCTGTGAAGCTAGGAAGAGCGTACTAGATGGACACAATTAGGAGCTGCGTGTCACGGAATGTCTTGAAGTAATTGCTGGAAAACTATAGGAGTGCGGCCACGTTTTGCGGCGACCTACGCGGCGATCTACGTGAATAACAAGTATCTAGCCATACCACTTCGGTAGAAGGGATAAATATGCATGCCAATTTTTATAACATTATCGATAATATGCGAGGTAAATTTCCTTTTAAACGGCATGTAATCTGTTATATACCTCTAGGATGCTCACGACGCGAGGTTTGGTTTACAAAATCTGCTCATGACACAAAATACCTAATTGAAAATATTTTGATGAAATTACTTAATACGGGTTGGGTTAAAGTTTAAAATCTCTAAAAGTGTATGTATTTCCTATTGTTGAAAATTAAAATAAAATACTTAATTCAAGACCTCTGTGGCGTCGCGGTAGTGCGTTCGGCTGCTAAGTCGTAGGTTCAATTCCCACGACATTCTTAAAAAAGATGGTATTTAAGTATGCATTCTAGAACCCATATGACAAGATCTGCTAAGTTTGGGTCTAGATGGGATTATGTAATTTGTCCTACTATAATAACTTTTCTGACTCAAGTCTTCGATCGTGAATAGCGATGGGCAAACATACGGTCGCTTTGGATATTTCCGGATATTTAACCATAAACGACCATAAGTAATCGACCGCCTGTTATTTAACCGGTCATTTATAAAATTGAAAACTTCATATTTTTACGAATAAATTTATTATAGATAAGAAAATAAAAAATAAATTGTGACAATATAAATTTTTAAAATAAAGTTAAATTAAAATAATGTCATCAAACAAAATTACATTTTAACATTTTAAACAAGAATTATAAGAATATCGATAAATATTATTACAGACAAATCATTTCAAATCGTTTCAAAATCATCAAACAAGTTGAATTCCTGAGACGAGCTCAGCCGAATACAAGGGATTTTCGATTTTGCGATTTTTTTTTGCGATTTTTTCTTTATCTTGCAATGCTTCACCCCAGCACGAATCTATTACCGAAAACAGCAACTCGATAGCTCATCTCCTTCATACCCAAAAACGTGACAGAAAATTGGCAACGTCGACGTCGACGACGACAACTCGATAGCAATAGGGCTTTTCTAAAGAAAATCCCTAAAAAGCGTTAAGCTGTTTTGGATAAACGTCAAAATGGAACTCTGAAGCTCTGAAGCTGAAATGCTGTGGCGTGGTGCGGGAGCGCGCAGTCACACGTGCTATTAGTTGGCCTTCGGTCAGTTTGCGCTCACTTACCGGATTATATAATATATATATATATATATATATATATATATATATATATATATATATATATTTAGTCTGTTAAATTTCCTGAACCCCGCCTGATTGTAAGCTGAGATGAAGTCCAAAAAGTAGTGGCCTCCATTTCCAGAGATTGTTCCTAGAATGGTGGCACCTACCTAGACGGCCTCGACAGATGCTTTTTCACGGCCCGCTTAAAGAACCCGGGATTGTAGGAAGAAGGAAACACGTGTGTGGGTAAAGCGTTCCAGTTCTTTATCGTACGACAAAAAAGGAGTCAACATCTAGAGAATAATGGAAACTTTTAATTTTATACATTGAAATAAAACTATTTTTAACGAATTCTATCGCGATTTATTTGATGTTATTTTATATTTTACATTGATCCCGACGTTTCGGTTGCTTTTCAGCAGCCATGGTCACGGGGAACTCCGAAACGATAGAATCCGTTAGAAATTGTTTTATTTCAATGTATGATATTCGCGTAAACTTCCGACAATATCATGAAATTTCATAGTTTTAATTGGAGATAATGCCATGAACATGCAAAAAGCTTTTAGTTTAACTAAAATAAACATACACACTTAACTAAATAGGGGTGTCATTATATTCATTGCGCCAAGACCTAATTAAGATAGACACTATACAAAGAATAGTGAATATTGCAGTTGATGTAGTAGTTACTATTAAAAATCATCATATTAACATCTCTGCTTTCCGACATCATCAAAACGAAAGGTGTATCATTAAAATTACCTTCAAAAACAAGATGGCATAGTCATTATAATTGCTTGAAGGGCTTATCGCAACGAAAATTACATTGGTATCACTAGCGGTTCATGAAAATGCTACCCAGTTAGCATCAGAGACGAAAAGTAATTTGTTAGATAACACAATTAGGGAAGTAACAAACCAATATGAACGACTTTTAAAACCAATTAGTGACAATATATTAAAGTGATTTACCAATAATTGACAAAGTGTACAAAACTTTAAAAAACTTAAAATCATAAAAATAATTTTTACTACCTGAAATGGCAATATTAGATGTAAATACAAAATATGAATTTATCAGCTGCGCATCAACTTAATAATTCAGCCAATACATCTAGCAGCATACATGCTGAAACCTGTCTCTCTTGGTGCTGAACTTCCATTGAAGAAGGTATTTCAGCTATGTCATATATAAGTGATATATGATTGTACCTTGGATGATCAGTGACAGTCGGCCTTGCTAATTACAAGGCAAAAGAAGGCTTTTGGTCAAACAGATTTGATTGGAATCAAACTAATGAGATGAGCGCACTTGTTTGGTGGAAAGGTATCTGTTCATCTACAACTCTTAGCAAAGTTGTCATAGCAATTTGATCAGCGCCGTGCATGCCAGCTGTCATAGAAAGAACATTCAGTTCAAGATAATGTTTATAATGCAAGCAGAAATAGGGTTACGACAAATAGAGCGGGTTGTGTTTTTTTTTTGTATAGTACACGTCAATTTGACTTCACCTCGCCTGATGGTAAGCTGTAGGTAAAGTCTCAGGAAAGAGGGTCACCATTACATACACGTACCATGTTAACAATGGTGGCACTCAGCTTGACGGCCTCATCAGAAGAGGATTGTCGTTGTAGCACCGCATGACACCCACCGGTCCCACTAGTGCTGCGACCACAATCCCCCTGCCCGGCTATGCACTTGGTGACCCCTGAACGCAATCAAACCGAAATTGGATTACTATGGAGGGTTTTTCACAATCGTACACGGTGGTACCCACCCGGCCGAATTTTGTGACAAATTTGTCTCATCAAATTTCTACCACCAGTAAACTTGACAAAAACGATAACTTTTGTATACCATAATGGCAACTTGAAGCATAAGCATAAGACAAGTGGTAGTTAAGCCTCAAACAATACGAGTGAAGAAAAAAAGCTTCGAAAAAATCATTTAAAAAGACTATTAATTATAAGAATTATAGTAGCCTAGTAATAGCCTAGTGGTATGGGTAATGGACTGCTGAGACGAGGTCTCGGGTTCGATCCCAGGTTTTACCATGGCACACACCAATGACTTTTCGATGCTTTTCGAAGTTATGTGTGTATTTATCGCAGGTTTATAAGTGCCCGGTTAATGGCAATAGGCTAGCCACCTATTACATTGGGACCTAAACATAAACTGGCGAAATGTGGGTGCTAGCACCTCTGCCTACCCCTTCGGGGATATAGGCGTGAGTTTATGTTATGTGTTATGTTATGTTACATTTTTTTTTAATGGGCCAGGTTAATTTACTAAAGCTACCTTTTTTTTTTGTCGTGCGGAAATCCCTTCGGATACCCCCCCGCGTGCCAGCGGGGGTGGTTATGTCGGGCTTGAACCGACTAAAACCGCACGCCGTCTTGGGTCTACAGACGCCGGGGTGTAAGGTTGCCCATAGAGCATATCCCTCGCACCCCGAAACTACCTATTATTTAAATTTGTTACACCACCTGTTTTACATTAATAAGACTTTAATTGACATTAGCTACTAAAATTAATTGTTTCAAACCTAACAGTCCTAAGCCTGTAGACCATGAAGAAAAATTTTCAATTGTTTTCATATAATTATCATAAATAATAAATAAATATTTTAGTGTGCATATAAAATATTTATTTATTATTTATGATAATTATATGATGATCAAAAAAGTCTAAGCCAACATGCTTAATTTTACATATTCTGTAAATTATATTGGTCAATTGTTCTACGTTTTTTTTACCATAGGTGGGCAGGTATGTAACCTTTATGATCAGAAAAAAAACTCGATTTTTTTTGTTTTTTTTTATAATAAAAGTATATCTACTCTATCACGCACAAAAGAAGACAAGGCACCTAAGAAAAATAAACTTTTTATAACAAAATTAAATCGTTAACCAAAATTTATTTATTCTTAAAGAATTCTTTAATTTAATACAAAGTGTGTCGTCCTCTGTTGTTTAAAACTTGTTGGCACCTATTATTCATGCTATCGATGAGTTTGTTAATGGTATCCTGCGGCAATCGCTTCCAATGAAATTTTAGCAAATTCTGCAACTGTTGGGTTGTTGTCACGCCGTCCAGGTCCTCTAATACACACCTCTGGAGTATATCCTATACATGCTCGATGGGGTTGAGGTCTGGCGATTGTGCAGGCCAGGGTAACACCCTGATGTTTTCTGTTGCCAAGTACTCCCTAGTCCGCATCGCTGTATGAGAACGTGCATTGTCATGCATTAACTTAAAATCGAAGCCAAGGGTTTGTGCAAATGGATGAACATAAGGCCTAAGAACATCCTCAAGTTAAGAAAAGTTAACCTCAAGTTTGAGCGTTCATGTTCCCATTTACAAAAACGAGCTCAGTTCGTCTGTTCTTCATAATACCCGCCCATACCATAACTGTTGATCCGTTGTATGGATGAACTTCCTGAACACACCTCAGTCTTTCAGTATTGCCGGGACGACGGTACACTCTTACCCTTCTTGTATCAGGCCTAAACCCGAATCGAGACTCATTGCAAAATAAAATGTTGTTCCATTGTTCCTGGGTCCACGTTATGTGTTCCCTACACCATTCATTTCCGTGACGTATAGGCGGGCACCTGGTTGGACGTCGCGCTCATAGACTTCGCACGGTTTGGGGGCTAACAACAAGACCACTTGAATTTTGTAGCCTTGAACCTATCTCTCTGGCGGTTAACATTGGTTGACGTCTGCGGTTAGTTGTATGTATCGGTCTTGCCGAGTAGTTGTACTCCTTCCACGGCCCGGGTGCTGCTTAGTGGGATTTCCTGTCGTAGTGTAACGCTGCCACAGACGGCAGATAATGCTCCTGTTCACATCAAAATGGTGAGATACCTCAGATTGGTTTCTTCCCGCTTGTAACATTCCCACAGCTCTTTGCATTTCATCAGCGGTCAAATGACGTCGTTCCATAACGTAAAGAATATCTCACAATTCAATTTTATCAAAAACTCTATTAAAACTTGATTAAAAGTATAAAATTCAAACGATACCAAGTTTCATAATTATCAAAAGATAACACATTTAAATTGGAACTAATGTATCAGCTTTTAATTTTATGAAAAAAAAAACAAAACACAAACGAGTTTCTTTTTTCTAACCAGCCAGTAGGTAATCTGGAACCAAAAAGGTTACATACCCACCGTTTTTTTTTTTGTCGTGCGGAAATCCCTTCGGATACCCCCCCGCCGGCCAGCGGGGGCGGTTATGTCGGGCTCGAACCGACTAATATCGCACGCCGTCCCGGGTCTTCAGACGCCGGGTGTAAGGTTGCCCATAGAGCATATCCCTCGCACCCCGACTGACCCTGGGCCATCTCCGGTTTCGAGATGGCCCCCTCGGGTTTGGAAACCACGGTGTCCCCGTCTTGCCCCGGTTTGGGGGAGGGGCACTAGACGCCCCACCGTCCCGGCCTGCTTCTGCTGGGGTGACAGGCGGCCTCACCTGCCACCCCCAGGCCTGCGCTCATGGAGCCAGAGCGAGAGCTGTGCCCTTCAGTTTGGGTGCCAGACTTCGGATGTGCTCTCCGATCCCATCGGCCGTCGAGCACGAGCCCCAAATATTTCATTTGGGGCTTGATGCCGATGCGATTACCTCCCATGATGAGACTGGATCCCTCAGGTGGCTTGCTCCGAGGCCCATGAAAGAACAGGGCCTCGGTTTTATGCAGAGCCACCTCGAGACCCAGCCGCCGGATCCGCTCCACGACTTGGGCAACCACGGTCGTGGCCTTCAGGGTCGCTTCGCGGTACGTCGGCCCGCACGCCGTCACGAGCGTGTCGTCCGCGTAGCACGTGTCGGCGGCACCGTCTGCGAACTCACCGCGAAGCACCCAGTCGTTTCCGATGTTCCACAGGAGCGGCCCCAGGACCGATCCCTGCGGAACACCGCACGACGAGGTGATGTTGGCGGTGTCCAGGGACACCGCCAACATCACCTCACCCCGGGCTACTGCATCCTCCGCCAGAGCCCCCACGCGCATGATGGCATCCACGGTGGAGCGCCTCTGGCGGAAGCCATCTTGGCCATCCGCCAGGTCCGGCCCCACTCTTGAGAGGTGCTCGACGAGGCGCTTCGCAATTACTCTTTCAAAGAGCTTGCACACCTCGTCGAGCAACACTAAGGGCCGGTAGGCGGACGGCGAGTCCGCCGGGCGCCCCACTTTTCGGATGAGGACCAGTTTCCCCGTCTTCCACAATTTCGGAAACTGGCCCCGCTCCAAACATGCGCTGAGAAGCCCTATCAGTCGGAGCTCGAGAGCGTCGTCGACTAGAGCTAGGACCCACGCTCGGCCTGGAATGCCGTCGGGTCCCGGGGCGGTGCGTTTGGCTCTCAGCCTTCTCACCGCCAGCTCTAGTTCTACCCAAGTGACCTCGGGCACGTCGTCGTCATTCGCGTCGGGCACCATTGGCGACCGAGGCGGAGTCATCTGCGGTGGAACATGTTCCACCGCCCGCGCTGGGAACAGGGAGCTAACAACTCCTCCGCGCTGCTCCGGCTGGAGACACTGGGTCAACGGCGGGGCCTTGGGGCGCAGTTTTCCCCTTACCATTAGGTAGGGCCGCCCCCAAGGGTCCCGCTCCAGCGTCTCCAGCAGTTCGCAGCGGGCCGCCTTTTTGGCCCGCCTTATCTCTGCTCGGAGGGCACCTCTGGCCTCCCTGTATCTCTCGTACAACTCCGCCTCTCGGGCCTCCGCATGCGGGGCGGCGACGCCTCCTACGGAATCGGGCCCACCGGCGGTGCGTGATCACGCAGGCCCGTCTGAGCCTTAGGTTACATCCCCACCTATGGTAAAAAAAGTAGAATAATTTTTAAGATTTAGATCGGAAAAAGAGAACATTTAGGACGGGACTTGAACCCGCGACCAGTCCCTTACAGGGGGAATGCTCTGACCAACTGAGCCACCTAGACACGTCCCAGATATTCGAAATTCCCCGATATATCATATACGTCTTAAGGCGACGTTACGAATAAAGTAAGCATACAAAATGCTTAAAAAAAAAATTTCATTGAAGTAGAACAATTGTCCAAAATAATTTGCAGAATTAAGTAACGTTAAGCATGTTGCTTAGACTTTTTTGTTGTGTGTGTATATATTTGTAAAACGTATTTTTTTAAACAGTCACTAAAAAGTAAAACTCCTTTACTTGCTGTTGGCAGTTTTATGACTTGTTAATACAAATTCTTTTCAATATCAGAATATCAGATCGAGATCTGCATGCAATAATTATAAATATGTGGAAAACTAAAAAAAAAAATTGTTATTTCATATTCAACACTATTCATCACTATTCATACTATTTAAAAGTAAAAATAAACTAATAGAATAAAAGTGCAAATTTAAAGAATAAATGACAGCGTAAATTACCTTGACCGGTCGTTTATGGTCACTTTTGGTTAAATAATCGGTTAGCTTAAATAAAAATAAATAAAAAAATTGCTTTATTGGAACTGACAGTAATAACAAATTAACAATGTGTTCGATAGTGACTGCATTAGTGAAACACTGTGGCGCAGTCACTAACGGCCACCTCCAGATAGGGGGCGCATGCGTTCCTTTTGCTTATTACTAACCGTATTCATTACCTATAATAAGTATTATAAAACATTAACTAGGTCTGTGGAGTGAAAGAAGAGTGGAATGTGTATAAGGGGGTGTGTGTATGGGTGTGTGTGTGTGAGAGAGAGAGAGAGAGAGAGAGTGTGTTTGTGTGTGAGTGAGAGGGAGGGTGAGTGAAGAAGTGTGTGGGTGTGTTAATATGACTGTGTGTGTTTATGTGCGTGTGTGTGTGTTGTTGCACTAGTACAAATAATACAAACAGAAATAGACTAGTTGTGCTGAGAGATGATTTAAACAATAGATGCAATCAAGTCTTCTGTTTCTTCGTAACTTAGACCATGCAGCCATTCTGTAGCTCGTGATTTACAGAGGCGGATAGGGTTAGCATAGACTTTTAAAATTTTATTTACTTTGTTGTAGAGGGAGGGGGCAAAGAAATGGTAGTGTCGTTTAGCAAGTTGTGTTTTGCAAAATTCAATGTTACAAACTCTGTCCGATCTGCGTTTTTTGGGCTTATGAGAGTAAGGAAGCTCTGTGTGCTTTCGAAGTATAACTTTTTGTAGGAAGAGTTTTCGCACTGTCAAAACTTTCATTAGGTCGTATAACTGAGAGGTGGGGAACCATATAGGCTTAAAGGACATAACCTTAAGGACACCCCTGTGCGCTCTTTCGAGAACAAGGAGGTTCGATTTTTCCGTACCACCCCATGCTGCAATACAGTAGCCTGCCACTGACTGCGCTAGGGCGAAGAATACAATTTTAAGTGTAAGCAGGTCTAGAACTGAACGAAGGTTTTTGAAAAGATACATTAGTTTCCTAAGTCGACCGGTTGTAACTTTTATATGTTCTTTCCAAGAAAGTAGTTGGTCAATCCAGACTCCCAGATATTAAATTTTCGATTCGCAAGTGATCGGCAAACATACAGTTGGATTTATTGTTACAAAAAGGTACATGGGAGACTAGGCTGAACGATGAAGAAGGAAGTGATACAGAGCTGGCAGCGAAAGTGAGACACTTTGTTTTGTCCGGGTTTAGGGTTAAGAGGTTCTGAGAGAGTCAATAGCTTATTGTTGACAGAGCAGCCTCAGCATTACTTTGGGCGTCCTTCCAATTTGCCCCATCCACAAGTAGAACAGTATCATCGGCGTACGCTATTATCTTACAGTGTCGAATAGAGTGTTTGCAAAGGTCGTTAATATATATAAGAAACAACGTAGGCCCAAGGACACTGCCCTGGGGCACACCGAAAAGTAAGGATTCCGGTTTGCTAATAATATTATTGATCCTGACACACTGAAAACGGTTATCAAAGTAAATTTTGAAAATGTTGTGGATGAGACCTCCCACACCAATACGTTCATACTTCCTGAGCAGGGCGGGAATCGGGACAGTGTCGAAAGCTTTCGAAAGATCTAGGAATATGGCGGCAGATTTAAGGTTTTTATTAAGATTAATTACAATAGAAATTGTTAAAGTTAAGACTGCATCTTCAGTGGATTTACCAGCCCTGAAGCCAAATTGATTGTCAGCAAGAACATTATTATAATTTAAATACTTTATTAGTCTATCATTGATGATTTTTTCTAATATTTTGGACATGGTTGTAAGAATTGATATTGGTCTCTAGTTATGGACAATGCCCCTATCACCGCCCTTGTATATTGGGAGAACAAGACCTATCTTGAAAACGTCTGGGAATACACCTTCATGAAGGCAGAGATTAAGAACATGTTCAAGTATAGGTACAAGAGTGGAAACCCGAGGGGGCCATCTAACCCGAGGGGGCCATCTCGAAACCGGAGATGGCCCAGGGTCAGTCGGGGTGCGAGGGATATGCTCTATGGGCAACCTTACACCCCGGCGTCTGTAGACCCGAGACGGCGTGCGGTTTTAGTCGGTTCAAGCCCGACATAACCGCTCCCGCTGGCACGCGGGGGGGTATCCGAAGGGATTTCCGCACGATAAAAAAAAAAAAAAAAAAAGGTACAAGAGTGGATCTTGCCTTCTTAAGAATTGATACCGGTATGTTATCCCATCCTGTTGCCGAAGTATTTTTGAGACCACTGATAATGTTATCAATCTCAGTGCTGTCAGTGCCGAGAACAGACATCGAAGTTAAAGGTGGAAAGGTGCCCTCGGAATCAGGGTAAGTATTAGGGTGTGTGGTAATTTTTGAAGCCAAATTTTTCCCTACGTGAGCGAAATATTTATTTATATCGTTCACAACCGACACCGGGTCAGCGCTGTCACCCAAAAGATCGTTGCAAGATATCCGTTCCTTTCCCAAGTTCCCATGTTTCTTTATGAGATCCCATGTAGGCTTTGGGTTTTTACTAGCACGCTGAAATTCACCGTGTTCGTATTCTCTTTTAACTTTTTTGAGTAAATTATTACAGAAGTTCCTGTAGCGGTTGAAAACGATAGATTATCCAGGGCTTTAATATTTTTTTCCTACTGGGAATAGTCACTACGCGTGTATGATTTATGACTATTGCCGAGACTTTGTGGACTAGTAGCGTTGCAGCTTGATCTGCGTTATAGCAGGACAATACGGGACTGAAATCGGTATCTGATAGTTCACTTACACAAGCTTCTTCATCTGAAGCTTTGTTATGTGTTTGGTTTGCTTGGATTTAATATTAAAATTACAACTCAGTATAACAGGCACGTGATCAGTAATAGAAGGTCGAGAACTAGAGTGAGAGCTTTTGATTTGGTCCTTAAAATAACATGATCTAGACAGCTACCGCCTCGGGTAGGAAGATTGTGAGTAGACATTAGTCCATGGAACATCACTGTATTTAGATACCGATCGTAACTTTTGGCTTTACTGTTGGGTGCAATGTTGATATTTATGTCGCCAAAAATCGCAATGTTTTGAAAGTTGTTTAATGAAGTTAGGGTGTCATTTAGGGAATCTAAAAAATTATCAGTATTACTAAACGATGGTGATCTGTAGATAGCAACAAGAGCGAATTGTTGTTTATGTTTAATAATCAGACTATTTGAGTCTGCTAGATTCGGTAGTTCCACTGAACACGCTAAATTTTGTCTTATATATACCACAACACCATCATTTTGAAAACGATAGTCAGATGAGTGTGATGCATATCCGTCTAATGTAGGGATAATTAAACATTTAGACAACCAGCACTCTGTTAAGACTATAATGTCCATAGGAATTTGAATTCTGTGTAATAAAGATTGGAAGGAATTAAAATTGCCTGAAATACTTCTTACATTAAAGTGAATTATATTTAGGGAGGCCGTGGCATTACGTAAGTATTGAATAGACTGCTCAGGATTGCAAACATGGACTTCCGAGATTTCTAATTGTTCAATATCATTTAATAGATTAAGGCTATCCATAAATAGTCATAATATTTAGAAGCATGTGAGTTATAGGCTGACGGACCTGAGTTTCATGGATTTCATAATAAATAGTTAATGAGAGTTGGGGCAATATATTATTATAATAAAAAATATTATAAAAATATTAGTTGTTGAGAGGGAGGGACGAGAGTGAACCAATTATTTCTAGAGTAGTAAAAGATGGATATTATTATAAAATGTTTTTGTTTTCTTTGTAAGCGCTTTAATTTAGAACATTGTTAACATGGTACTTGTATGTAATGGTGACCCTCTTTCCTGAGACTTTACCTTCAGCTTACCATCAGGCGAGGTGAAGTCAAATTGACGTGTGCTAAATATAAAAAAAACAAAACTTTCAATAAGCATAATATGCGCGTGGTCAGTACAAAGTAAAAGCTGCGATATAGTCTACGCCTTGAACATTGAACAACAACATAAACTGAAAATTACAAAAGGTGCATTTTGACAGTCGTAATTCTATGTAGTGGATTAAGATCTTATAAAACACTAGCTTTTTCCCGCGGCTTCTCGTGCAAAAGCTAGTGTTTAGCCAATTCCAGAGAGAAAAAGTATTCTATCTTTTATTCCAGATAATAATCTATCCCTGTACCAAATTTCAGCCAGATCCGTTTTGCGTGAAAGAGTAAAAAAACATCCATCCATTCATACAAACTTTCATATTTATAATATTTACGGGACTTGCAACCCGCCCTCGCTTCGCTTCGGATTATATGAGTTTTTTAAATAAAGCCATCGTAATTTAAAAATAATTTACAGGGCATCCCATGGCGATGCCACGTGGTAGGAAAGTATGTTAAATAATATAGATAGAAAATTTTACTTCTTCTTCTTCTTCGAGTCAATGGCCTGATACAAGACTTGATGGCTTGATTCTTATATTTTGGCGGCCCAAAACTTGGCCACAGCCACAGCGCTATCCGTTGCCCTACACAGGTCCTCGCTAGTACAGGTGGAGGGGCACAGTGGGCAAGAGAGCAAATGCGACATGGACTGAGATTGGGCCCCACACTCGCAGTCTACTTGCGAGCGGTCGATATAGCCCCATTTTGCCATATTTTCCTTGCAGCGGCCAACTTGGGTCCGCAGGCGATTTAATGACTTCTAAGTTGGCCACTGGAGATGATGTCCAGGCGGCAGTTCTTCTTTTGGTCTGATAAAACCTGCCGGTACCGGATGTTTTTCTACTCTTGCCCGCTGTGGGGCACAGTCTGTAGCCTGAGTGGTTCTCATGAAGCTCCGACGGCTTTTTAAACGGACTGAAGGCATTTCATAGCTATGCAGAGGGTGTCGGGAATCTGTTTCCTGTCTCCATTTCTCCACCGCACAAGCTACGTCTCGCCGAACATCTGGTGGAGCTATGCCTGCAAGAGGGTATAGCATGTTCAGTGGGGTAGGTTTGAGGCAGCCTGTAATGATCCTATATGTTTCATATAACGCCAAGTCGATGTCCTTGGCGTGGGCGGATCGATGCCACACTGGGCACGCGTATTCTCCCACGGAGAAAGACAGTGATAGTCCGGTTGTGAGGAGAACATGAGGAGCTGCTCCCCAAGATGACGAAGCAAGACGCCTCAGAAGATTATTTCTGGTCCCTATTTTTTTGCTTGGTGTTATAGCAGTGACGTCGGCAAGTCAGCGCTCTGTCCAGGGTTACACCAAGGTAGCGTGGGGTTGGGCAGTGCTCAATGTTGACGCCTTGCCACGATAGCCTTAGAGCTGTGGTCGCTTGGTGATTGCGGAGGTGAAACGCACACGATTGTGTTTTGGACGGGTTTGGTCGAAGGGCGTTCGCGTGGTAGTATTCACCAAGTGCGTTCAGCGCGGTTGTGAGCAATGCCTCAGCGTCTTCGAAACTAGGCGCCTGAGTAGAAAGTGCGAGGTCGTCCGCGTAGATGAACCGCTGAGTGCCAGGTGTTTTTGGTTGGTCGTTTGTGTAGAGGTTAAATAAGGCAGGAGCCAGTACACTTCCTTGAGGGAGTCCGTTTTTTTTAACACGACGTCTGCTTTTAGAGGAGTTCAAGTGCATTTGAAACCGCCGGTTATTTAGAATTTCCTTTAAGATGTTGACGAAACCCATATCCTTAGTCACTTCTTGGACCTTCGTCAGTAGTCTTCTTATATTTACCGTGTCGTACGCAGCTGTGAGATCCACAAATACAACTCCGGTAACATTTTTGGTTTCGAAGCCATCTTCAATGTGTTGACCGAGGTTTAGAGTTTCACCAGTACATGACTTTCCGGGCCGAAATCCAGCTTGTTCAGGTATAATCAGCGTCTCCAAGACCGGAGTGAGGCGGTTCAGTAGCATCCTCTCAAACAGCTTGAATGAATGGCATAACAGTGAAATCGAACGGTAACTCTTTGGGTTCGATGGGTCCTTACCGGGCTTTGGGATTGCCACGACTTTAGCACGACGCCACATTTTAGGTATCTTTAGATCTCTAAGGCATGAGTTAACGCATTTAATTAATTAATTTTACTGAAAGGAGACTTCATTTTGATTTTCGACAATCGATTGCCACACTCAATAATCGAACCGGCTAAAATCAGAAGTTTAAATTGTTTCAAAAGGAGGAGGTTCTATGTTAGTGTATATCTATTTTTTTTTGTATATCCCACGATAATTCTTACGTTTATGAATCGATTTTGCAAATTCTTCTTGCATTGGGTTTGGTTTAACCCCAAGTTGGTCCCATATAAGTTTTATTAGTATTGGATCTAGAACTCCGGAGATGCAGCAAGAAACTCCTCAAAATAAAACACAAAATGTGCAATTCGAGTGTATGATCGAACATGACGTCAAATGTCTTTTATTTGGAATTTTGGAATACCTATTTTGAAAGGCCGTATATATTGGTGCCGATTCAGCGGTTACAAAACTCTCTAAACTAGACTACCTTTTTAATATTGTCTAGATTGAGTCTGACGGCACATAGAACAAAATTTAGAAACTCAAATTAAATAGTTTAAGAGACAGTTTAGTTTAGTGAGATGAGCAATGAATGAACACCATTTTGTGAATTTAATAGCAAATCAAAGATTTGTTTTAACTTGCTCCCTCACCGTGAGCATTTACCTGTAATGTAACGTTACACATTCGAACATTCGAAACATCAAAGAGGTAGTGGTGAGTGGAGAATGGAGTGGAGAGTGGAGTGGAGAGTGGAGTGGAGAGTGGAGTGGAGAGTGGAGTGGAGAGAGGAGTAGAGAGTTTAGTGGAGAGTAGAGTGGTGTGAAGTAGAGTGGAGTGGAGTGGAGTAGAGTAGAGTGGAGTGGAGCGTGGAGTCAAGAGTGGTGTGGAGAGTGGAGTGTAGAGGAGAGTGAAGTGGAAATTATAGCGGAGTCACCAAAACACCAAATCCCGATACGGAAAGATTAGGTTTATCGTGTTAGGTCACTTGTGACAAAGCACGAAGAAATAGGAGCTCTGCAATGCGCGGCTCCTATTCTATTCTACGTTTACGTTACGTTTCACTAAGCTAGAAAGACAGCCTCACCTGCGAGCTGGTACTCCTACTGATTGACGGATGAGGCTCTGATGCAGGTTTTCCTCTCGGGGTTAGAAGGTCAGACGACAGTCATTCCCATAAAAGCCGTATAAGCCGAATTAAAAGGAGGAGGAGTAAGCGATCCCCAGACTCTGAAGTGACAGCCTGGGATGCAACCGGGAATACATTTTATATGTTGAGTTACATACACTAAAAAGGGAGAAATAAACTATTTTAATTTAAAAAAAATTGACTTCAAGAACCAAAAAGGCACTGAAAAGAGTAAAATAACTGAATTATAGATTGAATTCTAAAGATAAAAAAACCCATAAGGCCTTACTATTATATTATAGTCGATGCCAAGCCCGAAACACAACGTTACAAAGCATCATAAGTTCAATAGGGTCGTCTACTCGTATGAACGCACAATATACCTGCACGCACAGAGTAATTAAAATAAACTACGCACGTGATCGGCTGTTTTTGCTGCAGACGTAGAGACCTCACTCACGCTTTTATTTCATATTTTTGACGGGAATCGGAGACTCATGATGTGGCGGATTTGTCATAAACAGTTTTAAATGTTTTTTTTATAATTATACTTAAAAGAAACATGAATTCATATATTCAGTTCAGTTTAATTAAACGAATAGCGTAAACTCAACTGAATCGAAGAAATGTATAAACTATTTAATTATACCAAAGACAATCCATAGTTTCCTTTCTAAATTAACGATTTGTAATATGAATCGACTAATTTATAATAATTAAAATGTAACAAAACTAAAATTAAAGTAAAAACGATAGAACGTAACTAATGTATTTTTAGATAATTAGATCATTATGCAGTTTTGTAGATCCCTTCAGTATATGACTGCTACCTCCCTGAAATGCCAGAAGCTTATTTGAAAAATATCACTGTAAGCGATAAGACCATAATATGTACAATAAAGAATCAAATAAAGAAAGATCTGTATTTAGATCTTCTCTCAAAGAGCTTAATATAAACATGTAGGTGTACTCATGTTTATACAGTATATCTTATAATTTCGCAGTAACAATCTATAAAGTAGATGAATATTTCTTTAATCCATACAAAGGAATTTCATTAAAGAAATAAAGAAATTTTTTATTATAAGAATGTGACCTTCCATAATATCCACAAATATTTTGCAGATCCATATATGAATATTATTTTTCTTCTATGGCCTCAACTAAACATAGTGAGCAAAGTGAGCCCGTATCTTGAATATTGAGTATATTTGATTATGATGTAAAGCATGAGTTTATTTACTTCTAATGTGCCTAAAACTTTGGGGACCTACAAGCATTTACCTGCCATCTTTTCATCAGCATCAAAACTTCTTCGTAATCAATAATTATTCTATCTTCACTCAGTTATAGTTAAGAATATAACTGCTCACACCGAATACTCTTTGCATGCATCAGAAACTTAAATCATGGAGTAATTCATTGACGTTTTAAAGCCTAGTAGTTTCATAGAATTTACAAATAACCTTAAATACTTGAATTGAATTGCATTTGTAGATCTAAAGACAGAGATGGCACGTGTAAAATGTTAATAAACACAACCCAGCATTTTATTAAACGCTGCTATTGATAATTACGGGTGAGGTGAGGGCTTAATTAAGGTGGAGAAAAGAAGATTACTCACCGTAACTTCAGTTCTCAGCTATCCTTTCAAATACTTTGCTATCACAAGGTGGAATTGCTGTGATCTTGTCTGCCACTGCCAGCACACTTCTATATAAAACTGGTCTGAATACAATGTGATATGCGGGAGTACAATAGTTGAAGTATTTCTTGTTAGAATTTGATATAAGTCATAAACAGAGTATACTTAAATTAATGATTTAAGTAGACATTTATTAGAAGCGGGTTACGAGGCGTGCCTCTCACTCAAAACTACTATTCTCAATTGCATTCTTGCTTGGCGTTTCGATGAGTACTGCAGTTTACATACTATTTGAAGAAGAAACCCACTGTATACTAAATTTCATGAAAACCATTGGAGTTGTTTCCGAAATTGAGATTATATATATACAAGATTGCTCTTATAAAGGTATTAGAGAAATAAATATTCTCCGACATTCTAGACCCAGTGTAATAGCTTAACCAGTTTGTGTTATGGATTCTAGAATACTAGATACATTAACTTTTTTTGTTTATACATACATATTGTACATAGAAACACCCAGCGAGAATCGAAGTCGCGACTTCTGACTAAGCAGTCGAACGCATAACCGCTACGCTACAGAGGGAAAAAGGCATAGGTAAAAAGCAGGAATTTCGATTTAGGCTCCGCGGCAATGAATCTGTCAGTCCGTGCAAGTTATTATTATATATCTGACTAGCTTTTGCCCGCGGCTCCGCCCGCGTAGATGTCGGTTATCGCGACAAAACATAGCCTATGTCCTTTCCCAAGGTCTAATCTACCCCTGTAC
Source organism: Cybosia mesomella (assembly GCA_946251805.1). Taxonomy (NCBI): domain Eukaryota; kingdom Metazoa; phylum Arthropoda; class Insecta; order Lepidoptera; family Erebidae; genus Cybosia; species Cybosia mesomella. The sequence goes on along the minus strand of OX276393.1, from coordinate 18,883,731 downwards.
CAAATTTCAGCAAAATCGGTTCAGTGGTTTACGCGTGAAAGAGTAACAGACAGACAGACAGACAGAGTTACTTTCACATTTATAATATTATAGTAAGGATAGTATGATAGAATAACGTTGTTAGTGTCTCGTTCCCATTGTTCGCGTAAATAGGGTAAGATATCGATCGTATAGTTCAGTTATTTCCGTAGTTATAGGTTTCCCCAAGTCACGTATGCTCTTGGGTATACTCTTGGGACAGAATTAGCCATTCGCCAACCGAGCAATTTTATTAATACTGAAAGACCGACAGTAAGTTATGATGCTTTTCATACTATTACACAATTTCACGATCTGTAATCCTATTCCTCGAGGTTTATTAATATTAAGTCTTTGGAGACGGATCTTATTAGATACATGAAAAACGCTGAAGATGATTTTGCAAATTACATGAAGATATTTTGTTTTGTTGTGAAACGGGGATCTAATAATTAAGTACCCGCTTGACTGATTCATATGAATATAATTATTTTTTAATTTAAGCATAAAAAATTCAAGGCTTGCTTTAAGAAAAGGAAAATTTCTCGGACCGGATATTTGACTGACTTCGTGTTAAGAAAATTACCTGTTGATGGTAATTAGGCTGTTGCTTATTCATAGTACCAAAAACAAAGTCGACGAATTGTGGGTTACAGATGAAAGGGGAAATACAGTCGAGAGAATATAAAATACCGTGGAATAGTTTTTTATCACCTATAATTTTTTTAGTATCCCTACTATTATAAATGCGAATGTAAGTTTGTTTGTTACGCTTTCACGCAAAATCTACTTAACCGATCATCATGAAACTTTGTACATATACTCTTGAAGGTATTAGAAGTAACATACAACAAAAAAAAAATTAGTAGTAGGGATTGGTTAAGTAGAACTGGAGATATGACCAAAAAACGATAACCGACCTCCGCGCGGGCGGAGCCGCGGGCATCAGCTAGTTAATAATATGCCAGAGTTTGTCGAAAATGGAACACGCTTGTCTAGAAGCAAACTATTAATTCGAGACTAGAAAACTCCAAGGTTATAGCTTGCCGGAAACACAGACTCAGACAAGGCGTTCTCTTGCTTAGAAATGAATTATAATTCTCAAAAAGTTTCTGCTTATGAGTGAATTGGATCGCCTAAAATTTAAAATCATACTTTGACCTTAGGATACGTATAGTTATTACGGCAAATATGATATATAAAAAATATGGAAACTGATTTATTTAGCAGAGCTCTCAAGACGCTTGTGGACCATTTAAATTTATCTCCTAGAGTGTTCCTATAAAGAAATGTTCATACAAATACACTGAACGTATAATGAATGCTGCACCATATAAATCTAATGGAGAGATTATGTCAGAAACGTATTATCATGATAATGTAATAGACGTCATTTCTTTACATGACATTTGTATAAATTGTTCTCTTTCTTGTGTGAATGCGATTGAATGTGTGTAGTTAATAACGACATACATTCCATAGATCCATAGCTTTCTCTGTTTACGTTTGCACCCATATTGGTATATCTCAAGCATTTTACATTCACTTCATGTCGCATATCTGCGCATATCTCAATGTCCGAAACCGCGAAAATTCGGAATTTTTACAGCCCAGCGATGAAGTAACTATTGTATAAAATATTCAAAGAGAGATAATATTATGTGCACCGTCAGTTGAGTACAGTCGCATTCTAGAACTCTTAACACAAGCTAGCTATGCTTTGTCTTAGAATATTCATTTACAACAGATGGATATTTAATGTAAAAACAGATGGATGTAAAAAACTGATTGGGGTCTCTATAAGATTCATGTAATGTTTAGTTGTGTTTACCATAAACAACATATTTATTAATTTATAGTTTTAATTACATAGTGCGTAAAACTGAAATTAAATAAACCATTTTCCATAGATATTAATGCCACTAATTGTTTGATTATGCCAAAATATAATTCCTCTATTTCAAATGGATGTAAATAATTTTATGACATGTTCGAAAACTAAAGCGGTTAATCTGACATGGAAGAGTGGCTTCCAATCCCATTGGAGCAATCGTGAAAGTCCAATTCAAATTAGTTTAACTTTAGATGGGTTGTTTATTTTTCATTTATTTGAAGCTGGAAATCAAACTTTTACTGTTTAAGTCTATTGTTTTGACTGAAAGTAACAGATGAGTGGAATATTTTATGATGATGTTGAACGTTTTCTTTCATTGATTCTTATTTATTGCAAACGAAGTGAATACATAATCCTTTTAGATGTAGATTCAAACTTTCGATTGTTTGTCCTAGATGAAAGATGATATAATTAATAGTGTTATTTATTCGAGTAAAATGCTCATTAACGCTGGCCTTAATCTCAGCTTGAACTATCAAAGGCGGTACGACAATAATCTGTATTTTGCACAGTTTCGTGAGCACATCCCGGTGCGCTTCATGCATCGGTGAGTCTGCCCGTGCTGCCTGGTACCGTCACTCAGATGGGTGGCGCGGCGCCCCACCAACCGGGCCACGCCGGTCACCCTGGGACTCCCTACCCAGTCTCCGACACAACGACAGCCTTAATGACTCCGGCTACAGAAGTACTAGGGCTGACAGCTTCGAGCAACGGTACGTTTATTAAATAACTTGATTTAATCACAACAATGTGATTCAATTTATTATGCAGGACTAGGCGGCAACCTTTATACTATATATTCGGAAAATAAGCACACGGCATACCTAATTATAAGCGGTTGCTTATGAATGGTTGCAACACCAGACCTGTCACTCATGCAGAGGGGAAAGTATAGATAAAAAAGTACAAGGAAAATGGAAAAAAGGAAGAAAACTCAAGTGTACGAATACATCCACTATTATTCACCAATATAATGAGAGGTTGGTATCGTCAAGTTAGAATGCGGTAAGTAAGTGCGGTGGATTTGGAGCCCAACTAAGACCCTCGGGGCCAAATCAACCTCACCTGCAAACTGGTACATCCACTGATTGAAAAAAACTTAAACACAAGAGGACGCGGTGGTGCAGCCAGTGGAGGTTGGTGTTGTGGGCCAGCTTTAAATACTATTGCATATCTACTATGCGTTGTTGTCACATTCTTAGATTTTAGGGAGATATTGGGTAATTATGATCTAGGGAATGGCATTTAACATTCCAATAGTACATTTATTATCAGTAAATATTATTTTTAACTTCATAAATGGTTATGTACTTAAGATACCTATGTACCCCTTATTGATCGGACCCTAGTTTTGTTACATACTGTTTAATTGTTTGAAGGTTAACCTAAAACTATTAACATTACGTAATTAAAACAGTAAATGTTTGCCTAAAAGGTAAATTGAACTAAAAAGTTGGTTTTGTTACGCTGAATTTGGTATTCATATTTTGCTTGGTTACGATTAAAACATTCAACATTCACGACCTCTTGAAAATCGATGTTCATTTACAATTTCGTGTCAATGATTGGCAGCAGTGAAATTCGACTCGAAATGAAGTTCTCATTACTGACTGTCCATCAGACATAATCCGAAATGGAATAAGCGGATTTTCGTTCCCCTTGATACGTCTATTTTTAATAATTCATTAGGTGAAATGAAAAAACCAAATTAGGAGTTTAATTTACTTTGAACGTATATTCTATAAGGCGAGTTACTTCCGTTGGCATTTTAAACTCACACGAAATTTTGTGCTGAATTACAATATATTTTTTATTTAAACCCTTAGCATCTGCAATCTACGCTTCGCCCGCGTGGACATCGGTTAACGTGACTTTTGACCATATCTCCGGTTCCTCCACGGTTTAGGTCCTTCAAAAACCGCATCAGAATCTGTTCAGTAGTTTTTGCGTTCATAGCGACCAAAGAGACAAACTGTTGAATATACCACTATACTGCTTCTGAGCTGTTTGGCCGTGGTCCATAGGAAACTTGTGTTCCAAACAGTCCGTCGATGACAGCGGTCGACATCTTCAGTGGTACAGGTCCGGGCGCCGACAAGTGCGGAGAACCCTCCTCGGCGGCGACTTCTCTGCGAATGATGTAGAGGCCCGAGTCACTGACGTATTTAAGCCTTAAGATGTATAAAGAGAGAAACTGACAAGAATTTCAAAATAAAAGAAAATGTGGGTTCAGAGACACATTTTACTAAAGTGTAGGATTTGTTAAGAACTTTTGACTAGAATTCACGTTGAAGCATTAGGTTAGGGCTTGCAAAGTTAAAAACTTGGCTCCTCAAAGGATCTTATAACTTTTTTACAGTACAAGCAAAGGCTCGTCTTGGCATTATGGAACATGAACATGTTATTTATGGGATTTGTTATTTTCGTAGGTAAGTCTTTGTTCACGAAGACACGAGGCAATGAGCGGCACGGAGGGGCGGTGCCTGCAGTGGCGATTTTACGAGTCGCATTAATTTGACACATTTTGTTCGCTATCCAGAAAAACCTGTTTTATTTGTAACAATTGGTCTATATTGTCTACTTTAATGAAGTTAATGTATGCAAAATGTAATATCATGGTGCGTATTTACTTGTGTGGGCTCCAATGCTGAGGTTATTCAAATGAAACTGCGCCCACATAAAAAAACTGCTTATAATATAGGAGAATATTTACAATATGTACAAAGAATTAAAAGAGAAACAATAAATCCGATGCATGAGCTTGATTTTTAGGGTCGCTAAGACCCAGACTAGACCAGACGCGCAGCCCGAGGACCGGCCGGTAGCAATAGTGATGAGCGCGTAGCGTAGTGATGCGCCACATCACTGGAGAGTCAAAGTCCATCTGAAAGATATCGTGGGAACTTGACGTTAACGCCTTGACTTAACGTGGAAAAAATAAATGTGGGGTAGTTGGTTGGTTAAAAGTGCACTTTTCATCTCTTGATATTTAATTGTTTTAAAAATAGTATTATCTGTTTTTGCACTAATTAAATGACTGGATTAGTCAGTTAACTTAACATACCTGCCAGTCTAGCATTTTCTCCATAACCTAAACACTAAATAGCAACACAGAAACACGATGGAGAGCTCCTTACTCGATATGCAAAAATATTTTGAAGAGCGAATGGCAAGATTCGAGGCAGACCTGCAGAAGAAGTCCTTAACAAGTACTGGGAGCCTGGCTGATGAGTTTGGTCATTTAAAACATTCGTGTTACAGGTACTTAACTCCTTCTCACAGCACCTTGATACGGGAGGTTGCACGGGAGGTAGATAATCTGGAGACACGTAGCCGCCGAAAAATTCTACTATTGCATGGCATTGCAGAGACGACAGGTGAAGAAGCGGTTGAGGCTGTTACTAAGGTCGTACAAAAACACCTCAAAATCGACTCTTTGACATCTAAAGATGTCAAACGGTGCCAAAGGATGGGACGGCAAACATGTAGTCAGCAGCCCAGACCGATCCTTGTTAAACTCCAGAGTGTAGCAGTAAGGGACAGTATTTGGTTGTCGAAGACGAAGCTTAAAGGTATTACTTTTTCTGAGTTTTGACTAAGTCACGGCACAGAGCTTTCATGGCTGCTCGGGATAAGTTCGGAGTTCACAAATGCTGGATGAGGGAAGGGTCCGTGTACGTCCTTGGGTCGGATGGAAACCGGCACCGCATCGTATTCATTGGTGATATCGCAAACATTTCCCAGATGTCGAATACACTGCTACAGTCAAAACCATTTCTACAAGATCCAAGCGTGCAGCACATAAGAAATAAACTTTCTATGTCATTCGTACTTGGCCGGGTAACTTGTGTTGATGTCTGTGTTACTTTTGAACTATTCTTACTATTTTATCAACATTTAATCACTACCTTCGTTAAAGAAAACTACAAATTGCATAATAGTAACAATATTTTGACAATGAAATGACATGACATTACATACAAATACACGACAAATGACAAACAACGTTCCATGTCACTTCACAATGTAATGAATATTAGCATGTCTTTTTGTTAGAAAACTAGTATTTTAAGTCATCAATAATAGTGTAATATATCATATCGATACTTGTGTATGTTGTAAATTTCTCAAATTATCTTTAATATTGTAACACGCAACTGGCGGGTGGATACTCTATATTGGAATTTAGAGTACTTATACTGATATACACATTATAATTTATATATATATAAATATAAATATATATATATATATATATATTATTTTAATTTATTGCATACATAGGTATTTACATTCTCAGAGAACTTAAATGTATATATTACATATTATGACTGATTCAAATAGCGATAATGATAGCTTTGTTAATGCCAGCAGTCTAAACGACAGCTTCGTTAGTTTGCCGTCCGTTTCGCTAGAAGACACTCTCCGGTTCCAGTTTCCAGATGTACCGTGAAATTATAATGTGATCCACATAAATGCCCAGAGTATTCCTGCTCATTTCCCGGATATGCTGGCTAACTTTCACTCTAACCTTATCCACGCTATTCTTGTCTCTGAAACTTTCTTCAAACCTTGCCTACCGACTTCATCTTACTCTCTTCCAGGTTTCCAGCTGGTTAGGAATGACCGTGAGTTTGCTGGGTGTGGTGTTGTGGCTATATACCTGCACTCACATATTCCATTGTCGCCACAAACATCACCAAACTCGAGTGAACACTTGTTTATTGAGCTGGAACTTAACCACACAAAAATTCTGCTTGGTGTGTTCTATGCACCATCTCTGCGAGTGAACTATTTTTCCTCCTTAGAACAAATGCTGGAAACTTTTTTACCTTCCTACACTCATGCCATTTTGATGGGAGACTTCAATGCTTGCCTACTTAAAAATACTCTCGTTCTTCCTCCTTGCGTCATATCACTGAATCCTGTAATCTATCTATTCTACCTCTCAATGCTACTCATCATTTTTGCAGATTGTGTCCCTTCTCTTCTTGACCTCATTATAGTTTCTTCTTCTAACCATGTCGCTAAGCATGGTCAATGCTCAGCCGATAACTTTTCCTACCATGACCTTATCTATCTTTCTTATAAAATTCAGCCTCCAAAGGCAAAACCGAAAATTATTATGCAACGCAATTTTAGTGGCATAGACGTTGACAGGCTTTGCGAGGATGCTTCTGCAATAGACTGGGAACTACTTTTTACCTCAAATTCTATCGACATTAAGGTGCAAATTCTTACGTCTAACATAACACAGCTTTATGATGTACATGCTCCTATTCGTGCAATCAAAGTAAGACATTTGCCATCGCCTTGGCTTACAGACGACATCAAAAACTTAATGACGAAAAAAGCTACAGCCAAGTCAAGGTACAAGTTTTGATCGACCCAGGAGAATCTGGAGAAATATGTGGCCATTAGAAACCGTTGCAACAAGGTGTGTAGGAACGCACAACGCCAACACATTCACACGTCTATCGAAAACGGAGATCCAGCTAAAGTGTGGAAATTTCTTAATTCATTGAGAGTTGGAAAATCACGTCAAGACTCAATTCCTAATAACTTAGATGTCAATTCACTTAATGTAGGTACACTTTTGTTCTTCGACCCATTTAGACGGGACAACTAAATCAAATACAATACAATATCTTTCAACTATTCCAACTCCCAAGTATCCTTCTTTTGTCTTCGAACAATTGACCGCTGGTGATGTTAAGAAGACGTAACGATTGTATTAGCCGAAATATGATCATTCCTTTAATGGACGAAATTCTTCCTATTTTGTGTAACATTTTAAATCATTCCATATCTAGTGGAGTATTCCCATCTACTTGGAAAGAGGCACAGATAATCCCATTACTTAAAAAATCGAAACCATGCAATTTATCTGATTACCGTCCCATATCGATCCTCCCATTCCTATCTAAAGTCTTAGAGCGCCTTATTCACTCCCAACTTAGCACTTTTCTCAATAAAAATTCTTTGTTGAACTCATGTCAATCCGGATTTCGTCCTGGGCATAGTACTTCGACAGCGTTGGTGAACATCACAGATGCTATAAGGCTAGCAATGGATTGCGGAAATCTTACACTTTTATTCTTACTGGACTTCAGCAGTGCCTTTAACAGTGTAGATTTCCACATTTTGCATGGCATACTAAGCTCTATTAACATATCTCCAACGGCTATTGATTGGTTTCGTAGTTACCTGTTTGGTCTTCGGCAACGTATACGCATCGAAGAATCATATTCTTCATGGTGCAGTACTGAAGCCGGTGTACCACAGGGTGGCGTTTTATCTCCTTTACTCTTCGCAATTTTTATAAATTCCATCTTTGACAAGCTAGTTTCATCCTACCACCTTTACGCGGACGATCTACAAATTTATACACAACAACTTGAATAGGTTATTAGAGGCTTTCTGTACCATTAACACCGACTTGGAGAGGATCTGCGAATGGAGTAAGAACTACGGACTCATTATAAATCCCACCAAAACGCAAGTCATTGTTATTGGCAGCCCCAGAATGGTCTCGAGGATGAACTTGTCGCAACTGCCCCAAGTTCAGTTTGACGGAGCCGTGCTGCCCATACAGGACTGTGTTAAAAACTTGGGTATTTATTTTGACAAGACCTTCTACTGGGGCATCCAAAAAAGTTCTCTACGGAGGTTAAAGAACTTCCTTCCAACTGCCACTAAAATTGCACTCGCACAATCCCTTTTTCTTCCAGTCCTAGACTACGCCGATGTCAGCTATCCTGATCTCACTGAGGAGCAACTTGATAAGCTTGAGCGTCTTCAAAATTTCTGCATAAGATTCATATTTGGTTTACGCAAATATGATCACGTATCTGAATTTCGTAACAGACTCAAGTGGCTTCTAATTCAACTTCGTAGGAATTCTCACATTCTGGCATTATTATACAATGCTATGTTCAATCCTAAGACCCCCGCTTATCTAAGGGAGCGCTTTAGATACCTCAAGGATACACATAATAGAGTTTTGAGGTCGTCTGAGAATTTGGAACTTGAGATGCCAGTGCACTCCACCAACTATGCTGGGAAATCATTCACCGTTAGTGCGATTCGCCTGTGGAATGCACTGCCCTTAAATATTAGGCAGGCAAAATCTATTTATATATTTAAAAGTATGTTAAAAAATCACTACTTAGGTATTATCTAACTATCATGAGTATTCATGAGTGAAAATTACGTAGGTATTAAACTTCAACTCTGGGATATGGGTTGTACTTATTTTAATTTAGCTATATGAATTTTTATTTATTTTAGTATGAAGTATTGTAATTTATATGTATGTTTTTTGTTAATTCTTTTTTTCTTTTCTTATTACTCTTTATTTATGTTTGACTACTTAGTGTAATTTAATCCTGACAACTACATCACCGTCTAAAAATTAATGTCTAGAATTTTTTTTTCCATCCTAAGGTTGCCTGGAAGAGATCGCATTTAGCGATAAGGATGCCCATTGTGCATTTAACTGTATCACTGTTATCCATGCTACATTGTCTTCAAACCTAACGTTGGTGTACAATAAAGAGTTTTATATCTATCTATCTATCTTGACGGTACGTCCATAACGAGTGCGCTTTACGGGCTCCTGCTGAACGGCAGCAGGGGCAGGATCCGCGGCGAGCTGTCGATAGTTGCTGTCATGCTGATCGGATAGCATGAATGCTAGTGTCACTCGATCTATGGAAACAGTCACTGGTCCTCTGTTAGATTCCACAGTGACTGTTTTATCCGTCCTAGAGAAGACCTTGTGGGGTCCTGTATATGGCTTTTCGAGCGAACGACGAACGGCGTCTTTCCGGATGAAAACATACTGTGTGGTTTTTAGATCTTCGTGCACGAATACGGTTTTCGATGAGTGCCAAGATGCCGGCTGCGGTTTGTAACTGGAGATATGCGCTCGTAACCTTGACACGAAGTCAGAGGGCTGTAGCATGGTATCGTGTGAGTGTGAACTACTATGAAAGAACTAACCCGGGATCCGTAGTGGCTCACCATAGACCATCTCCGCACCCGAACATCGTAGATCTGCTTTCCATGCCGTCCGCAACCCCAGAAGCACGACGGGGAGCACGTCAGTCCAGCTCTTCTCGTCGTGGGCCATAATGGCGGCCTTGAGCGTGCGGTGCAGGCGTTCCACCATCCCGTTAGCTGCTGGATGGTACGCTGTGGTGTGGCGCAGCTGTACACCGCATAGGCACGCCAAGTTCTGGAAGAGTTGTGTATTGAACTGACGGCCTTGATCAGTAGTGACGACCTGAGGGCAACCAAATCTTGCAATCCAGGTGTCACACAGTGCTTTCGCGACAGTTTCGGTGGTAATGTCGTGAAGTGGTAGCACCTCAGGCCATCGCGTAAACCTGTCCACTGCGGTGAAACAATATCTGAAGTCGCGTGAAGGAGGTAATGGACCTATCAGATCAATGTGGACGTGACGGAACACTTCACCTGGAAGCGGGAACTGGCTCAGTGGCGCTGACGTGTGGCGATGCACTTTCGAAGTCTGGCATGCGAGGCAAGCTTGGGTCCGGGCACGACAGTCTTTCCGTATGCTGAGCCAAATGTACCTTTCTGTGACCAGCTTAATTGTTGTCTTCACCCCCGGATGACTCAGGCTATGCAACGCGTTGAAGGTCTGCTGTCGTAGCTGCTCCGGTACGTATGGATGTGGCCTGGATTGTGAAGTGTCGCAAAGTAGAGTGGTTAAGGTCCCTGGTACTAGAACTTCCTGTAGAACTAAGGACGGTTTCTCAGGTCCTGCAACTCTGCATCTGTCTTCTGCAACTGAGCTAATGTCTCCAAATCCGGTGGCTGTGAGATAGCTTCGATGCGGGAAAGAGCGTCGGCTGTCACGTTGTCCTTACCGGAAATGTGCTGAATATCGGTGGTGAATTATGAAATGAAATCTAGTTCGTTGAATTGACGTGGTGAACATTGGCTCATGTTGGAAAGCGTATGTCAGCGGCTTATGATCGGCGAAAATAACGAAATGTCGGCCTTCGACAATGAGTCTGAAATATTCGACGCTCTCGTAAACTGCTAGCAGCTCCCTGTCATAGGCATTGTACTGGCACTGCGCCTTGTTCAGCTTCTTGGAGAAAAATGCCAGCGGTTGCCATTCCTCATCGACCAGCTGCTGGAGAACCGTGCCCAAGGCCGAGTTTGAGGCATCGGTCACGAGGACGAGCGGTGCGTTCGTCACAGGGTGAGCTAGGAGAGTACATCTGACAATACTCGCTTTGCAGCTGTCGAAATCTTCCAGATGTTCAGGAGTCCAACTTACAGGATGTGAGCCCTTCACCTTAGGTCCAGCCAGGAGGTCGTGGAGCGGTGCTTGTTCTTCTGCAGCATGAGGGATGAAACTTCTGTAGAAGTTTAAGATCCCTAGGAATCTGCGCAAGCCACTTACGGATTTGGGAGGAGGAAAATCTCGGATCGATTTGATTTTCGTGTCCAGTGGGCGTGTACGTTGTGAGAATATGGCAAATCCCAAGAAGGTTATCTCGCGCTGTCCGAACACGCACTTTCCCTTGTTGATAAGTAGGCCGTAATCCGCTAGACGCTTAAAAACCTGCTCCAAATGCTCCAAGTGTTCGGTATGGCTGCTTGAAAACACCAAAATGTCATCTATGTAGGAGAAACAGAATTCCAGGCCATGGAGAACTTCGTCCATGAAACACTGGAGTGGACTGGAGGTCTGGGCTGCGTTTCTGAGGCCAAATGACATAATTGGGAAATCGAATAAGCCAAACGGTGTGGTGATGGCTGTCTTGGCAACATCTTCTGTGTGAACCGGTATCTGGTGTAGGCTTTGACTAAATCAATTTTGGAGAAGATGTTGCAACCAGCTAGGTTGTGAGCGTAGTCCTTAATGTGATACCTGATGGTTTGGTTAGTTGCGAGTATTTGGAGAGAAGGCTGTGATACTCGGTGTCACCGGAGATCGTCTTGATGCTGGAGATCTAGCAATTCATCCGAGACGTTGCTGTAGAAAGAGTGGTGAGGCTGTCCAACAACCGACCGTTCTTACAGTCCACCAGCAAGCCGTAGTTCGCGATGAAATCTGCTCCGATGATAGGCTTACTCACGTTAGCAACAACGAAATTCCAAACAAAGTCTCGCCTCAAGCCCAGGTCCAGATGCAGCGTTTCGGTTCCGTAGGTTTGTATTTGAGTACCATTGGCAGCGGTGAGGCTATTCTCAGTCGGTTTGCCAAGTGGCCAGTTTCCACGTGGTACAACGCAGAGGTCGGAACCTGTATCAATAAGAAACTGCTGTCGAGACCTTTTGTCAGTAATAAACAAGCAGCTTGAGGCGTGGCAATCAGTCGCCGCGTCTACTGAGTGCCGTTGCTGTTTCCCAACACGGAGTTGCAGGGGCTGTGCATTTCTTGGCTCTCTCCTTGAAAATAGAATGGTACCAGCACATACCTGGAGTTCTACTTCGGCTCGTTCTACTTGTGCTCCTCGATCGCATGTTGCCACCCCGGCGAGAGGTTGAGCGACCTCGGCTCTGGTGCATGGATATCTGCGCAATTTGCCTGGTCAGCTCGGTCTGCGCACGTGTCAGGTCGTCGATCCGTTTCAGCAAACCATCGTAATTGGACGTCGTGGCTGCAACATGTATCCGAGGGGACGGTGACGTGGCCTCGCATATCCTGTCGGCGAGATCCCCAAGCTCGTATAGACTGGCAGAGGCCTGTGAAATAAGAATGGGTTGAACGTGGGCAGGTAATCGTTTCATCCACATTGTCTTCATAAACTTATCGCTAACTCAAATTCTGGAGATGATGCAAGAATTGAGAGGACTTGCGATCACCCAATCTAGCGAGCTAGATAACGCTTGCGTTATTTGCTGCGTACGGGAAACGGATAGACACTTCGTAAGTTCAGTCTTGAGCTTTAGGTACTTATCCGTCGCAGGGGATTTTTAATTAGGTTCTTAATCTCTCTAGCATACCTGTGATCCAGTTGTGCGATGACACAGTAAAATTTCGTCGCGTCATCTTTTATACCTGACACGTGAAATTGCGCTTCTGCTTGTCCGAACCAAATCTCGGGGTCGTCTGGCCAAAACGGAGGTAATCGCACGGCAACGCGATTTATGGAAACCGAACCACCATTTTGTGCGTCTGCAAAATCAGCGAATTCTCTTGACGGTGGCAGTGGATTTGGTTGCAGCGGCGGCGGCGATTCTTCTGACGGCGGCGGCGCTGGCGTGCCGCTAGCTTGATTGCCGGGCATCGGAGGCATCATCGCAGAATTTCGTATAAAATGAAAATGTTAGAAATGTCAGAAAAAAAAATTCTTCGAGTAATTCTGGGGTCACCAATATGTGGGCTCCAATGCTGAGGTTATTCAAATGAAACAGCGCCCATATACAAAAACTGCGTATAATACAGGAGTGTATTTACAATATGTACAAAAAGATTTAAAAGAGAAACAATAAATCCGATGCATGAGCTTGATTTTTAGGGTCGCTAAGCTGGTAACAACTCGGTTGCCAGGTCCCGCTTGATCGGCGCGCGCAGACGCGCAGCCCGTGGACCGGCCGGCTGCAATAGTGATGAGCGCGCGGCGTAGTGATGCGCCACACTTGAAACTAACAAAGTATCCACATCAAGATAATACGCATGAGCTACCCAGGATAGAGTTATTGTTGGAAATCAGCAAAATACCCAGTGAAATACATGGAAATTTGATAAATTCGTACAATTATCTTTTTAGTTTAATATTTCTAAATGTACACTATTAAGATATAAGGTAAGCATCTCATTGAATAGAAATTAGGCGTATTCCAACAATTATTATAGGGGTTTTCTAAAAACCCACTTTCTACGGTTGGTTTGAAATTGACCTCTCCGTCATAGAACATAGAAACAAAAACATATTGCATATCTATAATAGTCCGAGAGCTAAGGCCATTTTTGAGTAGGCATTAGGACTTGGCTGGGGAGAAGTGGGTCTTAATCAACACTTATATTTTCAAAGATATAATTCTTTTTTTTTTGCATAAAATACCCTTGAAACAATCGGCTGTTTTGCGGTGGCGCCCTAGTTCTTACACGATCTTTTCTTTACTTTTCCATTTTTGTGTTTGGCGGTTTGGGCTTTTGTGAAGGCGACTGCCATCTGCCCGCCATAGGATATAGGCTAGAGGCTATAGGATAATTTGGGTATTCAGGGCTCTATCAACATCCTTGAGGCTCAAGCCAACCTCACCTGCAAGTCGGTGCACCTGCTAAATAACGGACGAGGCTCTGGTGCAGGCGTTCCTCTCAAGGTTGGTAGGTCAGATGGCAGTCGCTACCGGAAAAGCCGACATACCAATCAAAAACAATATGTGGACCTCGTGCTCTTAAAGTGCAAACTTTGGACGCAACTGGGAAATCGCTATGAAGATGATGATGATAGGACCAGTTTTCAGCTTGCCCTAAATACCTACTTAAAATTTCCACCAGCTCCCCTACTAGAATGAGGCGGCTAGCGCATATAGGCAATGTCCGCCTCAAGCTCAAGCAAACGCGTGTAAAAACGTATCTCCGTGAACACACTCATATAATGCCATATGTTTGAATCAAGCGCGGGCCGCGCGACGCCTAGCGCGTCGCGTGTTCGTGACCAAGGCGTTAAACAAATTGAAAAAGATGCTTTTATACAATTAGGAATTGATTGAGCAATATTAATATGTATTGAGTTTAACATGGATTTTTAGAGTATAAACACAACTTTCTATTACTCAACAATAACCTTTCCTAAACTTTGTCTTATAAAGTATAAGCAAATTAAATAAGCCGGCAGAAAGCGAACATCCGCCAGAATTTTATTTCCTTCACTAAATTGAAACCTCTCGGAGAAGTTAAATATACGTAAGCCTAATCAAGTAAGGAAGATAAACACTGGCCTTTGTTTCAGGGGTGTTTTTGACCGACAAGACAGCGTTCGTTCGGAGTACACAAGCGATCGTGAATCAACACGCTATGGAATTGTTCAACAGGCATCCATTGACAGCACTGACTCTCGTATATGTTACTTGACATCCAGTGAGGTAAGCATTGTTCTAAATTTGTTATATTTTATAATTTAACAGAAAGAGCTCATTCGACTGTGCTTATGTATCAAAATCTCGTGTCACGGTGTTTGTTATCGAACTCCTCCGAAATAGCTTGACCGATTCTCATGTTTTTCTTTGTGTACATTTGTTAGGTCTGAGGACAGACCGTTAGTTATTTTTAATGCCCATACGCGGATGGAGCTGCGGGCAACAGCTAGTGATTATATAAAAGAAACAAGTATGTAAGTACCTAGTATCGTGATATTTGATGATAAAGTCTGTGTTTATTGAGAACGCTCTGAATCTCTATACATAATAAGAGGTTGCAATTCATAGTATTCAGTCACTTATTACATTTGGTTTGTGCTATACTACCGTACCCACTCAGGTAAGATTGATCACCGCCGCCCGTTTACCAGCGCGGCGGCGTCCGCGTTGGAAATATAACATAAATCTAAATGCCCGAGTGGCAATATTAGAAAAAATAACAGTAACGAGGAACATCTTAAGCCATTATGGTAGGTACTTTTCAATCTTGAAACTCGTGAGGTGTTTTCCACACGTAGCTGTTACTATACATTAAAAGATATTTTCGGAAAGGTTGTTTTCTCCACTCTATCTTATTCAATATCTCTATGAGAACAATAATTAGTACAAATACTGCAAAAGTAGATACCACAATTTAGGTTTTACAGTGAAACAAGTAAACACCTTCCCTTCACATTTAAAAGTTACTTATTTCCTTGGCCGTATGTACCTACATCGATATCAACGGTAACATATGTTTTATGCTTGATATTGACACGACAATCTAGGTCTTGCAGTACTATTTGCCTGTGTCGACTGTGTCTATCATCAATAGTTTTTGAATCATCGATATGGACACCCAACCATTCACGTTAGTTAAATATAAGAAAGTTATTGACCGAATTAATGTGAGCACTAAAACAAACGGACTGATATTACTATAAGCAACATTAATTCGACGAGCGAGGTGACAGAACTGTTACTTGAAGATGTTTATTTTAGGGATCAGTTTGAAACATACGATTGATTTGAATGAAACAAGAACAAAAACGGTGGGTACCGCAAAGCACGCTTTATTTAACTAAAATAGTAAACGGTAGTAAGGTAGTAAACTACGGTAGTACACGGTAAACGTGAAACAAAAATACCATATGATTACTTGACTTATGAATGCTTAGACCATCAGAAGTTTTGCATTTTACTCCTGCACGGTGAAATTGGGAGAATAACACGGAAAGAATTAAGAAGAATGTAAAAAAGGAAAGAATGGAAAGAAAGACCCCACCCTCTCCTTTTCTATACAGAAAAACACGTGCAAGGCTGACGTATCACCCTCACACGTTGCAAAGAATTCCATCAAGAACCAAGCGGTTCGGCGCCTCTTTTCTTTGCTGCACCATAAAGACTTGGAATTCTTTACCAGCACACGTGTTTCGTTTTCCTACAGTCCCGGTTCCTAGAAGCGGGGCGTGAAAAAGCATCTGATGAGGCCGTTAAGTTCAGGGACACCATTTTAGCATCATCGGTATCGATAATGATGAACCTCATTTCTGAGACTTGACCTTTAACTTACCATGAGCCTAGCCTAGGTGACCTAGATAACAAAAAGAAAATACCAGTTTCGCCTCACGTTCATAAAAACCTATGAGAGTGCCTTGAGGCGAAATCGGTCAGGTTCAATAAGTAAATATGATGGAAAAGTACAAGTGATTTGATTCAATTTGTGTAGTAAGTTCCACCAAGTGCCATTAGTCAACAGTATAAATAAATAGTCAAGTCTTTTAAAATGTGAAAATCGTTACTGAACATTCTCTCGAGATTTCAGTATCTCAGAATAGCACATAATTTGAATACAAAAATTTTAATTATCGAGTACGTAACCAACACATGACACAAATTTAATTACATTGATTAATTACTCATTCTTTTTTAACTTGAACTAGACACCTACTGCAACGTTGAAAGGTGGTATAAAAGAAAGAAGCCTCTGTGGCGTAGCGGTAGTGCATTCAACTGCTACGACATGGGGCGCGGGTTCGATTCCCGCTCAGTGCAAATATTTGTATGCATGAATATGTCTATTTGCATTGGACTTGGTGTTTGTATGTATAATATGTATGTATTTACAAAAAAGAAAGTATATAAGTATGTTTATCCGCATTCTGGAACCCATAACACAAGCT
The DNA here is from genome assembly GCA_946251805.1 of Cybosia mesomella. NCBI lineage: Eukaryota > Metazoa > Arthropoda > Insecta > Lepidoptera > Erebidae > Cybosia > Cybosia mesomella. The sequence goes on along the minus strand of OX276393.1, from coordinate 18,866,526 downwards.
AGTTAAACTATGCTTACTTTGGGTCTAGAAAGTGCTGTGTAGAATGTCGTAGAATATATACATATATATATAATTTAAATTGATCGTCAAATGTAACTACGAGAAGTCTGTAAAAATGTATAATTATTAAGTTTCCTATAAGGTCTATCTATAGAGATAAGATTAATTTCCATGGAAATACAATCGTATATATTACTAGTACTTACTAGTATTTATTATATAAATAAAGGAATAATAGAAGAAGGTAGGTGATGCATCGTAGGCATTCACCGACGTCACGACCTCTGACCGTAGAGGTCATTGGCCGCGTGGCATAAAGCACTAAAATAATTTATAAACATCATAACAAGTAAAGCAATAATATAATCAGGCCATGCGGTAACGCTGGCAATAAGCTGCACTGCCTAGAAGTTTTCACCTGTGGAAAGAAGATGGAATTTGAATCCAAATCTTACCCGGCACTCGAAACCATGTACCAAGGTGATCAAGGTCACCTTCCGTCGTAAGATTGACGCAAGAAAGGGACCTGGCGAGAGAATGACAGTTCGTTTTATATGAACAATCTCATTTGGTTATAGATGTTCGTGGTTGGCCAACATATACAATAAAAACTAAAGATTTTACCGCTTTTTAGGATATTTGTTAACCAAAAATCCGATACTCAACTGCTCAATACTATGCCTGACCTACGCTTACACATACATTCCTTCTTTCATACCTCAATCTGTCATGTTCCATCCATACTCGTACTATGCGGTTACCACTTTAATAATGTAGTACACGCACTCATCTCTTCATCTCGTCGAAACCGTACAATTTGTTTGCACTTTACAATACACCTACATAATATTTCACAGCCGTTTTGTGTAATAAAAGGACATACACAAGCCAAACAAATGTAATATACTAGTGATGTCCTGAAGAGTGGGACCCGGGCGATTCGGTCGAGTTCGGAGATAATCGGCGGAGCCTGCGCGACTGCAGCGCAGCGCGTAGCGTTGCGCACTGGGTTCACCCAATCGGATTGTGAGCGTAGTATTAAAAATATTATTTTGAGGTTAACTTCTCTCAGAAGTAACATTAAGAATAGAAAAAAATTGTGGGTTCCAAACAATTGAATTTGTACTAAATTACACGTGTCGAATGTCGCGAAAGAGAACTTTGAACCGGAAACTTAGACGTTTTGTTTGTGTAAATACAAAGCTTTTACTGTCAAGTGCACGGACAAAGAAGAGTTGCGTTGTCCTCACTACGCTTAGATGCAACATTGAAAACTAAATTCCATGGTTCCATTTATAATTGTAAATTAAGCTAAACTATTGTGAAAATTTGTATATTATCTATAAGCATATCCTGCGTGTTTAAGTGAAGTCAATTCAAAGGCCTACCTGCGAGTGAATTATTGACATTTATGAACGCTCCATATTCAATTAATAATAAGAAGATATTTAATTTACTTAAATTTATTCAACGTTGTTACTTAAGTAGAGTTCCTGCCTGTATATCGCTTGATCCTTCTGTGATATTTCATCTTAATAATGAATGTTAAATTCTGTGTGTAGGTATTTTCTAAAGCTGCAAATATAAATTTAAAAGCATTATTGTTACTCTTAGAGTGTTCAATGTTGAGGAGTTCATATTTTAAAAAGTTACTTAATAACGTATATAGTAGGAAATAAGTAGAATCTTGTAACTATAAAATATTTACTATTGTTGATTATAATATTATGATGTAAGCAAACGTGAACGTTGATTTTATTTTAAATCTAAATATTTGCCAAGCGACAGAAGTCAAGATGTTTCTATTATAACTTGCATGGGGGCCATCAAATCTAAGAAAGCTGTGTTTCTGAAGGTATACATTGGAATTATTATTCAAAATAGTTTATGTTTCTGATAGTAGAAACTATTATTTGCTGGTAACTTAGTTTTCTTTAATGCTTATTACTGTGATTTTCTTTAATTAATTAGAATAGCTTTAAAAATAACTTTATTATTGTTTATTTACCAAAATTTACCAGTTTACAATTAATTTATGTATCATAACTTACTTCTGTTATTAATAATAAATTTAAAGTTAAGTGATAAAGGAATGATAACTAATAAATTCATAAAATACCTATACACCTACCACCCTGTGACGGCCACATTAATGCATCGCATCTGTATGAGGCATCTAACCTGAATCTTGTGTGTTTCCCAATTTCCATAAAATATTTTTTTACATGTATGAAAATGTATCTAGTCTTATTGCTACCCTCTCTGTTTCGCTATAATGGGATACTGAAGGCCTAATGTTTATTCTTGAATGCGGTCGCGAAGGTACGGCAACTGTAAATCGTGTCAGGGTCGAGTTTCTATTGATCCCGCTTCTTTCGTAGCGAGAGTCGACCCGTCCCATATGCTTTCCGGTTTATAGATTCTGATGAGCATAATTATTTCACAAGTCCCTACGGATAAATTGAATATAAAAGGGTTGGAAGTGAAATTCTTAGACTGAAAAATTTTCTAGCCTTTTTATATCTTTATTTACTGGACGCACCTTCACCTTTATTTCGTTAAGAAAGGAGTTTTTACAATGCTACACTTAAATATATTTCTATATCATTTTTTTAAGCCTCACAAAGTCCAAAATGGGATTTATGTGTATACACATTTACATAGTTCCATTTCAGTCATAAATTAGCGGTTATTAGACTGTCGCAGATTTTAAAATATATTTTTTTTTATATTTAGGACACGTCAATTTGACTTCACCTCGCCTGATGGTAAGCTGAAGGTCAAATCTCAGGAAAGCGGGTCACCATTACATACACGTACCATGTTAACAATGGTGGCACTCAGCTTGACGGCCTCATCAAAAGAGGATTGTCGTCGCAGCACCTCGTGACACCCACCGCTCCCACTAGTGCTGCGACCACAATCCCCCTGCCCGGATATGCACTTGCTGGCTATGAAAACTAAATTCAAACGAATTGTTCTTCTTCTTCTTAGCCGTTTCCTCATGACTGAGGGACGTGACCCCGCTGAGCAACTTCATACGAATAGGTATATATATATATATATATATATATATATATATATATATATACATATATATATATATATATATATATATATATATATATATATATATATATATATAATATACATAAAACCATTATCATCATCATACTTAGCGTTGTTCATGGTTGCAACTGGGGCTTTTACCTTGGTGCTCGGGACCGGGGGTTTGACTTATAGGGCTTTTATAGGAACGACAGCCGTTTGACCACCTAATCTCGAGAGGAAAGCATGCGCCAGAACTTTGTCCGTATACCAACTTGCATGTGGGGTTGGCTTGGGCTGGGAAGATCTTGGTGGGGCCCCAAAAACATACAAACACATAAAACTTTGTAATTATTTTGGAGATTTTTGTATTTTTCTACCATTACAATACGGTAAGCCAACACATTAGTTACACATCCAATTTATCTTGCCAGTCATATTGTTACCTAACTTGCGACGATATAATACATATAACTTATCGCTGAAAGGCTGACCCTTCGTAAATGTTGTTATTAAACAACATTGTCTTATATGACTCTAATTCTAAAACTAAACGATCTACCTAGGCATTTGTAGTTTCAGCTAAGTTTTAAAACGGTCGAATGTAAGTTGTATCAAGTTACAGTTTCTAGCATATTATGGCTTATAACAGAACATCCTATTATAAACTCCTTTCTCGTGTCTCATGACACCCTATTCTCTCAGATACTTATCCAAAGCTGTCTAACTTAATATGTATATAAGGGAAGTTTGATACGCTACTTTCATCTCATTTAATTTAAATATAAGAACTTTAATGAATTTTGAGTTCCAACGCAAGGCAATATTTATCCTGGCTTAAAATATATAATATTCTGATTAACGACAGTAATAACACCCCTGATCCGTAATTAGCAACAAATGAAACACTTTTCCTTTACTTCAATAGGAATATATCTTCATCTGACGCAGAAATAATACGTGAATTATTTATCTAATATCAACTAGATTTATAAGAGTCTTCAAAGCAAATATAAAACATTTTTCACCAGTTACTAAATAAATGGTTGGGCAAATAGCTCAACAAGACGTATATCTGCAGAAAGCATGTAATACGTTGAAGACAGGTTATATATCGCAGGTAATTCAAGCCCCATTTGTTCTGAGAGCTTTTAGACATGACTATAAAATAACAACCGGCATTTTATTTCTTACAAAAATTAGGTCATTATATTGCCGAGTAAATCAAGATAATAACATATTTTATAAATCCCTATTTAGACCAAAGCTAACTTGCCAATAAGGCACAGCTTGTACTGGTTTTAAAATAAAGACTTCTTTTAATAAATAGATATACTGACTTGTATATTTATCATAAAATTATTGATAATTGTATAACTTTGCATTAATGACGCGAAAATGGCTAAATATATTTAGCTAAAATTTGACATACAGAAATGGCTACTTATTATTCCGGTAATAGTTTTCTATGGGTCGTGGGATCTGGTCGAACACTTGACCGCTACGTCGAATAGGTACCAACCACAAGTACTATTAAATTGAATTAAATTAGTTTTTTCCATCAATATTAGCAAAGAATAACTACTTTACAATAACTTTTTTTTTATTACAGGTAAGTCCTTTTCAACAAACTCGTCGATGAATAACAAAGCGGTAAATACCTAGCAACTAAGAATATTTTCCAGTCCTAAGAGTGATAGATATCTTAAGGAACATCTTTCAGGTGGATTGATTGTAGAAACAACATTGAATAGAGAAAACTCAATTAAGTATCTATAGTGAAAGATTATCATAAAATGTAAGTTATAAAATGCCAAAAACAAAGTACTACTTATAGTTCAGTTCTCAGTGTAGTATACAGTAGTTAAACAGTGTTTGTTTATTAAAAAAACAACACAAGAATGGTCTAAAAGGAACCTAGATAGTCATACTAGTTTCGTTATTATTAAATATTATGACACAAATATTTTATTTAGTATACTAGCTGAAACACAATTGGTCGTCTAAACCTGGGTGGCCCTAAGTATTGATCTGGCACGGATTTTAGACATGACACCGTCAGTGCTTTTTTGTTAGTTGGATAATGTTATTAGGCAGGCTAGCCCTCGGATATGCTCGTAGTTCTTGCACAGTAAGCCTATGTCATGTTCCAAAATTAAATGAACTGTTTCTAACACGACCAATTTTTCTTTATGAATAATTGTGTTATTGAAAGATTTTCGATTATCTGACTTAAGTTTAGTAATTAATGTTTATATCAGCCAATCTATAAGCAACAACGACGGTGGTACACTTCTTTCTGTATGCACCTAGGCTTGAAATTCAAGGTGTTAAATTTTTTACACAGTTCGGCGATTTTATGGTGCAACATATGTACTACCCCTACATCGTCTATACATCTGCAAGTAACTCAAAATATTTAGAAATTTAATTTTACCAGCTAGATGTTTTTGAACTAGCAGTTATATCTTTAAGTTGGTCCCATTAATTTCAATGAATATTTTAAGGTATTAAGTAACTTTAGTTGATCTAGTGATAAAGACGTTGTAACTTAGTTTTAATTAGTCGTTGAGCTTCTGAATGCTTCTGAAAGCTTATGAATAAGAAAACCGAGATCTTCTTTGAAACTGGATACGTCTTTTGGTATTTCACACCGTCAACAATAACCCTTACTAACTTAATTGCAGTACGGATCAAAATATCTTAAGTTGCCTTAAGAACAGTAGCTGCACATAATACAACACCTACCGTAGCTGTGTTTTTAATGAGCATTATTTCAAAATCGTCAGCACTATGTTTAATATCCACCATGAGAGCTTGTTTTCTTATTAACTCAGCGTTTCATAATTGGATATACGATGACACAACACTGTGTTGTGCCTACAAACATATAAAAGGAAGCAGACCAACATGACTAATTTCAAGTGAAGTCAGTTTTACCACATACATAATGTAGCTCAGGCAGTAAGGTTTTCATCATTATTTCATAAGTGCAAGGGATGGGTTAGCAAGAAAACAAATAGCTTGATTTTAAAGAGTTTCTAAGGTTATTTCAAGACAGTCAATTTTTTGGAACGTAAATAAAATCATTTATATTGATTTCAACGTGCAAATACTGCCACCATTTACTTTCCAACTCAAAGTTCATTTACGTGACTTACTTAGTAGATGCCCTTAATAAATGCGAAAAGAATTCAAAAGAAAAGGCACCTTATAATAAACAACTCTTTAAATTACCCGCTATATATCAATCACTTAAACAGCCACATTAAAAAATGAATGACAATATTAAAAAAGCTCGGAATATGTGTTTACTACGCCCACGTCGAAGCGTATACTCTAGAGTACTGTACATGCTACATGGGATGGAAGTGGTCCAACAACCCTACCTCCCCTTGGGACAAGCTCAAAGAGCTATGTGAAAAGTATTGCTTAAAAACTCATAGAGATATATTGGGACCTAAACATAACTGGCGAATCGTGGGTGTGTAATACACACCTCTACCTACCCCTTCGGGGATACAGGCGTGAAGTTATGTTATGTTATGTATATATTGCATTGACTATTGTATGGGAAATATTCTATCTGCGGGTATCTGATTTTCTGCAATTCATTAGCTGGTACTATCTGGTTTCATAATAAATGTAACGTAAGCATAAAATTAATAACTTTGAGCTACTTGAGGGAAGTAATAAAAAGCATATTTAAAATATGAATAGCAAATGGCAACAATAAATTATATTTTCGATTTGACTTAAAATCATCTAAGAAGATATTGTGTATCGTGGAGTGTTTCAAAAGTATTTCAAAATATTCATGTCCATCAACAAAATCCAGAAAACCAACGCAGTCCAGCGGTCCCGCCATTAGTATGGCTATTTGTAGCAGATTCCTACAATTTGGGTAGATTTGATTCAATCTTTACTATGGCAAATTATGTTAACGATTTATAAAATGTAGCAGCTTTCGATAAATTTTTGATAACGTATTCAACAGAATCTTTGTATTTTACTGCAAATTAAAAATGAATGCCTCGAATTTAACTTAACCATCTTTCAAGTAATAAAGAAACGTTTAATGCAGTGGTAATATTATTGGTGTACATAAGGTGTCACAAAATTAGGTCTAAAATTAGGTTTTATTTGAGTAGTGTTCAAGTTAGAAAAATAGTGCGAGTCGGACTCGCCCATTAAGGGTTCCGTAGCAGCAAGTAACATAAATATAAATATAAATATAAATATGTTTTTTTTTAAATTTTATATGTGAGTTGATTGAATGAAAGATAAATTGCAGTTTACGATTTATGACGTATTAAAAAAAAACTACTTACTAGATCTCGTTCAAACCAATTATCGTTGGAAGTTTACATGGTAATGTACATTATATATTTTTTTTAGTTTTATCATTCTCTTATTTTAGAAGTTACAGGGGGGCGGGGGACACACATTTTACCACTTTGGAAGTGTCTCTCGCGCAAACTATTCAGTTTAGAAAAAAATGATATTAGAAACCTCAATATCATTTTTAAAGACCTATCCATACATGTTTGGGTTTGATGAAAAATTTTTTTTTGAGTTTTAGTTCTAAGTATGGGGACCCCCAAAATTTATTGGATTTTTTCTATTTTTGTATGAAAATCTTAATGCGGTTCACAGAATACATCTACTTACCAAGTTTCAACAGCATAGATCTTATAGTTTAGGAAAAAAGTGGCTGTGACATACGGACGGACAGACAGACAGACATGACAAATCTATAAATGTTCCGTTTTTTACCATTTGGCAACGGAACCCTAAAAATGATACCAAAATAAAGGTAATTGATACGAGAGTGAGAAACGGTTATTGAAATATACATCAAATCTGTATTATACCATGAAAATTCAAAATACCTACGTTTTCTACCTATATGAAGCGTTCAGTGAGTCAATCAGTCTCGAGCGTAACGTGTTCGAGGCAGGACGTGTGTCTCTCTCGTGCTAGGCGCAAGGTCGAGTTATAAGTTTTCTAAATGCAGTTACGTAGCATAAATACCACATCACAGGAAATTTGTCAGTTGTACAATTCCGTTGATAAAAAGTTGAGATTCGATTTTAATTTGCAATTATGGTGCTAAAGTACATTATTGTTTTCATATTGTGAGAAACCCATTTAAACACAATGTAGAATTATAAATCGGTTTATATAATATGTATTTATATAAACCGATATATAATTCTACATTGTGTTTAAATGGGTTTCTAAGGGTATGTTTTATGTTCAAAATTTAACCGGATAGGTGATGCCGCAGTCGTGTTGTAGGATGGTACGTTTGAGTACCTTTTTTTTTTTGCAATGAAACCTTGGTAAGCACCTAAGTGAAGGAAAAAAGAAAAATGGCAATGCATACCGGGCGTTTTTGATTCACTCAAGGTTTGAGTCGCTTCGATGTACATACCTACATAGCGTCGCTCGTCATTCGATAGTTAGTAGGTAACTTTAGTCAATTCAGTCTCAAGCATAACGTGTTTGAGTGTAACGTGTCACAATACTACAACTACACAACAACTGTACACTGCACATACATGCATTTATAAAATTATAAGTACCTTTTTTTTTTTTTTCGTGCGGAAATCCCCTCGAATACCCCCCCGCCGGCCAGCGGGGGCGGTTATGTCGGGCTTGAACCGACTAAAACTGCAAGCCGTCTCGGGTCTGCAGACGCCGGGGTGTAAGGTTGCCCATAGAGCATATCCCTCGCACGCCGACTGACCCTGGGCCATCTCCGGTTTCGAGATGGCCCCCTCGGGTTTGGGAACCGCGGTGTCCCCGTCTTGCCCCGGTTTGGGGGAGGGGCGCTAGTCGCCCCACCGTCCCGGCCTGCTTCTGCTGGGGTGACAGGTGGCCTCACCTGCCACTCCCAAGCCTGCGCTCATGGAGGACGACAGCGACCTCCGTCGCCTGAGTCGCCTGCGACGCGCGGCGAGCATGTTGCGGGCTCGGCGGGCCGGGAGAGTTCTGAACCTCTCCCGGGCGCGCTCCGCCATCTCCTTCGCGAGCATCACATGCTCGCAGAAGGAGGTGGCGGCGGCCCACGCGCTCGCGCTCCGCACCATTGCCGCAATCATGCTGCCGAGCGAGAGGACTCCCACCCCGATGGCTGCCACGAGGTCACGCCTCAGCACCTCCCACGCCGGGCAGTCCGCCAGCGTGTGCAGCCCTGAGTCCTCGCTCGCGTCACAGTGATGACACTCAGGCGTTGGCTCCTTCCTGATCCGATGCAGGTGGTCCCCGAAGCACCCCTTCCCGGAGATCACCTGCGTCAGTCGGTACGAGAGGCTTCCGTGTCGCCTCTCTAGCCAATCCTCCATGATGGGCCTTACCGCCCATGATGGGCCTTACCGCAAATCATAAGTACCTATATCTATTTGCAAACCCTAGTAATTTATTCATAATTTACATACCTACGTTTCGCATTGAGAATCTACTTCTTTTTGGAAATCGATTAAAAAAATAATAGTGGTAAATAATTATTACTAGTATGCAGTGTAATTACATATATATAACAATGCACGTGCGTGTGCGGACTCCTATGAAGGTATGTTGTTGAAACATAAATGTTTCTTCATAAAAAATGCATTCTATTTTAAAACAATGAATGTACGCAGCTATATTTGAACGTAGAGGGATATCAAAATAATAAAACTAAATAACGTAAACTGTATTATTAGAAGATATTATCTGTAATTAATAGTTGTTTTATTATTTTTATTGATACCACAATAACACAAAAGCTTAAGTAAACGTTCTTATTTTTCTACACTTTCACGCGGGAAACTGGATGCGGACGGCCAGCGCCTCGCTGCGGCGTAAAGTGGAAACTTTTGCTATGCCGAAACTACCTAAACTCTCCGAATACCCTCGCCTTAAATGGGTTGCTTTGAACCCAAAACTGTAGTAGATACTGGCGAGTTTACTATGTACTTTTGGAAAAAATTAAACCTTCGAAATTCAGCAAAACCGTTACAAAACTAAACGATGAAAATTCAATAAATCAGAAAGATATTTGATTAGCGATCGCCAGCTATTGCTCAGTCGAAAAACATTGCACTGCATGGATTAGATTCCGTATGCCATTTTCATCATTCCACGTTATAATAAAATTTCAAGGTTTTTGCTTTTACAACTCGGAATCATGGACAATTTCTAGCAAAAGTTTTAGTTCGAGTGACATTAAGCTATTATTAAGTAATAATAGCTCAATGTTGGACTACTTAAATGTCGAAGTGGAACTGATTAAAAACCACATCTCCTGACTCACGGGGTTGATAATACATTGAATAATGATGTTCAAGTCAAAATTCCCAGTTTATTTCATTAGCTAGCTTAATATCATATAACATAATGGTGAGTTTAAAATCAAAATATTTTGAGAATTGAGTTAAGTGATTTTTTCAGCCATATTCGTTAAAGTTTTATTGTTAGGTGAAACTATATCCCTATATGCATGATCTTAAAAATTATTCAATGTGTATCTCTGCGCCTTTACTCATCGATATGTATATAATTAAGAAATTTATTTTATTCTGCTGGTACTTGAACTTGGTAACTGAAAATTTGGTTAAAAATACCATTACATCACAATAGCAGCACTTGATATTTGTTCGTGTTTCTTTCACTTTCATATTCCAAAAGCAGCAACTATTATTATGTACTTGCTTTTAGAAGCCATGATAATGCGAAGATGAGGGTCGTCTGATTTCTTGAAGTATATAGTAATCACGAAGTACTCAGGTACCAGTTGGGTCTGAGTAAGTGAATAACTATTTCGTTAATGTAAATTCGCTTGTTATATTTATTTATAATGTGCCCGGTAGATGGCAATAGGCTCGCCCCCGATTACATTGGGACCTTAACATAACTGGCGAATCGTGGGTGTGTAATACACCTCTGCCTACCCCTTCGGGGATACAGGCGTGAAGTTATGTTATGTTATGTGTTATATTTATTTATTTATTTATTTCATAAACAATTTTACATTGTATTGAAATGGTGTAACTTAAAATTAACTTAGTCTAAGAGCGGTACAACAAGAATAATAAAAATCAAACGGAAATTCAATTTATAAAAAGAAAAAAAGATGTCGAAAGTTGCATGTCAAGGAAATTCAAATTAAAAACTATGTTGTCAAGCTCAATAAAATACTTAAGATTATTATTTATATTATTAGTAGTCATCATTCAATTAAATTACAAATTATTAAGAGAAAGGAAAAGTCATTGCTTGCATCTTTTACCATGACATTTAACAAATTCCTCAAGTGAGTAGAAACACCCCTCAACAAGAAAAGCCTTAAGTATGGCTTCAAAGTCCTTTGTGTATACAGCGCTTCTAATGTCCAGAGGAAGACTATTAAACAGTTTGACTGCACTGTAAGATGAGCTATGTTTGACCACATCAAGAGTGGGTGCAATGATTGCTGGCATATGCTTCCTTCTCGTGCTTTCACGCTGTAACCTACCATCTTTGCTTTCAAAGGTGTGTATGTTTTTGGCAAAAAAGGTAATAGTGACCAAACAGGGCACAGTTAGGATCCTTAGTTCCCTAAAATTTTCTCTACAGGAGTGTTGCTGATCTATGCGTGTCATAGTTCTGATGTCTCTCTTCTGTGCTACGAAGGCCTTCTGAACATTGTAATCGTAGCTGCCCCCCCAAAACATAATGCTGTACCTCAATTTGGACTCAACCAAGGTAAAATACACGCCTCTAAGCTGCTCGATGTGCACAACATCTCTGAGGCTTCTCAGCAAGTAACAGGCTGAGTGAATGCCAGCCTCTATACTTGCTAGTTCACACTTCCAGTTTAGGAGACAGTCAACATGCACACCTAGGAATTTGGTATCATTAACTGTGTCCAACCTATCACCCCCGAGTTTACAAGCTAATCTGTCTGAATTATTACTGGTGGTTTTAAATAATACTAGGACGGTTGCCAGTTTGGCAATCAACCCAAACTTAAGCGTAGCGAGATTTGCCTATCCAACAATAGGTCAACGTGACCGGTCGGCTTTTTCCATTGATTTGGTTTTTCGATGATTATTCCTCGATGGTAAGACCGATCTGGACATTCGACCCCTTACGACACTCAGTAATGTCTACTTGATAACCGTGGCAAATTTGGTTGAGATCGGTCAAACGGTCTCGGAGGAGTATCATTTGTTTGAAATGCAACTTTGAAACCAAAGACGCTTCGCTCGCCTTCGGCTCGCTACGCTTAATTAATTTGGATTTACTACTATTTATTTTGAGACAGTTTATTGTGAACCATTTATTGAGGTATTCTAGTGCTGCATTAACTTTATCATTTAAGTCTAATTGATTGTCTGATGAGACAATAGCATTAGTATCGTCAGCGAATACCGTGAGCTTCACCTGTTGAGGTAGCTTGTTCGGTACAGTATTTATCAGATCATTGATAAAAATAATAAATAGAATAGGACCAAGTGTAGAACCTTGAGGAACCCCCGTCCTAACCTTGACCAGTCTAGATTTGAAGATCTTATCGCACTTAGTGCGAACGGTACCCGATTGTTCGTAACTTTCCGTTTTGATCTCTACAAACGAGAGAGTGCGAAATCATAGCTCACGTAGTATATTATCAGCTCGTAATTACTCCGCCTTAGAAAAATGCAATCCGAGCCACCAACGACGAGAGCTCTCTGTTGGCCACGAGGATACTGTATGCATGAAAAATCTTCAAAAACATGATATCCTATCACTATAACGTGTCTCTTCTTCAAGATAATGAAGCATGTAGTAGCTCGTAACTTCTGAGAGACCTTGAAGGTAAGCAATTATTGAGCGTAGGGCAGTACGGCTTCCACTAAAGCGTCTCTATGTGTCCGCTTGGAGTGTTGGTTGAAATGGAGTTGAAGTGGAGCGTCGGTAGCTTAGTGGTTAAGGAGTCGACCCTACGATCGAGAGGTGGCGGGTTTGAATTCTGGCCATTACACTACCGACGTGAATCCCACTGCTAACACAAGCAATTAAGTTTAGCTGGAGGGGTTTGGAGGAATATTAGTAATTTCGGTTACTAATATTCTATAAAAAAAAGAAAAAATAATCACTTCACAATTATGTGCACTTACGGTTAAGAAGGTATTCGGGGACTTTAGGTATTTTTGGCGTAGCAAAGTTGCCACTTTACGCCGCAGCGAGGTGCTAGCCGCCCGCAGCCAGTTTCACACGCCAAAGTGTAAAAAAATAAGAACGTTTACTTAAGCTTTTGTGTTATTGCTGTTCCAATAAAAATAATTAAACAACTATTAATTGTATAATAATATCTTCTAGTAATACAGTTTACGTTATTCCCTTTTATTATTTTGATATCCGCCTACGTTCTAATATAACTGCATTCATTCAGTGTTTTAAAATAGAATGAACCTATTATGAAGAAACATTTTATATTTCAACAACATACCTACACACGCACGTGCAGTGTTATATATATGTAATTAAACTGCATACTAGTACCAATTACTAACCACTCTTATTTTTTAATCGATTTCCAAATAGAGGTATATACTCAATGCGGTACGTATGTGTTTTATAGGAACTGTTGACAAAATATTTGATAAATTATGAATAAATTATGAGGGCTTCCAAATAAATATAGGTACTTATAATTTTACAAATGCATGTATGTAGTTTTTTTATTTAACATTTTTTACACAGCACAATCTAGGACCTATTTAGGTATAGCTTGTAATATGGGCTCCAGATTGCTGATAAACATATTTAAATACCTTTTCAGGTAATATATATATGTATATTTATACATAGAAACACCCAGACCAATGCAAATAGACATACTCATGCATACAAATATTTGAACTGAGCGGGAATTGAACTCGCGCCCCCGACGTAGCAATCGAATGTACTGCCGCCACGCCACAGTTAGTTGTTGTGTAGACAACTACACAACAACTAACTGTGGCGTGGCGTGTCACAATACTACAAAGTATTGTGACACGTTACAATCAAACACGTTATGCTTGATACTGAATTGACTAGAGTTACCTACTTACTATCGAATGGCGAGCGACGCTATGTAGGTATGCTATGCTATGTACATCGAAGCGACTCAAATATTGAGTGAATCAAAAACACCCGGCATGCATTGCAATGATACTTTTTTATTTTTTGCTGCACCTAGGTACTTACTAAAGTTTCATTGCAATTGGATGAATGAAAGGAATACATAGAAGACAAGTATAATTATATTTAGGTACTCTCGTGTTTCGGGGTGCGAGGGATATGCTCTATGGGCAACCTTACACCCTGTAGACCCCAGACGGCGTGCGGTCTTAGTCGCTTCAAGCCCGACATTACCGCCCCCGCTGGCCGGCGGGGGGGTATCCTAAGGGATTTCCGCACGAAAAAAACGTTACAACAATAAAATTAATACTATGTGCCATCCTACAACACGACAGCGGCATCACCTACCAATTTCAATTTTGAACATTAAACATACCCTTAAAAACCCATTTAAACACTATGTAGAATTATATATACGTTTATCTAATATGTATTGGCACAATATGAAAATAATAATGTACTTCAGCACCATAATTGGAAATTAAAATCGAATCTCAACTTTTTATCGACGGAATTGTACAACTGACAAATTTCCTGCGATGTGGCATTTATGCTACGTAACTACATTTAGAAGGGTCCCGTACGTAGTTTCGAATGACGTTGCAGCGATAGGTCATTGTGGCGAAAAACTTTTAGCGTGTGACGCTGGAGCGAAAAGTCATTGAAGCGAATTCCACCAGGGCGAATGACACCGCAGCGACAAACAAACATCGTACTATACAGTACGACTGATTTACGGTTATGTTCATGACCTTTTTCGTTTTCGATTCGTTTCTGTGGTCGGTTTGTGTGGTCACAATTCTAACCTAACCTAACCTAACCCTATTACACTGTATAGTACAATGTTTGTTTGTCGCTGCGGTGTCATTCGCCCTGGTGGAATTCGCTTCAATGACTTTTCGCTCCAGCGTACCACGCTAAAAGTTTTTCGCCACAATGACCTATCGCTGCAACGTCATTCGAAACTACGTACGGGACCGCATTTAGAAAACGTACAACTCGACCGTGCGCCTAGCACGTAGTGACACACGTCCTGCCTCGAACACGTTCCTCTCAGGACTGATTGACTCTCTGAACGCTGCATATAGGTAGAAAACGTAGGTATTTTGAATTTTCATGGTATAATACAGAATTGATGTATATTTTGATAACCGTTTTTCACTCTCCTATCAATGACCTTAATTTTCGTATCATTTTTATTTTTCTAACTTGAACATTACTCAAATAAAACCGGAATGCGTTTTGCGTTAGTCTAATCTTTGAGAGCAAATTCTATCGAGGAAAGTAGAAGTCATCGCATATTGAATAACCGAAGCCGCGGTAGTCTAGTGGTATGAGTAAAGGACTGCTGAGACGAGGTCTCGGGTTCGATCCCAGGTTTTACCATGGCACACACCAATGACTTTTCGATGCTTTTCGAAGTTATGTGTGTATTTATCGCAGGTTTATAAGTGCCCGGTTAATGGCAATAGGCTCGCCACCTATTACATTGGGACCTAATCATAAACTGGCGAAATAGGGTGCTAGCACCTCTGCCTACCCCTTCGGGGATATAGGCGTGAGTTTATGTTATGTTATGTTATGAAAATACTAGTTTGTATAGTCTAGAATAATATATGGGATTTTCAGAATACTGGGACTTCTCATTTTCGAGAAATCCTTATCTAAAAACACCCTTACTCAGGGTCCCTCGTCTTAAGAAAGCCCCGTTTACTGTTATGCTCAGTAATATCAGAATGCACCTTTTATAATTAAAAAAAAATTAGAATCCTTAATGTCGTGATCTCAAGGGATATCTAATACCATAATCACTTGGAATACAATGTTAAACTAGTATTGTTGATGCTGATATTGAGTGAGCTAGTATTTTACTGCGGAGCGAAGGCTGCTTCTATAAGACCGGCCCTATGTAGAGTACATGTAATCTAAAGACGGTCTTTGAGGATCATCGATAACCTCATGCTTACAAGCTATATTGAACACCTTACCGCGACCGGTCCCGCGATTGTATAATGATTTATATTTTGAAGATCTATGTGAGATAATGCTCACCCTTACATTTATTTATCTCCTAAATAAACTATTATAATAAAAAAATAATCACACTTCAATAACCAAAAAATACTGAAATGTGTAAAATAACTGAATTACAGATTTCATTCTAAAGAGAACATCTAAAACGGAACTTGAACCCTTACAGGGGGAATACTCTGACCAATTGATTTACCTAGACACGTTCCAGATTTGCGAAATTCTCGGGGTCCTGCTGTTTGACCAAAAGTCATTTGGCAAAATTACACTTGACAAACAACGTTTGGTAAAACAATGGTTTCGCCGACTGATAATTTCACTACTTATCATTTTACAAATGACTCACTTTTCCAAATGATCAACGCATAAATATACATTTAATAAATAATTATTTTACACAATGAACATTTAGCAACCGAGTTATCTGATAAAACTACTATTGGTCTAAAACGTTTGATATAATGTATTAAGTGCCAAGTGTTTCGTTTATTATGAAATCTAATAATGATATGGTATGGATCAAATTAATACACATTATTTGGAAAATAATTACTTATTTATTATTTATTAAGATATTAATACACTAGTTTAATCAATGTTTATGTGAAATAAGTATTCACGTCATTATCATCACACATCATTAGGTCTAACGTTTAATATATATAAAAAACGTCATTATGGTTAACACCCCGACTCAGAGTACCCCGACTCGGATAGGTTAGGTTAGAAGGCTAAACCACTCATATATATATATATATATATATATATATATATATATATATAAACTATCCAACAGACAACGTTTTGTTTGAAAAAAGAAGTACTTTTATGATATAACATTTTGTTAATTGATATTTGGATAAATGCTCAATTTGCGAAACATATTATTTGGTTAAATGAAGAAAGGTCAATTGACCTTTTAATATTTAATACATTTGGCAAGAATAGTGTTTTTTAATGGATCATTTGCTAAGTGAGTATTTGCAAGATGATACTTTTGTCAAATGTTTCATTTGCCAAATGAACATTTGGTGAAACGTTGTTTCGTCGTGTGTTGTTTTTTGATCAAACATTAGTAATCCGAAATTCTCCGATATATTATATACGTCTCAGGGTGACGCTGGAGCCATCTACCATAACGAGCGATGTTACAATCATTTTTAAAAAATGATTTTTGAATACTCCGTCACATTAATTCACAGCTAGCTAGTAATTTATATTTATTCGACACCCTATCACACCCTGTCCTCGGCTCTGTTATGAAATACAATATGTACGATATCATCATCATCATCATATCAGCCGTAGGAAGTCCACTGCTGAACATAGCCTGCATATACTGAGTCCCAGCGCTCTTAGACAATAATAAAATATATCATAATTTGGATGCCTTTCTATATAAATATATACTTTATGGAAATTATACGTAAAGAAAATCGATAAATGTGAAAACATCTCCACAGAATCTCTCTCTTTACAAGAGATTTTTTTTTTCATAGCAAAAGCATGCTACCTATTTAGGCATCATCGTAATTGGATATAATTAGTTTATTTTGGAGTCGAAACGTTAGGGGCATGGGGTCCGAGTGCTCGCAGTCTTTTCAGAGAGATTGCAACACGTATGATCGACACTTCTCGTGACCAGAAGGCTGGCTTCTGTTTAGCACAGAGAATAAGTATTGCCATACAACGTGGCAATGCTGCCAGTCTTCTGGTCACGCTACCACAGGAGGCATGTGATGCGGAGGAATTCCACGATGCATTTTATGTTTAAATTTCTTTTAATTATTTATTTTATTTTAGTTTTATCTAGTTTAGTATATAGTTATATTTCAATTAATGTTGTGTGTTTTCTATAGAAATAAATAACCTTTGTATGTTTATTTTGTAAATATTTCATTCTAGAATCTGCCTAGTTTGTGTGATTGAAGATCTTAGATTGAAATGAAATTTTCAAATATATTTAAATTAGGCTAATGTTGCTCTATTTGATTTATGTATCAATGAATTACTTATTGACTAAAAGTTTGAAATGGATATTGTACAACGACGTTGTATAAATTGTATGATCGAATTGAAATTCTAATACGTATACGAATTATATAACACGCACACTCGCAACCATCGCCATGTGTCATTATTCATTAAAATATTCCTCGCTGTATTGTGTGTTAAATGATAATCACAGTATGGCACATTTTTACATAAAAGAAACGGTAACAGAAACAAGTATTCATACATGAAACATTCATTTGTGTACTTTTTTAAAATTTTGTGTTGTTAATCATCAAAAGTTAATCATTATAATACTTTTAAACATATCAATCAGAAAAAATGGTTTATGAAAATAATAATGTAAAAATTTTGTTTAAGCCGACTTCAAAAATTCAATGTAATCGAAAAGATTTCAAAATGACCCCCTTCAAACTACTTGTATACGCATTTAAAGCACATATAAATATGTTATATTATAAAAATTATGTACATTGTGTAATCATTTTTTGTATCATCGGAATTTTATCATATTGATGTTAAATCACCATTCAATTTTCATCCTTTAATTGACTAAATAAATAGTGTAATTGAAACCAATCCACATGGTGAAAAAATAACGCTGAATCGGTTGAAAATGGCGATTATTTAACGGAAAGTCTGACGGCTAACGTTCAATCTTACTATATATCAATGCAATCCTGCCAGGTCTTAAAGATTAATTTGATCTTCTAAAGTGTCCCTTTGTGAACTAAATTTCTAAAGATTTTATATATTATCAAACCGTAAAAATACATAAAACACCAAGTGACTGTTGTAAGAATTTAGGTGAACGCCTTTACGTAACCAAAATTATTGTGGCACAGATTTAATTGGTTTAGATTATGATACAGAGTACTAATCAACAACCATTCCACAATTATAGATAAATATATAAAAGTTGAGACATATTTTTTAATTGCTCAGGTATGAATATAGTCAATACCTACTAGACGATCTCAAGCGAGAGGGCAACTTTCAATGTAGTGAATTCTTTGTGTAATGGGGTTTACCTATAATGTAAAAATATTACAGGACCACGTGGAAATACTCGTAATTCATAGTATTGTTTAGCTCCTACATATTTCTCGTTATACTCTCCAAGTGTAATTAGAATGATATAAGGAAAATACCTTTTTCCTTTCCAAAGTGCTATCCGTATAAAAATAGGTTCGAGAGCAATTTCGTGAAAGTGGTACGTCTGATATTGTTGCTATTTATTTTATTCTAGCCTTACGGCAACCTCAGTAAAAATACTTTCAACGCTTTTATCTTTTTCAGATTTAAAGGATAAATATAAACTCATAATTTATAGTAACGTACTATTTTCTATGTAAATAATTTAGACCCAAACTTTGTATATAGATTCATGACACAAATAATACTCATTCGTATACTGATTATAATTCAATTATTAGTTCAGATTCTGATAAACAGTTAAAGAGTGAAATGTTTGGGTTTTATTGGATTCTATTTCCGTTTCTGTGTTTTTGCTTGCACATAAATTTAAATCAATATATATTATGATATTAAACGCTAAGTTGGGGCTGCCGATCGCGTCGATGTCGCAGTTAGCTGTAGTTGGGTTGTTAATACGTGCATTTGCGTCAGCAACGACACCGCGGGATGGTGCTAGACGGAACGTGGCAAGCGCGGGGGGACCTGTTACCACCTTACGCCTGCGCTCTGCTGTCAACGCCATTTATTCTCTTGTAAAGCACTCTTGGTTCGTTTGCTAGGTTAATTATCTTCAACGTATTGAAGCAATGACGAAACACGTTTTGATTTATATTCATCATGAAAAAAAAAACATTTAAATGTAAAAGGCATGGTACATCAAAATATTTCAATTACAATGCGTTTATACCAATACGTATTCAATAATATTCAAATCAATAGCTTGTTCAATAGTCAATAACATATATAATAATTCATCTTGATTTATGAAATCCGAGTCACAGTTTTCAGCAAATATTATACAACAAAGTTAAAAAGAAACGTTTAAATGTAAATTGCATGTGGTAGGTAAAAATATTTCAATTACAACGCGTTTGTAACTATACGTATGCAACTTTAATCAAACCAATAGCTTGTTCAATAGCATATAACACATATAATAATTTTGTCATCTTGGTTTGTGAAAGCTGAGTCACAGTTTTCAGCAAATTTTGTACGATAAAGTTTGAAAAGGTAGGAGGTTAATTAAATTGATTGCGATGCTCAACCAGAAAAGCGATAATAATTTATGACTCATTAACTTTGCTTGTTCGCTACGTAATTTTCCAATTTCGTTATACTATATACATAGTAAGAAAAAATATACATAAATATTTTAGCTAATTAATTTGATTGAATGATTTATCGATACCTAAACTACATAGACGAACTTGGAATGTTGTTAAATTAGCAAAGAGTGTACGTTGATTGATTCAAATTACGTATAGGTACATACACATGGGTAGGTATAAAAATATATAAAATTATAAAAAAATCATATTAATTGGTTCTCTAAATATATTATAAAAGAAATATTATGTTATACTATTATTCCGGTGTATTTAAGTCGCAATAAAGTTATATGAATAACATTCAAAATCATAATATAGGTCGCTAACGTAAAAATATTTAAAAAAATATTCCAGTAAATATCCGGTATTAGTTTACATAATTGACGATAATATGCTTGTTAATATCCAGCTTTGAATATGTAAAGTAAAATTTCTTTTGATATTGATAATTGATATAGAAATATTGATAAAAATAGACATAGACAACGTGTATTTATTCGTCAAGTAAAATGAGAAACTGTTGAACTTCCATGTACTACAAAATAACGTCGCTATGCCTCGTAAATAACCACAAAACAATGCGGTAACAATAGTTCAGCCCATAACGCGAGAAGATATATTTGTATTACCTGTGATGACGTCAGAGCAGGATAGAGGTGTACTCGTATACTTGCTAGCGTTGTGAACAAACGTGTATAGTTAAATAAATTAGTGTAGTGAGTTTTTCATATTTTAAAGGTTAATTGGGTGTCATTGTGATGAAATAATGAAATGACATTAGTATAGCTTATTATGAGTGACTGATTTTGTATAATTATCATCCTCCTTTTCAGCTTTTTATAAGACATACGAATAAATATTTTTTAGATATCATCACATAATGAGCTGTTAAAATACTGGGAATAATTTAAAACTTAATTCAGTTCCACATGATATTGTCGGAAGTTTGTCAACACAACAATTGTCACGTCACACATTGAAATAAAACTATTTTTAACGGATTCATCTTTTTGTCAGCAGTCTGCTGTATGTGAACACGTGCAACAGGGGACCAAACATTACCTAAGATTTAGAGAAGATGGTTGGAATGTACCACATTCACTTAATTAATTCCAAGAAAAATCAAAATACAACAAGACTTCTGACACTGTGAGCTCATTCTGCGCAAATAGTAACACCAACAATTCCACATAGTTCGGGTACTTTGAGATAACTTACACTTCAAACTATAAGATATCAACCATCTTTACTCTCCCCGTGACCATGGCTGCTGAAAAGCAACCAAAACGTCGGGATCAATGTAAAATAACATCAAATAAATCGCGATAGAATCCGTTAAAAAAAGTTTTATTTCAACTTAATTCAGAATAAAATTGTACCAATAAAAATGGTTAAATCTAAAAAAAAAGTTGCGGTAATTCTTAGCGATACATCTACAGCGTAGACCCGAAATATTATATTACTTTTATTAATTGTATAAGTTCATGGATAATAAGGTATTTCCTTTCATATAACTATATAAATCCATATACTAAATTAAGAGGTATATGGGGTACCACTAAGATCTTCTAGGCTCAAACCAACCTACTGATTGATGGTTAAGGATCTAACGCAGGATTTTCTATGGAGATTGGCGAGCTTGACGGCTGTTGTTCTCGCCATAATAGCCCAAATATGGAAAAGAGAAGAAGGACAGCGGACCCTAGGCTCCAGAGCGTAAGCTATAGATGTAACCGGACTTAATGCTCGGACAATAATGAAGAGCATATTACCGACAGCGCACTCGATACAAAATGTAGATACTTATATTTTTTAGCAACTTCAAAAGAAGGTTCGCTGTTTGTATGTATTTTTGTCCGGAATTATCTCGCGTTTGGTTAAACCGATTTCGATGCGGTTTACAGAAAAGTTTTTTCTAAATTCTGGAGAAAGTACACATAACTAACTTAAAAAAGTGGCCAAGTGCGAGACGGACTCGCCCATGAAGGGTTCCGTAGCAGTAAGTTTTAAAATGCCTCGAGCGCCTTATGTCGACAATATCCTCTTAAAATTCTGAGTAAATCAAGATTCAGTCTATCATTTCGTCGTCGATAAGCAAGCAATTCTACTGCTAACAGCAAAGATAAATAGTATTCAACTTGTTAATAAAAGTCCAGTCCATGAAATATAATTCACTTCGTCAGAAACATTTTGTTATTGTTTACGTGGTTAATTTGTATGCAGTGGAAGTGGGCGCGAGAGGTATACCAGCAAAATCTCTCTATAACCTACTTAAAGATCTAGGCCTATCGAGAGCTACAATAAGCTCATTACTTGGGCGAATGTCTAAAGCGGCACTCGTATCAAATTTGGTTAGGCAGGGAGGGGAACTTGGGTAGTGAAGGTGAGTGTTGATGTACATCAACAAAAGGGGCCCCTTCTAAACCTACACTTGGGTCGCAAGTCCCAGGCACTTTCCCGAGTTCCCAACTCAGCAACGCGATGGACCCGGCACCCGCAAGGAGAATTCATGGATTGTTAAGAATATCGGTCTCTGTCACAGTGTTAGGTACGATTCAGTACGACCGGCTCGCATCTAGCCGAAACAGGTGTGTACGTATACCGCGGAGGCCGTCCAAGTCCGTCGC
Source organism: Cybosia mesomella (assembly GCA_946251805.1). NCBI lineage: Eukaryota > Metazoa > Arthropoda > Insecta > Lepidoptera > Erebidae > Cybosia > Cybosia mesomella. The sequence continues at coordinate 18,843,365 of OX276393.1, read as the reverse complement.
TTCGTAGACGTACGTGTGCTACGAAATTCATACGCGTAGAGCAGCAGAAGCCAACAGCGTCTGCAACATGCATATACATTCCGAGCACCCAGAAGTGCTGCTTGCATCGTGCCGTGTAGACGCTATAGTATAAGTTAATAGTTGAATGCGGTAAGCACACACACACACAATAGAAAAGTTTGAAACCTATGGAATAAGTGAGACACAAAAGCGGTAGCGTAATACACTCGAGTTACTTGGCAAGCGAAGCATTCTTACAAGTTCGTTCGGTCAAGTGTAGAAAGAGCGATACATCTGAAACGACTGTTCCATTATAGGCATATTACGTAGGATTAAAATGTATCTGATGAGATATGGGTTTAATAAATCTCCGCCACTCACTCACTGTTAAGTGGGCTTAAAATATTAAGCAGTAACTGCGTCCGTCTTATGGGCGTTATCTAAGAGAACTTTTCTGTCTATTTTATTTAATTTCAATCAGTTCTAGGAAATCTGATATTAATCTCTGATACTTTCACTAAATGTAAGAAAATATTTGATTTAAGCAGCACAGGGCCAGTTCTAGATCCTAAAAAAAGACATTACGCAACACAATACTCATTAAGTAAATATATAATATTTGTAACAATGGGTTCTTCATAATTATCTCAAAGGTAAAGAACAATGTGAGTCTTCATAAATGTAGCACTGACGTTACTTGTAAGTCATATTATATGTAAACAGTTTCAAAAGAACATGAATAAATGCTTAAAGTTGTGAATTAGGAAGGAGGCGCCGAGTTCTCCCCGCGGTTTCCGTCCCCAGACACATTATTATTTGCTTCAATACACAATCCGCTATCAAAACGTAAAAATTGCCTAGAGGTAACTTATTTTCGCAGTTTTTTCGCTTCGGCAACGAATATTAAAAATGATGAACGACTAACACTAACGGACCGTAGCTACGTTGTTGGGTATTGGTATTTACGAAATACGCGGATGACACCGGGGGCCGAAAAATTGGTATCAATCAATAATATCAGATGGCGTGCCCTACTAATCTCAGCCAGAGTTAATACCCGCTGAAAGTGCATTCACCTCTACTTGTAGAAATATAAAGCTCACATTTTATGTCTTTTTGCTTCCTCAACGTTACATGAAGACGGCAAGAATATTTTCTACGTCGAGAAACTCGGCAGCGAAGCGTGACAGGCGCGCGATAACGTTCTGCTATGTTGTACTCTAATTAGTTTAAGCAGACATTGAATTAAACTTCGTTTGCTTTTTATTTTTCATTTAGTAAATTTTTTTTGCACCCAAATGTTTGTGTATTGTAAATTTTATTTTATAAACAAGCTGTAATTGAGAAAACATTTGTACTACGTGGTAATTCGCAATGAACATAGAAAAAACTCGCGCAATGCAAGCTTTTGAAATCAGCACATCCCTTTTTTTTTAACGTGTGGAAGCCTCTACGGACTTCACCCCATCGGTGCCAACGATGGGGTGGGCGTCTCGGAATCGGATCGACTAAAACTACACGGTGTTCTCCCCAAGTATCCATTGGCAACCCAAGGGCACCCTGGGTAAGCCCTCGAATTACCCTTCGAATTACCCAGGGTTACCGGCGGACTTTGGCCGTCACTGCGGCCTCGGCTGGTGGGGTCGAATTTATCCCGCGGTTGGCAAGCGTGTGTAGGACACACGACACGCCCCCGTCTTGGCCTGCTTCTGTAAGGACGGCGAATCGGCCAACTGCCGTCCTCAGGCCCCGATTATGGAGGTCGGTAGTCCCGGGTGTAGACGAGTCTGCGTCGTCCTCGCCGCAGACTGCGGAATTCTGGGGGCAGGGTTCTCTCCCGCTCCCTCTCCGCCGCCTCTTTCCCGGCGTTGACTAGCCCACGCTGGGCACTCCACCATCAGCACAACCCTTGCATAAAATTACTATTTTCGTTTTACTACAACTGTTTTTTTTTATAAAAGCTTCTTTGTAAAACAGTTGTTTTATCAACTATTTTAATTTCAACTTTTTAGTATTAGTAATGTCATGCGGCATCAGATTACTTACCAAGACCAGCCAAAGCATGTTAACACAACGGGTCTATCTTCTTTAGTTCTCATGGTTTTAGTTCTCATGATTGTCAGTCAGGAGAAATAAAACCTCAAATACTTTTGACATATCGTTTATTTTAAAGCAATCATACAGGCACTTATATATGATCGTCTCGAATATTTTGGAAAATATAAGTAATAAGGCGATAGGTCTATAATTACTCATTATTGATTTACTACTTTTTTGTGGATAGGTCTTATTACCGTTAGTTGTACTCTTTCTGGAAATACACCATGTTCTACACAGAGACTTAAAGGTGGCTTAAAGGCCCTGCAATAAAGACTACTACTTTCATTTCGTATGCTGAATGGGATTTTTAAGGAAGTTATTATTTTAAAATATCATGAGGAATTGTTGCTGGCTGATAGGTGGGTCTCTCCGATCCTGGGGCGATGGATACAATTGCACGCAGTCAAATAGAAATCGTCCTGGTTCGGAGTGACCCATCAAATCTCGTGAATGAATCTTGTGGGTAATACCTACATAGGTTTCATTATTTCAATATTACTAACACTAGTTGTAAGTTATTTTGATACCAACAAATTTTTATTATTATTATTATAAACACATACTTATAATTATGTTCAATACTATGCCAATGAAATACTCATTGAATGCATTTGCAATACATGTACCACTGGTTATTGTTTCATTGTTTATAACAGGTTTTTCAAATCTTAGGTATTTACATTTAGTGTCATTTATAACTTTCCAAGTTGACTTTCTCTTGTTTCTAGAGGAATTAATGAAGTGGTTGTTTTGATTTTTTTTTGCTAAAGTTATTATTTTTTTATAGCGCTTAGAATATTTTTTAAATTGTATTCTATTTTCCTCAGTAAAGTGTTTTCTATGCTTCTGTAGAAGATTTCGTCTTCATTTACTAAATAGTTGTGAATCTCTTTTTTCATAGGGAAAAATACATTATAAGTAAATAGGTCTAAAAATTAAATATAAGCGAGTTCTGGATCTGAGGTTTCATTAAAATTGTTAAAATAAACTTTTAACAAATGAGTAACAAACATATCTCTGTTAGTTTAAGTAAAACAGCGCTTATAGGTATACTATTTTTTTATCACACAGCTTCTTTTATAGGACTCGTTCATACTTGGGCAGAATGATCATATAACGCAAGATCTGTGATTTTTCCTTTACATCCTTTGATATTGTGAGTGACATTATCAATGCATTTTTGACTTATATTGCACGTAGTTTGATGAAATTATATTATCAAATTAAAATTTCTGGGGCTTGAATTAAAACGTCTATATTAAAATCTCCACATACAACAAGTACCTAGTGTCCGACCGAAGTTTCGGTTTCTGACAGTTTCGGCCTAAAAATCTTGTTTCAGCCAAGTTTCGGTTAGAGGCAAAAATTAACCGAACCTTTCGGCCGCGCTGAAACTTACATCGTACTTCCGTTACCCGGAAACCCGATACCGAAAGGTTTTCAGTATTATAGTTATTGGTACATTTTCACTTTTTAGGGTAATAATAAAAATAAATTACCTGAATCGGTCCTTGGTATGCCTGACAATAAATTTAAAACCTTTGTTAAGACCACCTTATGTAAAAAAACATACTATAGGACAGATGATTACCTTAAAGACAAAAATGTCTGGCTTGAGCATGGTGCAGGCCCCTCTTAATGCTACAACTACAGCATACTTACGTACACACGGCAACCTTTTTTTACCATATTTTAACTTTTTTAAATTATTTTAACATTTAACTTAGGTTAAATTTTTATTTTAACTTTTGTTTTTTTTATATACCTTCGTCCATATTTAGTCTTAAGAAATCACTATTTATAATATGACGTCTCGAAAATGCCGCAGTGGAGTTTGTTACGCCGTTTCTTCTCCACTAGGGCCTAGGAAGCGGTGGTAAACTTAGTTTTAAGCAGATTTTGACGTCAAAATTCAGACCTAGTGTCACTATGACAATGTTAAAATTTCAATTCCATAGAAGTGAAACGTAGAACTTTGTAATATTAGGCCAGCAAGATGTTTAATTATAATATATATTTGGAAAGAACGACCCCTTTTTTTTTTTTTTTTATTACGTGCGGAAATCCCTTCGGATACCCCCCCGCTGGCCAGCGGGGGTGGTTATGTCGTGTCTCGACTAAAACCGCACGGTGTCCTCCCCAAGTGTCCGTTGCCGGGCACCCCCCTGACATTTTATTCAACGTTTTAATCACGTTTAAAAAAGGTTCGGTTCCTTCCAAAACTATAATCAGAACCAGACTTTTATTTCGGTTTCGGTAAAAAAACATGTTTCAGTCAGAAACTAACAACAAGTTTATTACCATGTGTACATAGCTATGTCAAAATTGTATTCAGCATTAATTGGAAAATATTTACAACTACTTGGTAAATACATAGAATTTTTATATCATGCAGTATCGATTCAACGCCAAATCATTCAATTATATTTGAGATTGACAATTTATTTATCTAAGTCAAGGGCTTAAACTGATAGTTACTGTTTAAAAAAATACATGAACCTCCATGTCTGCTGGATCTCATGTAAAAGGATACTAACCTATAGCCATGTAGAATTTGGTAGATTTCACCACTCTGCATCATTCTAAAATACATACAATATCAACCGAATAACCTTTCATTGTGAGGCCATTCAGGGATATGGTGAGTGGCTCGTATTTGTTCAGTGAGCCATTGATATTTTGGTGTAATAAGGTAAAAACAATAAACAATATGTATACAATAAATATGCATACACATATAACATACTTACATATTATTCATAACTATGCACGAAATAACTGATTAGGCATGAAAATTCAAACACAACAAAGGACGTTTTGTTTTAAATGTCACAAACAACTTTCACAATTAAGAAAGTATAAAGTTTTAGCTTTGTTAAAACTTATGATAGATGTAATTAGATTTAAATTGAATTTTATGAGCCTTCCTTCTACAACCGACTTATTTCCTTACTTGCGGCCCATCATTTCAATGATTAAAATGAAAACTGCTGCTGAAACTATCAAACAACTTACATAAATTTCAACCACTCTGTATCCATATCAGACTTAGACCTTGTCAAAAGCGATTTGAATGATGATTGTGTACTTGTTAAGAAATATTCGTTACTTTCAGCAGAAATAAATTTAAACAGTGAATTGTTATAGCGTGTGGTAGGCGGGCAAAACGAGGCATACGGGCGCCGCCCGCCCGCAGGCGCGCTTGCTCCGAAAGCGCCCGAGGACTTACGATCGTTTCATTCCGAATCATAACGAAGTTCGACGATCGCGACCAACCTCCGTTGACGCGTGCTGGATCCAGTCGCAGCGAGGGCCGCCAGGGCGTTGGAGCGGTTCAGTGTGTGCCAGTGCTCGGTTATGTAACTTAAAAAAAACTTATTTATTTATTGACTTCAACAGAGCGACTTGTGATTTACTGTAGGCGTGACAATGACCGATAGATAAATGTACATAATTTCTCGTGTTCACAATATCTGAATTCTGTGCCAAAGTGATGTGTACGCCTATCCTCACAGCGATTGAAAGCTTGTACAGGTTCATCGTTTGGTAAAGAATCCAATTGCATTTCGTGCATATACACATGCTTTCAATAAACAGATTATACAAATATTTCAGTATTTCTACTAACTCATTGTTGTTGAATGTGATAATAAGGCATTTATTCAAAGTTTTGATTCAACATAACATTGTTATTTGAACAATTATACAACAATTTCATGCTGATCGTGGTAACAGTTCTGGAAGGACGGTTTCATCCGTTTGCTGAAAATTGACTGATTAGAGTGGGCTTAAATATAGTAACGGGCCGCTCTTGTCGTTGTTGTTCCAATTAAAAGAACAAATAGAATCAAACCAATCTGAATTTGGCGCAATGCAGGGCGCTTGGTTGGAAACGTCCACGCAGTAGCGGTGACTCATTCAAAATCCGTGATTATTTAATGATTTCAGTATTGGTTCCAATTGTAATCCCGTTGTGTTATTGATAGTAATTACCTTAGGTATATATTTAATGATCCTGTGAAAAATTAAAGAGCTGTGTATCGCGGTACCTGTCAGATACAAAGTTTTAGTGAAATGATTGTCACATGTACATTTTATAATATAATGTTTACGCTTAATATATTGATAAAAAAATGCATTGAAAAAGGTCTCCGACATAAATTACGTTTTACATTTTCAGCAAAAAATGGAAGGTGCACATTTTATAAGTGGTATTTACGGAGCCGGGTTAGCACATTTTAAAGTATAGCGAACAATTTCCACTCCGCTCTTCCTTTTTGAAATATCAAAATAAGTTTAGTTTATTAGTTTTGGTTATATGATTCTGTCTGATATTTTTATCATCAATAGTGAAAGTATTTTAAGAAATGATAATAGAAAAACTTAACTGGCTTTCATGTGTTTAGTTTCTTGAAACCTATATACTCTTGTTATGATTATGAAAACAAATAGAAAAATTTCCTCGAAAAATGGATAGTGAAATCTTTTGTTTATAAATTAAATCTTAAATATTATAAATAGCTCATTGGAGGTAATGGCTTAACGAGAGCAATTTGCCAGATCCAGCAGAATAGCTTTTGGCTTATTTTGTTTAGTGATTCGTTTTAAGGTGGATTTGATTACAGATTAGATAAATAAGCAAAGCACATAAATCCATTAAACAACGTTATTTGAGTTGACAGAGATGACGTCTCTACTTATCCGTCCTTATGAGAACACTTTGTAATAGTTTTAAAATTCTGAACACCTAGTTTGAGTTATATGCTCTGATTCCAAACTTACATTACAATAATTTATTTTAATATAAACATCTCAGACCGTATTTTTTTCGCGTGAAGCCCGGAATCAGGCACATTGCCAATAGAGGGGATTTAAGCGCGGAGTGGAGTACCCACTAGCACCCCGCAAGTCCTGGTCACCGTTCTTAACGAGTTTTTTTTTAAGAAGGGCATACGTCCCCTCCCTTGTTGGGAAACGAAACAAAGAGTAAAATACGGAGTTAAGATCTACTCCATTCGCTACCAGTTTGAACTTACTAGACTTTCTATTCATTGTCCAATAAATCGAAAGAGTCATCTATATTATAATCCTCCAGCTAAGAACTCATATCGACTCTTATACCCCGTCTTATTAAATTTACTATGGCTTTAATGCAGATACCGATCCAATCCCTGCGTATTCTTAATTTAATTTTATCTCAGATTTTATAACACAAACTAAAATATATATGACAATCGAATGTATTTGTTGGACTTGTAGGACTTTTACGTTTGCAAAAATATTCAGTCAGTCTTAGTATAGCATTATCTATTAAGTAAAGCAGAATAATTCATATATTAAATTAAACTACACACTCCTACCCATGAACTTGATGAACTATATTCGTTTTTTAATATTTATATAATTCGATTTATAAACTATATAGTATATCATCCGACACGATGTCGCTTTGCTGTGGTGTATCACGGCCTACTTCACTTGTAAAAGTTTGCGCCAGCTATTAGCGTAATTAAAACGCTACCGAAGTACAAAAAGATTCATCACTTTTTTACCGTGAATAAGTCCAACTTATGTTATGTTAAGATAGAAACTCTCAAATAACGAATGTTGTAAGGTACGAGTATGTTCGATTTTTCAGTAGATAGGCACGAACTATGATTTAGTCAAAAGTTAAGATATTCATACAATATTATATCAATTTAATACGAAAGCACCTTTTCCTTCACATAATTTAAAATAAAAATGTTGTTAAAAATTGTTACGACAGGTTGATAAGGACTCCGCGCGTTCCAGGAACAGACCACTTCAAACGCAGCTTTTATCGGAATTTTATTACCCATGCCGGCTTATTTACGAATGCTCTACGTCATGTTTTTTTCGAGCAATTATGTTATTTTACGAATTTTGTTATTAACTGTGTTATTAACCGAGTTTTGGTATTAACCGAGGTTTCACTTGTTTGAGAGATCCGATTCTCAGCACTCCATGGATTCACCGTGCGGTCGCCGGGTCCATAGCGTGGTACAGAGAGGAACACCATGACGGCGACTGGGACTTGCGACCCAGATGTAGGTTTAGGGTGGCCACCTTGTGATGCATCAGCGCTCACCTCCACCGTCAGTAGTGTTCCCCCCCCTACCTATCCAAATTTGGTAAGATCCTAACAATGCCGCTTTTGATATACGTTTTAATAAAGAGCTTACTGAAGCTCTTGGCAATCCGAGGTCTTTAAGTAAGTTGTACAGGGATTTAGCTGGAATTCCCCTTGCTCCTACTTCTACGGCATAGAGTTTAACCACGTAGCCGTTTTTGGTTAACTCGTTAGTCAAATCAAAGTATTTGTTTGTCTTTATAGCGTGGTCTTTAGGTATATTAGTTTCCCACGGTACTGTGAGTTCTACAAGCACTGCACGCTTATGCGATCGTGAAAAAAGGAATATGTCGGGTCTGGATGATGAGGCACAGACATCCTCCGGTATCCTATAGTGCTTCTCATACGTGTCTACGAGTATTGTCAACGGCAGCTATCAAAATTGAATAAGGCTTTTGAAGTGATTTCTTTGAGCAGCCTTCCTTTACAAACGCAATGTCATTTCTTTGGTTTGTGGTTAATCCTTTTTTCGCTCTAGCTACCGCCAAACTTACAGCCTCACGTATGATTTCTAATACCTTATCATGACGGCGCGAGTAATGACCCCGGTCTAATAGCGTTTTACAACCCACTAGTAGGTGCCTAGCCGTACCAGTTGCTTCACCACATGAGTTACATGTTTTATCTGTGGCTTTTCCCCATCTGACCAGATTGCTTTGGTCGGGGAGGGTCAACTGGAATGCATTCAGGTAAAATTTAAGTAAGGCCGGTGACCAGTCGTATATTATGGTACGCCATTTTAAGGCTATGGGAATACAAAATTCACCTAGAGTCAACCATTCGTTTTGCATTTCTAGGTTCATTGCGTGCACCTTATAGGTGTTGTTTTCGTCTGCTTGAAGAAAAGATTTTGTTATTTCTTTATCTGTTTGTCTCTGAATATTACCTAGACCTACTCTACCGGTCTGCGAGCCTATCATGAATCTTTTATGGAACTGGAGGCGTGATTCGAGCTCCGATGCATTTTTATCTTTTGGAAGGACTTTTACTATTTCGTCTTTAGATTCCGATAAGACGTGCATTTTAGTTACTCTTAGGTGTTTATAGAGTTCTGATGGCTTCTTAAGCGTCATTCCAAAATTATTCGCGGATCTATATAGTGCCGACGGGTCGGCCGACTGAGCTAGCCCTAGCCACGACTTCAGTGTCTTCGTGACACTCGCATCTAGTTTTTTGAGGAGGCTCTGGTTTACATCATATATAAGAAACGGCCAGTTAAGACGCGAGGTTAAATAATTGTCATAGATCCAAGCTTTTTTAACATTACTTATTGGTTGTTGGTCTACCTTTTTTAAATCGATAATGAAACTATCAATTAATTCGTCCAAAGCTGGAGTGCAACCTCTGTTGTCAATCTTTCTTCCGAGGAATTTAAAAGGCACGGTTTCAAATATAGTTGAAACGTTTTCCCCGCCTATACTAAGCCCTGGGTCATATGAAGTATACCTGGTACCCCGCCTACCCAGACATAGACAGTAGCATTTGCTAGGTTTTGCTCTCATTCCATCTGTCCATGTACAGAAATCGTCTACTCTACGCAGTAGGTCCTGGCACTGCTTTGGGTTACGAGTCAGTATTGCCAAATCGTCCGCGAAAGCGAGGATAGACTCCGTATATTTACCGTTTAGCTTAAACCGATAGCCCCACTTCTTGTCGTGTGTGGAAATGTTGTCTATTAAAATATTTATTACTATATTGAAAACTATAGGTGATAAACAGCAACCTTGGAACAAACCCACATTATAATTTAAAGGTTGCGTGTATCCATCTTTGGTATTAATCACAAACTTTAATTTACCATAATAAGAGGATATTATTTCCCAAATGATGGACGGAAAGTGATACCATTTTAATGCAAACAACATAAGCTCGTGTTGTACTGAGCCAAAAGCGTTTTCTAGGTCTATCCAACAAACTGTTATTTGCTTTTCATTTGATCTGGCATCTTTTAAACTTTCCGCCAGTAAAGAATTGTGTTCCAGACATCCTGAAATTCCGGGTAGGAACCCTTTTTGGTGGTTTGGTCTGAAATAGTTATTATTGATCATGAAATTTGTCATTTTAAATTGAAGCCATGAGAAGAAAATTTTAGAAATTGTATTGGTTAATGCTATTGGTCTAGCGTCTTTTGGACTAGTTACTATTTCTTTCTTTGGAATGAGCACAAAATTAGCCTTGCCGAAGGCCGCTGGGACTTCTTTACTCGACCAGATCCTATTGAATATGCTTAGAAGATGTTTACGTACCGATGGGCATTTTTTATAGATAATGTAAGGTATGCAGGCCCTGGGGCGGTTTTTGTTGGTTTCTTTTTGATTTGGTGTTCTATTTCGTCTAAGCTAGGTGGATTACAGTCAAATGTGAAATGAGGGCCTAATGGTTTTTGCGCGTTTGGTTTACTGTATTGTTTTTCGTATTTAGGCACCTCATAATTACTTTTATAGTAGCTATGGATCTGATCGTTACTTAGCAGTAGCCTATCTTGCTTTCTGTCGCTAAAAATATTCCTCGAGTACTTAAACGGGTCCTTATCGAACTCTACTTCATGTTTTGCTCTATTAAAATTATTGTTTTCATTTATTATTTGAACAGAAATTCCTTGAATTAATTTCAGTATGGACCTTAAAGCTCTGGCCAGTTGATGACTAAGTTGATTATCGCCCATAGCTTTAGCAAACCGTAGTCGTTTGATAAGGTCCCGCTTTTTCTTTCTCATTTTAATTTTGAACGCGTTTTCTCGGTTTTTTCGCGCGTATGGTAATGATGGTGGGTAATGCTCATGTAGATATGAGTAAATGCTAACCTGGAAAGATTCTACCTGACTGTTTAAATCCTGCTTTGTTCCGGGATGCTCTAACAGGATGGCTAAGTTTTGGTCGTGGGCTTTCCAGGTGGTCGACTTTAAAGAGGGAATGCTAAGACGGGCCCGGATGTTTATGGGCTCCTGGTTTGTGTCACACTCTGGCTCACCTTGGGATATATGAGGGTCAACTCTATCCGTGGCAATAGTTGAAGAACTTACAGACGACTGTCTTGCTCCAACACTATCGTGTGATTTTAAGTGCTTCAGAAACCAGGCTCTCTTCTTGTATACTTTCCCGCACGTTGCACATGTTACTACTATACTTATAGGAGCGTAATCTAGCGTGCTATTATAACGTTATGGATAATCTTTATGATAGAATAAATGACAATAAAGTACATACTTAATCAATAAGTTACACATTCACTATCTTCCACAATAAATCTTAAGTATATTAAGAATAAACAACATTCAAATGAACTTTTATTATCTCATTCAATGATTAATATCTGCCTTATTTATCACATTTTAAACAATTGAGATTGAGTTTACACAAAACGATGACTAAATATTATGCTGATACTAAGATAAACATATCGGATATTTTAGAACATTTAAATTATGTTTCTAAGTATATAAATCTTTACGTACAACATACAGTATATACTGTAACAAACTCAAAATTAACAATTTATTTAAAAATAAAAATATGAAACTGAAAATGGCCATTTAAGTTATATGATGTGTGAGATAAAACAATAGATATCATTAAAAGTTGAGAGTGAAGTGTAGGCGTACGCGAAGAATAGTGGAGTGTGAGGGGTACGTGATGAGGTGACGCTCGAGCGCCGGCCGCTGACGCCGCTCCTCGCCAATGATGGTGGAGACGCACCGTGCGCCGCCGCCTAGATGTGCGCGCGCGCTCGAGCCCCGCACCAAACCTACCTCAGTCTCAGCACCACCTTCACTAGCCGGCAGCGGGACAGTAATGCATCTCCGTCGCCGACGACATAAGACTGTTCACTTTGGCGAAAACCTACTAATGCAAGTTTGCGCTGATCGAGCTCATTTAGCGGCACTTGGGGCGAGGGTGCCTGATGTTTCATTTTGCCATAAAGCACAAACGGGCCTTCGCAAAGGAGATGCCCGATTTTGCTGCGTTGCACACCACTGTTGCCTAGCAGCTGAAGCATTAGTAGCATTGACGTCAAATGTTCGTCCCAAACCACGCAGAGAACGCAGTGGTGACTCTCATTCCAGTGGCGGTGAAACTGCGGATAAAGGAGAGGGCAGCAGCGGTTCAAATTTGAAGGACTCTAAACGTAAATCTAAACATCATCATCACCATCATCATCACCACAAAGTTCACAATTGTCCTTATCATGATGTCGTACCTCCGCCCGAAGACGAACATGATGAAAAAGCCATCGTTCCCAAAAAGACCGTATCGCCTTATCTCTACATACCTAGTAAATTAGAGCCAAATGTGCAGCAGTTATTCAGCTTTATAGAAAGTGTTTTAAGTGCTTGGGCTGCTGAGGAAGGTCTGACCAGTACAGGTGAATATTCTGAGCCAGATGAACGTATAGTGCGAAGACGTAAACTAAACAAGTATAAGAAGCGTACAGATGTACTTAACATTCGACGCATTGTTTATGAAGTATCTATGCTGCATGGAACAAAACTTCTTGGCAATGTAAGATTTCGGCATTATCATTGGAAAGGAACAGCTCAAACCTGCAATGAAGCATTTCTTAGGAAGGTGAGATATAAGGTCTTGATTTATTTTTACTTTAAACTTGCCCTTCAACTCGCTAAAATGAGGTGTGTTTTGAAGAAAGAATGTATATAATATGCAAGAACAACGTGACTTAAATGAGGATGTATTTACGAAAGTTTACAAAAGATATATTGAAGTAATTTAGGCACGTGAAATGAATAAGTATTGAGTGAATGAAATATTAAGTACATAAGACAAATATGAGTGATTAAGCCGGTGGGGTCAAACTGGAAAAATGTAAAACAATCGAATTGGTGAGGTTTTGAATAAAGGACTGTATAAAAGTATCCTCAACCGGCGGTTGTATATAGAGTTTAATGACAGTACTGGAAGCTCGTAACATATATAAGGGCTCAAGCAAATGTAGGGCTTTTAAAGGGAATAGAGAAAGTGTGATTGTATGTTTGTATGCATGTATGAAATTTTTAAACTTACTTTCATCATCCACCTAAGCCGTTGGTCCCAGTTGCTATGGCATTCGTTACAGTTAATTCAAACGTTAGCCCAACAACCAGCAATATCGCCAGTGGATCTTGGAGGTGAGATGGCAGTCACTTCACGGAAAATATTAAAGTATGGCCGTTGCGTAGGTAGACTGATAGCGGATCCCAACTGACTTGGGAAAAGCTCGGAGTATGATGACTTCCCTTATACATTACACTTCATTTACAATAGAATTGTATTTAATCTGGTCTAAAAATAAGTCCACATTAATGTGATAGCGAGTAATTTATTCAAATACTGTTTCAAGCTTTTTTATTTTACTCAAAATATTTACCTTTATTTAAACCAAAACATTACTTACCTATGAATTAAAACCACCGGGAGACAACGCCGCAGTGCCAGCACTGCGAGAATCCTGGCGAAGGCACGGCGATCCACACGTTAGTGGAGTGCCCAGCGTGGGCGATCCGGGGCGTGGACGTTCTCTCGCTGGAGACCATAGTGAGAGCCACGGTCTCCGACGGGAGCAAGTGGCACGCCGCCGCCGCCTCTTTCTGCGAGTAGGTAATGCGCGCGAGAGACTGCGGAGAGGGAGTCGGAGAGAACCCTGCTCCCCGAGTTCCGCAGTCGTCGTCTACGCCTGGGACTACCGACCTCCATGATTGGAGTCTGAGAAAGGCAATTGGTCGACTCGCCGTACTTACAGAAGCAGGCCAAGGCGAGTCGTGTGTGTCCTACACACGCCTGCCAACTCACCGTCGCGGGATAAACCCCGACCCCACCAGGCGAGGCGATGGGGTGAAGCCCGTGGGGTTTCCACAAGTTAAAAAAAAAACGACGGGTTGCACTCCAGGAGTGCCGGCAGAAGTGAAAACTTGAATATTAACGTTGTAAGAACATATATGTTTGGCAATTGGTAAGCAGCTCTTGAAATGTGCTTCATAAACAGCATAATCTGTTGATCGCGTTTATGTAACTGTTTCATCTTGTCACAATTTAAAGGGATTGTAGATTTGAATATTTGATATTAATTTATCCTAGATCCTGAAAAAAAGTCTCTTTAGACAGAAGGATCCTAGAATGGTTCCTTTTTAGAGTTCCGTAGCCAAATGGCAAAAAACAGAACCCTTATAGATTCGTCATGTCACAGTCACGTTTTACCGAAACTATAAGAACTATGCTGTTGAAACTTGGTAAGATGATGATGACAGATGACAGATGTAGCCACATTAAGATTTTCCCACAAAAACCTCAAAAAAATAGAAAAAAAGAATACATTTTGGGGGTTTCCCCATACTTAGAACTGAAACTCAAATATTTTTTTTTATCAAACGCATACGTGTGGGATATCTATGGATAGGTCTTCAAAAATGGTATTGAGGTTTCTAATATCATTTTTTTCTAAACAAATTTTTTTGCGCAAAAGACACTTCCAAAGTGGTAAAATGGGTGCCCCTCCCCTGTAACTTCTAAAATAAGAGAATGATAAAACTAAAAAAAAAATTATGTACATTACCATGTAAACTTTCACCGAATATTATTTTGACCGAGATCTAGTAAGTCGTTTTTTATTAATACGTCATAAATCGTGAAATGCAATTTACCTTTCACTCAATCAACTCAAATATAAAAATTAAAAAAAAAACGACGGGTTGCACTCCGGGAGTGCCGGCAGAAGTAAAAACTTGAATATTAACGTTGTGCATTTTTGATATTTTGGAATGGTTAGGGAATAATTTTGCACGAATGGCTTTAATTATCAGTATAAAAATACTATTATTTATGTGGTAATAGATGCACTTTGTTTAATTTCCATTTTATATCAATAGATTTATGGTAATAAATATTACAAAAAGTTATATGATGACAAAAAGTGTTTCTTGGGCCTCGGTCGGAATCGATCTCAGTCTTGACGAAGTCAAGGACCACGACCATCATTAAACGAACGTGCCACCAAGGTGCACCTTGTATTCTTACAAGAGCTTTCGATTTCACAATTCTAGTACGCGTCTTTGTACATCTCCAAAATAAGGATCCTTGATGTTTTAATATATAAAGAGACGTCCAGAACCGGAGTAACGTAGAAGATTAGACGGAGATAGTATCGTAAAAATAGAGTTAGTTGTATTTAGGTAACATCCAGTTTGAAAAAGATGTTAGTAGTCCTCCACTGCTGTTACTTTTGGGCAAGAGTGCTCAGGAACTATCATCATCCGAGCACCAAATCTTGGTTGCAACCAAAGATTGTACTTTATGACTGTCATACTGAATTTCGAAGTTCAAAATAACGATAACCTGTAGCCCTAAAGTACCGAAACGCGACTCACGGTAGTGCGAAAGTGCGCCACAACGATACCCATATTTCGAATGTTTTCCATCGCGAAGCACGGTCGTGCGAAAGTATTCCACATCGAGTTATTTATCTTGTTGTGGTCACAGTTCTAACCTAACCTAACACTGCCGATATCAGTGATGTAAGAAAACCACTGAACTGTAGCCCTGCGAAACGCGACTCGATGTGGAATACTTTCGCACTACCGTGCTTCGCGGTGGAAAACATTTGAAATTATGGGTATCGATGTGGCGCACTTTCGCACTACCGTGAGTCGCGTTTCGGTACTTTAGGGCTACAGTTCATCGCTATTTTGAACTTCGAAATTCAGTATGACAGTGGTACTTTATAGCCCGGGGTCTGCTCGTCTACTCCTCCAGTGGAAATTTTGGTTTATCTTGGCCCTTACGAGAACGACTGCAGTCTGAACCCCCAACCCCGAGAGGAAAACCTGCGGTAAATCCTCATAATGACATGCTTTGCCGAAGTGGTAGCAGTATGAAATACTTCACATGACGCATAAGAATGATTTTACAGGTACAGTTCTGGTGTCGTTAACGTCCATAGGCTAAGGTAACTGCTTTCCAACATGCAGACCGTATGCTTGTATACCACCATAGTGGGCCACCGCCGCCTCCTTCTGCGAGCAATGCTCGAGAAGGAGAGTCCCCATCTTACCCCTTTTCGGGGCAAGATGGGGACATCGTCTCGAAACCGGAGATGGCCGTGGGTCATCCGGGCTCCGAGGGAAATGCGTTATGGGCCATCTTATACCCCGGCGTCGGAAGACCCCCAGACGAATCCGTCCGTCGAATCCGACATAACCACCCCTTCTCGCCGGCGGGGGGTCCGCACGAAAGAAAAGGTATTATGTGCCAAGGGAATAATGCACAAACTAAGAATACGAAACACTGATTATGCCCTGAGAAGGAATATCTACTCACAAAGTATTTAAACTGGTACGTCAAATAGAGTACAGAAAATAAAAGCCCTCATTAGTAGAAAGGAAATTGCAGTTTCCACTAGGCTGGAACTAAAATAAGGTCAAAATGTTAAAGGTATCTTTACCGGCTTTTCTTCTTGCAGTTAATTTTAAGTCATAGGTTTTTTTGAAGTGAAAACTTCTTTAGCGGCGTTGTGCACATTTTTGTAATGGGTAAAAAAGGTAAAACTCGCCTCAGGACACGTGACCTGATCGAAAATTCGTAAGACGTTTGCAGACAAATATAGAAGCGCTAATTTCATACGTATAGTATGAAAGTCGTTTCTATATCTTGGCTCACTGCCAGTGTGTCACCTTGACACACGATGGCTTTCACCCAATAGGTTGTGTATACAAAAAGGTCACCGGTTGACCGTAATGGATCGGTTACTCAATAAGTCTTATTCTATTCACGTCATTTCCCTAGTATCAAATTCCTAGCACAAAAGCTCAATTACCTTCGAGAGAAGGGACGTGATAGTCGTTCACATTTTGGACATTGAATGCTTGTTTGCGATCTGGAACTACCCCAGTAAGTCGAATGGTGACACATATGGCACTATAAGTCAGCAGATTAGGATACTTCACTTCAGGATATCCAGAGTCCTCCGCAACATCTGTCTTAGTGGTGCTACCGATGGTGGTACTTAATCAGCCATCAATATCATCTCAATAGTTCTGGTAACATATGAGGCCTTCATCTTGGAGCCCGGGGTTCAGATTTTGGCTATTATTCCATCACTTCATGCGGTCTCTATGTAAAGTACGTATACAAGGCGGGAGGGAAAAAGGCGAGAGTACGAGTATATGATTGTATGTATCTATGTATGTATTTACAAAAAAAAGATCTAAGTATGTTTATCCTAGAACCCACACAAGCTATACTTAGATAGCGCTGTGTAATTTGTTCAAGAATATTTACTCGTATTCATTTATTTATTCGATGTGAATATACTCTATAAATTTGTTGTACCTAGTAAAGTTTATTTTGAAATATGTATCTGAACTGAATCAACAATTTCAATATTACAATTTTGAAATAATGATGAGATTGCGAAAAGCCCAATCTAAATATACTAAAAAAACTATTTACAGGCAAATTCTATTAAAATGAAAATTGGGCTAGTAATAAATCTCGTTGAAGTCTATAACTTGTACGTAGGTACTATTAAACTATATCGATATAATGCAAACTATATCCAAGCAAAAGTTTGTTGCAATTCTCAGTTTCTCAGTTAAATAAGCGGGGTGCAATTTAGTATTATAAATAGATGTAGACCGAGATTTCCTACAGAGAGCTTTAAAGTGCCAAAAAGGAATTAATAAATAAATTCAATTTTATTTAATGCGGTTCTAAAACAGCCTTTAAACTTGGGATGAACTCGAACTTGGTTTGTATACAAGTGAACGAATTGTGCATTAATTTTTCAGCTTCTTTTGAATAAGAAAACTGTTTTTATTTACTACTTGCATAGTAATGAGATAAATAATAAGGTTGGTAGGGATATATAATAGGGAGGTTATGTAAGAGAAGAAGTCCTTTCCAAATTATGATAAATTTTAGAAAGGTAAGGGCAATTACTTTTTTTTTATTCGTGAAAGGCGGTGGCTAGAACGCTATGCGTCGTCAAGAGTCATTGAGCCGAGAGCGCGCTACGGTGGTCCGCATGCGCCTCAAAGCAACTAACTTTTCCTTGTTACATTGTGTTATGATCACAAGAGCAATAAACAAGGATTATTTTTTTCAAAAAATTTAAATATATATTTTGTAACTAAAAATAAATATTCTTCTTCAATTATTTAATAATTATTAATTAATTGAGCAGAATATTAATAAATGAAGAGGATGGTAAAATTTCAGAAAGAAAACCTTTCTAAAAGTATATTTTTTCTTTAAAGAAACTAGCGAAAAGGTAGTCTTTTATTTAATTTTTGGTAATTGATGTAAGGAAACACATTTTTTTACAGGCTACTCGTAAATATCTTTAAATAAATTACGAAATACTTAGATTTTATGGACAACTCATGAATATTTATTTAATACTAGCTGTGCCTGCGAATTATATAAAATGCATAGTTTCTTATTATCATGTAGGTAACTTAAACATAAATTCTAGTGTGTAAAGTCTTTCATAAAACCGGTTTCAATAATAAAAACTGATTGAAATATAAGTTAGCAATAATAACATTTGAAGACTTTTATTATAATGCAAGACTATACCTGAGAGGAGCTGAAGATTTCACGTTACATTGTTAATGTTAATTATTTGGTATTTTCTTTAAACTTAAGGTAATTTAGTGATCTTTACTTATTAATTATTTGGCGTGAACTCATAAATTCTTAGGTATACTTACATGGGGGTGTGTGTTGGGTAACCTCCTCGAGTGTCGCTCCGATTCCGATCCCGCTGCAGTCCGGGGGGAACGGAATCGGAGCGGCCGGTACACCCTGGGCGGCGGTCAATGGCTTCCCCTTCACCCCATTCATAGGGTTGGCATTGATCGTCGGCCAATACCCAACGTGGCGGGAACACATCGCTCTCCGTACTCCTCTGCTTTCAGAGGAGACAGGATGAGCGATGCTGTTAGTGGTGAGATGGCCCAGGGTCAGCCGGGGTGCGAGGGATATGCTCTATGGGTAACCTTACACCCCGGCGTCTGAAGACCCGAGACGGCGTGCGGTTTTAGTCGGTGCAAGCCCGACATAACCGCCCCCGCTGGCCGGCGGGGGGGTATCCGAAGGGATTTCCGCACGATAAAAAAAAAAAAAAAAAAGGTATACTTATATGAGAGCACGCCGAAATAGGGGTGGTAAAGCCCATCACGGAGGACTGGCTAGAGAGGTGACACAGAAGTCTCTCGTTCCGGCTGACGCAGGCTATCTCTGGGAAGGGGTGCTTCGGGGACCATCTGTGCCATCAGGAAGGAGCCAACGCCTGAGTGTCATCACTGTGATGCAAGCGAGGATTCGGGGCTGCACACGCTGGTGGAATGCCCGGCGTGGAAGGTGCCGAGACAGGCCCTCGAGGCACCTCCTATCGCTCTGCGTCTTGCTCATAGCGATAGTGCGGAGTGCGACCGTGTTGGCCACCGCCGCCTCTTACTGCGAGCAAATAATGCTCGAGAAGGAGGCGACGGAGGGGGTCCTGGAGAGACTCAGGTCTCGCCCGATCCGCAGAGCCCGCGACTCAGGCGCCTAGAGTGACAGGTGGAGCCACCCGTCACCCTAACAGAAGTAGGCCGGGAGACTACCGGGGCCGGCGAGACGGTGACACCGTGGTTTCCAAACCCGAAGGGGCCATCTCGAAACCGGAGATGGCCCTGGGTCAGCTGGGGTGTGACGGAAATGCCTTATGGGCTACCTTACACCACGGCATCTGAAGATCCGAGACGGCGTGCGGTTTTAGTCAGTTCGAATCCGACATAGCCACCCCCGCTGGCCGGCGGGTGGGGGGGGGGGTATCGGGGGTGACTTCCACACGAAAAAAAACAGATATGGTTACATTAGTTTAAGAACTTAGTTATTAAGGTGAA
This sequence comes from Cybosia mesomella, assembly GCA_946251805.1. Classification (NCBI taxonomy): domain Eukaryota; kingdom Metazoa; phylum Arthropoda; class Insecta; order Lepidoptera; family Erebidae; genus Cybosia; species Cybosia mesomella. Next base: position 18,823,239 of record OX276393.1, on the reverse strand, counting down.
TAAAAAAGCTTTATTATTTTTGCCTTTTAGTTTATTCGGTGGTTAAATTTTTTGTTAAAAAATTTATATTTTATAATTTTTTGTACATTTAATTTAATAATTACTATATGTATAATTTTTAATTACTTTTAAAATAGCTACCAACCTTACTTTAGTAAATCTTCCCTATTTTCCCACCTTTAGGGCAGATTTTTTTTCCTAATTTATATGGAACCAACTTCAAGGTCTTCAACTACCTATTAAAAAAATAATTATTAAAATTGGACTACACTAAAAAATTATGCGTGATCATTAACATTATTCAAAAAAACTACGCGTCGACTTGAGAACCTCCTCCGGTTTTCCGTCGGTTAAAAAATATTATTGATATTGGAGCGCTCCCAAATCACATATGTAGGCTTCAAACTCCAAATTTAAATGTAATAGATTTGTAGAGCAAATCATTGGCAACATATGACTTAAGGGGTATAGTAACTAGATATACTTAATAGTCAATGACATAAACTATTTTAATTAAAAAAACTTCCACCCGACTTCCATAACCAAAACGACACGAAATAGTGTTGAATAACTGAATTACAGATTCAATTCTGATGATAAAAAATACGTAAGACTTTTCTGTTGAAGTTGGTGCCAAGCCATATAGGAATTAGTAAGGTAAATAGGGTAGGTCCACTTCCGCCATATCAGGGGTCTACCCGTGCAAGCGATAAAATGTGTAAGCTTAAGATCTCCACAAAATACCACGGATCAAGTGCGGGTATATTGTGCGTTGATAAGGGTAGATGACCCTATTGAACTCGTGATTCTTTATAATGTTGTATTCTTGGCTTGGCACCGACTTAAACAGAATATTTTTACGTATTTATTTATCTTTCGAATTAAACCTGTAATTCAGCTATTTTACACTTTTCAGTGCCTTTTTGGTTATTGAAGGTGGTTTATTTTTTTTACTGAATAGTTTATATCTCTTTTTTAGTGAATGCAACTCAATATCTTAAGTTTGTTCCCGGTTGCAACATCCCAGGCTGTCACCTCGGAATCTGGGATCGCTTACTCCTTCTCCTCCTTTTAATTTGGCTTATACGGCTTTTATGAGAGTGACTGCCGTCTGACCTTCCAGCTCTGAGAGGAAAAGCTGCACTAGAGCCTTGTACGTCAATCAGTACGAGTACCAGCTTGGAGGTGAGGATGATGTTCTAGCTTAGCGAATGATGCAGCGTTGCCCCGCATCGCAGAACTCCTATTTTTTAGTGCTATGTCACGAGTAAAACGAATTTCTAACCTAATTTATCCGTGCCGGGATGCGCTGTTTTAGTAACTCTACTCTTCTCTCTACTCCACTCTCCTCTCCACGCTACTCCACTCCACTCCACTTTCCAATTCACTCTCCTCTCCACTACACTCTCCACTCCGCTCTTCATTCAACTTTCCACTTCACTCAACGCCGCTCCACTCTACTCCACTTCACACTCCTGTCCACTCCGGTCTCCACTTTCCACTTAACTTTTAACTCCACTCTTCGCTCCACCACAGATTAATAAATAGTTACTAACGGCTCCACTCTCCGCCCCAATCTCCGGTCCAATCTCCGCTGTACTCTTCGTTCCACTCTCCGCTCCATTCTGACTCATTGAACTTACAAAATGGCGTTAATTCTGTTACTCATCTCACTAAACTATCTCTAAAACTATTTCATTTGAATTTCGAAAGTTTATTCTATGGGTCATCCGATTAACTCTATAATTTATTAAACAGGTAGTCTAGTTTAGAGAGTTATGTAAAAGCAGAATCGACACCGATATATACGGCTTTTTAAAATATGTATTTCAAACAAAAGACATTTGACATTTACATACACCACCATACCCTCGATACAGTCGATAATTTGACATTTTCTATTTGATTTTGAGAAGTTACCTGCTACATCTCCAGAGTTCTAGGTCAATTCAATTACAATTTATATGGGACCCACTTGGGAGTTACGCCAAACCCAATGCACAAAGAATTAAAATTGGTTTATAAACGAAGGAAATATCGACGAACATACATTGAACAATATTAGATACAGATGAAACACGAATGAGTCGGTTCAATCGTGTAAGGACCACTACATAAAATATTAATGTTATTTATTTTGTGCAGATTTCGGATGATGATCGAATGTCTCTAACAACGGCAGTGTCAGACGAAGAAGATCCTGGTGAAAGCGCGATGAATTCTCCTTACAAGGGAAAACAGACTGGTGCTGCGGCTGCTTCTTTTAATTGCACAGGGGCCGTCAGGAAAGCTGGGTGAGTAAAACATAATATATAACGTCACTTTCACTGGTGAAAGAATATTTATCTAAAAAAATACCAAATTTTAATGTAAAAAAACCAACTTCAGAAATCAAAAAAGCACTGTTATACTGCTTCCGGGCTGTTTGGCCGTGGTCCATAGGAAACAGGTGTTGGTTGGTCGACATCCTCAGTGGTACAGGCCAGGGCGCCGACGAGTGCGGAGAACTCTTCTCGGCAGCGACTTCTCTGCGACGGATATATAGGTCAAGTAGTCATCACTGCGACCCCGCAGGGGGCGCGTGGAGTCGGATACTAGGGTGATTCCCTTTCCGAAGCTGCCTTCGCGGTGCCTGGACAGGCACCGGTCCTGGGATCGCGAGTTTTATTCCCCTTTGGCTTGTGACGCCGGTAGGTCGCTAGACTTCACGCCGCCCGGCGTACGACCCGAGCCGGGTGAGATCACTGGTTACCCAGTGAAGGCCCAACTCCGAGTGACCAGCGACGGGGCGGCGGCTTTCCTGCGACCTCCGGCGTCCGTGTGTGTTCTTCTATCTTCACTGGTCCATAAAGCGAGTCGCCACGAGCTCGATGGACGCCATGATCATTTGTAAGGTCTTCCTGGTGTCATCCCTTTCAATGGCATGCATGGCCTCAGCGACGAGTGCCTGCGCTTCCGCTAGTTTAGCGGTGGGGCTGGTCGCTGGGGCGTTCGCTGCCGCGGCCGTCTGCGTTCTTTTCTCCCTCCTGGGAGTCGGGTCCGTCTGACACGCTGCTTCCACCAGCTCCAAGGCGGGCTCCGGTAGGATAGACGGCGTGTGCGAAGAGGGTGCAGGCGTGGCGGCCTCCTCCTCCGTCGTGGGCTGCTGCTTTTTAACGTGGGATCTTCTGCCCCCTCTTCTTCGGCGTCTTCTACTACTGGAAGAGGCTTCGGTGTTTGCCCCTCTTCACCGGTGCGGGCTGGCTGTGCGGTCCTCCGGTGACGGCAGTTGGGCCCGCCTTCTTATTCCGGGCCTCGTGTCGGAAGACGGGGCACCGGAAATGGTTGGCGGGGTGATCGCCACTGCAGTTGGCGCAGGTGTTGGGTTGTTCGCGCGGCCGAGGCCAGTCCCGCGCAGCATGTTCACCGCCGCAACGCACTGCCTGCGTGCGGTGGCAGTGCTGGCTGCTATGGCGAAACTGCTGGCAGCGATGATATTGCGCGGGTTTGCGCTTCCCGCGCTAGGCTTCTAATTTGATCCCGGGCATGCCGAGAAGCTCCCTTACTTCGTAAATTTCTGGGATGACATTACGAGTCTTCTTGAGGATCACCAGGAAGATGCAACCGGGTCGTCCGCCGCGACCCCGAATAGGACGTGTGTACTCGGGGTCGAATCCCAGCTCACGAAGCTCGTCTGCAATCTCCTCTGGTGTGGCGTTCGTTGGCAGCCCTCGAATGGCCACCTTGACTCCTCTTTCTGAAGGGGGCGAGTAGGCGTGCCAGGCGATTCCCTCCTGGCTCTGCAGTGCAATGAAGTAGGCCTGCAATAGCCTATATTCATCTTCATCTCTTGGGATGAATCGAAGCCCGTTCCCGTATGGGCGTACGTCGGCCGATCTTCTTAATTGGGCCTTCAATTCCCGCAAATGCTGGGCGAAGTACGGCAGCTCCTCCACGATGATCGGGGGGTACCGTTTCTTCCCCTGGCTGGCTGCGGGCACTGCTGGGTGAGCGTCTTGCGACGCTTAAATTCAAGTGGTGACGGCGTCTGAGTAACGCGTCTTGAGACGCTTGCCCTCTTTTTCGGCCGAGTCGGGGCTGCGCGGGCGGCGCGCAAGTCCGGGGCACGATGAGTCGATGTCCATGGGCGTCGTGCGGCGCTTGACGAACAGACGCAGGTCCGGCGTGTCCGAGGCTGAGGGCTTCCTGGGCGAGTCTCTAAAGGACTCGATAGAAGCGAGTGAGTCCTCGCTCGGCACGTGAGCCCACGCGCGCGGTACTTCGCCACCGGCGTCCGTAACGCCTTGGACATCGACGCCGTTGCGGACGGCGGAGTCGCGGCGCACGGGGGGGAGCGGTAGACCTCGATGCGTGCGACCTTGAAGGCGATGGAGCCCTTAGAAGGGCTTTTTGGGGGGGGTCGGGGTCCCGAGGGGGACTCCGAACCCGAGGAGGCAGCTTGGTTGAAGATTTCTTCATAGAGGGAGCACGACCGCGACCCGAGAACGAAGCGTTGGGCGGGGCGTGAGTGCGCGCGACACGTCTGGCGATTACGGCTGCGTCGAATACAGACGCGACCGTATGCGCCGGCAGTCAGCGCGCGAGTGTGGGTCCGAGCGGCGAGTCCGAGGTAGAAGGCTTGCGGCGGTCTTCCTCGGTGGCTCCGTGCGGCGATCCTCGACTGATATACAGGCCCGAGTCACTGGCGTATTTATAGGTGTAGTTGGATGGGGGAAATGACGTGATCGCTCCTGATTGGTCGAGTGCTGCGGAACCGACGCGCTCAAGCCTGATTGGTCGAGGCTAAGTAAGGGGGCGTGGCCTTCCGATATCGGGGATGGTGTTGGCTTCGTCATGTTGGAACTGTGATGACGAGCGGCTCTCAATGCTGGGTACCAATCTTTTTGGAGATGAAAACTTTCGTTTTTTCTATTAAAATTGTTCTATTAATTAAAATACCAACAATTTTAATAGAAAAAAAACCGTTTTCTATCGAGCATGGCCAAACAGTCCGGAAGCAGTATATTCTACACACACTACACTACACTACACGCCGGCCATGAAAGCCTTAAGATTTACAAAAAAGCACTAATAAAGAAAAATTCAGGAGACAAAAATACGCCTAAGGCTTCTCTGTTGAAGTCGGTGCTAAGCCGTCTAGTGGGGCGGAAATCACACAGTGATTGTCAAACTTCAGGCCAAACTTTTTTTTTTTTTTTTTCAAGTGAATTTACAATCAGCCCTAAGGCTATGAGCAAGTCTGCTGTGTGATGGTGTCTTGCGGAGTGGCTTCCCATTGGAAGCATCTACTTCTTTAGTCCCAGGGCTACTGCCGGTCTTCTAGCTCTAGGATATGGTGACGTTTTAGGCGTCTCACATACTGGTCCATGGTGAGTTGGCGAGCAAGTTCATTGGGATGATAGATTAACCGTTCTCTGTATTTTGCTGCCAAACTCCGAATTTCCTCTTTTGCGGTTTTAATTTGAAGGTGCTCATGGACTTCGTTGTTGGTTGTATACCATGGCACCTGTGCAATAGTTCTCAGTATCTTGTTCTGTTGGCGTTGTATTATATTTATGTTGGTATCGCTTGCGCTGCCCCACAGTTGCAGCCCATATGTCCAGATTGGTTTCAAAATGACCTTGTATATAAGCAGTTTGTTGTCCAAGGAGAGTCTCGAGTTCCTTCCTAGCATCCAGTATAGGCTTTTATACTTTAGCTGAAGTTCTTGCTTTTTACATTTGATGTGATGCCTCCAGGTCAGTCTACGATCAATGTGTAAGCCAAGATATCTTACATGATCACTGTGAGGTAGAGTACATTGTCCTAATTTTACGGCTGGGCAGTTTCCTTTGTTAAGAGTAAACGTAACCTGCACTGACTTTGTAGCGCTAGCCTTTATTTTCCACTTTTGCAGCCACTCGTTAATTTGTTGAGGACCTGCTGTAATTTCGCTGATGCCAGTTTTGCATCTTTATTACTTGCTAGTATAGCCGTGTCGTCCGCAAATGTGGCTGTTGTAATCCCTGGTGATAGTGGCAAGTCTGCAGTGTACAGGGTGTAGAGCATAGGGCCGAGAACTGATCCCTGTGGTACCCCAGCATCAATATCTCGGAACTCAGAAGTTGCATCACCCTGTTTCACATAAAACATGCGGTCTTCCAGGTAAGATTTAAATATCTGAAAGTATGAGTGGGATATATTTTGCTTAATCTTACATAGTAGGCCCTTATGCCAGACCTTATCGAAGGCCTGCTGGATATCCAAGAACGCTGACGAGCAGTACTCCCTTTGTTCTAGGGCCTTTCTTACGGTATCACATACTCTGTGGGCTTGTTCCACTGTACCGTGGCATTCTCTAAAGCCGAACTGATGGTCTGGTATCACTTTGCGTTCCAGGAGTCCTGGCATAATTCTTCGAAGTATTGTTTTCTCCAGTACCTTGGATAGAGTAGGTAACAGACTGATTGGCCGATAGGATGTTTTTTCAGTAATTAATTTGCCATCCTATATCATAATGATTTCTGAGACTTTCCACGCTCTTGGGAAATATCCTACTCGTAATGTAGCGTTGAAGATGGTGGTAATGAAGACTATAGCTTTTCTAGGTAGTTGCATCAATACTTCCTTAGTTATCAGGTCGTAACCCGGCGCTTTTTTGCTATCCATCCGTTTTATCGTTCTAACGACTTCCGCAGGCGTCACCGGTCTAGGTGGAAGGTCCATTTGAAGGTCTTGTTTCAGAATTAGATCAACATATTCCTCCGTTGCGTCGTCTAATGTTTCATTTGGCTTGAAGACGTTTGTTAGGTGATCCGCAAATAAGTCCGCTTTTCCTGGTTTGTTCTGGCCCATCCAGTTCCCTTTTTTAGTGGGGTTTTTGGTATGTTGGGTCTGTCGCAGGAGCGGGTGATTTTCCAGAGTGAGTAGTTGCTAGCTTTGGTAGCAGTAAGAGACTCCAGCTTTGCTTGCATTGTGAGATCATGGGCATTCTTTATAGCTTCCTTTAATTTCGAAGTTGCTTTATTAAGGATGGCCTTGTCCTGCGGATGACGGCCCAGCTGCCAGACTCTACGTAATCTGCGTTTCTCCTGGATCATGATTTTTATTTCTAATGGTATGTTTGTGGGCTGGTTCCTATGTTCAATAGTAGGCGTACTTTTCCATGCGGCAACTTATATAAGATTAGTAAATTGCATTACTGCTGTTTCTATCTCCTCCGCTTCTTTCAGCCTGATATTTAGATTGAGGTTTCTTTCTATGTATTCTCTAAAGGAGGGCCAATCAGTGTGCCGGTTATATAGTGTCGTGGGTCTCTCAGCTTCAATTATAGTTGAGCTAACAGTTAGCAGGACTGGAGTGTGATCAGATGACCCATCAACACATGATTCAACCTTCATGTACTGTTTGGAGAGCCCTTTTGCTAGGAAGAAGTCGAGTATGTCCGGGATTCGATTGTGATCGGCTGGCCAATTGGTAGGTTCTGATGGAGCACTTAGACTTAAGCGGTTTAGATCAGCGCTCAACTTTAGTTGTCTTCCTCTAGTGGTTATTAGTCTTGAGCCCCAATGGACATGCTTGGAGTTCCAGTCACCTCCTACTATGAATCGATTACCTAGTGTTGAGAAGAAGTGAGAGAACAAGTCGGAGTTTATACGATTTTTTGGTGGACAGTATACAGCCGAGACATTAAAGTATCCACAGCTGTCTTGTATTGCGACTGTAGTAGCCTGTATTTGCTCGGTTTAATATTCTGGCAGTAGTTCGTGCTTTATTTTATTTCGAATAACTATAGCTGATCCTGCATGCCGTGTACCATCAGGATGGTTTGTAGTGTATGTCTGAAACCCTTTGATTATGACATTGCTTCTCTCTGTACAGTGTGCTTCGGATATCAGAACTATGTCTAGTTTGTACTCGGACATTAGCTCAGCTTTGTTGGGTGAAAGTCCATTTATGTTCCAAGTAGCTAGTCTTAACCCAAGGCCTGCTAACCTTGTAGTTTGGTTATGAGCGTAATCATGAGGCTCATTAGAGCACTCATTTGTTGTAAGATTAAGTCGAACTTTTCGTTTTGCTTATTTAGGAGCGTTTCTAGTACCGTAAGTTTTTGGTTCTCGTTGGGTATATCATTTTCTTTGGTCGTTTTGTCTGGAACGTTTCTCGTAGCTTTGGCGTAAGATTGCGGTTTGTTGGATTTCGCCACGATGGAAGATTGTTGGGCAGTATGTCTTTGAGGTTTTGTGTCTCGAATCGTGTTGTCTCTCGCTGTAGCACGACTTTCAGCTTTTCGTTTTACTTGTTTGTTGTTTTTCCTCGCAAGTATTTCATTGTACACCTCACAGCCTTTGTAGTTGGCCGGGTGAGAGCCAAGGCATAGTGCACATTTAGCTGGTGTGTTTCTATCACGCTTTGGACACTCGGAGGTTTTATGTGCCTGTGCACATTTCACGCAGCGGAAAGGTCGCATACAATAATTCTTTGTGTGCCCGTATTGCTGACAGCGTTGGCATTGCACGATTGAGTTTTTCTTCTTGGGATCCTCTATGGTAACAGATTGATGGTAGATGTACTTGATTTCTTTGGCCGCTTTATTGTTCGGACTAGGAAGCAGATTGACAAAAAATGTTGTGGTCGGTCTTTTCTCTGGTCCGTATCTTCACTTGATAATGTCCCCAACTACAGTGTTTCCAGTTTTTTCAATTTCATCCTTATCTCATTTTTTGGTGTTGTATGGTGGAGATTTCGAATGACGATGCGGCAGTGTCGTTCTTCCTTTTTGTTGAATGTGTGACCGATCAGGCCACTTTCACGAAATTTGGTAATGATCCTTTTGTAGGCTTCAATATCTAGGGTATTGATTCTCAGTTGGTTTCTATTTGTGATGCGATATGTGAATGAACTTTTATCTGCAACAGTTTCCACTAGTTCAGTAAGCTCATTCACATCTTCAATACCATACAATATTATAGGCGGAGGCTTGCTAGGTTTCTTTTCTTTCGGTGTCTTGGCTGAAGTGGGCTCATCTATCGGGTCAATTGGTAATTGGCTGAACATGTTGCTGGTGGTGATATTCTCTGGAGACTCACTGACTTTTCTCCGTTTTGGGTTTCTAATGCCAGGTACTCTCTGCCAGGGGTGTGTGTTGGGTAACCTCCTCGAGTTTCGCTCCGATTCCGATCCCGCTGCAGTCCGGTGGGAACGGAATCGGAGCGGCCGGTACACCCTGGGCGGCGGTCAATGGCTTCCCCTTCACCCCTTCATAGGGTTGGCATTGATCGTCGGCCAATACCCAACGTGGCGGGAACACGCATCGCTCTCCGTACTCCTCTGCTTTCAGAGGAGACAGGATGAGCGATGCTGTTAGTGGTGAGATGGCCCAGGGTCAGCCGGGGTGCGAGGGATATGCTCTATGGGTAACCTGAAGGGTATGGGTCTGAAGACCCGAGACGGCGTGCGGTTTTAGTCGGTGTAAGCCCGACATAACCGCCCCCGCTGGCCGGCGGGGGGGTATCCGAAGGGATTTCCGCACGATAAAAAAAAAAAAAAAGGTACTCTCTGCCAAGATGGGCATGCGGTGCCTTGCTGGCTTGGTGTATTTTGTGTAACCGACTCTGTTAGTAGTTCTACCACAGTTCGTACAGTTTCGGGGGTCTTACTGCCCAAGGAACCACTTCTAGGCCTGGTGGTAAACATGCTGCGGTGAAGGGCCTGCTGAATAAGCTTTTTGCTGCCAGTAGCATTCACTGTAATGGAAGCCTGGTTGCCTACTTCCATTAAGTCTTCGGTAACTAATTTCACACTCCCCGGCCCGGGTACGGGAGAGCGCCGGGGGTTAGCCGGATCGCATGACATACTATTACTCTCGTTATCTGACATTTTCATAAAGAGGGGGGGGGGGTTGGGAGAAGATACGCATGCTACTTTCCCAGGGCAGCAAGGCAGCTATTTTAGGGGGCATTTATCGTCCGCTGTGACCTTGACAGGATATTTGACCGCCGCCTGTGACTCGGCGTTGTTGCTCATTTCGCACCACCCAGGGGACACGTGTAGGGTGGTCTAGGAGAGGTGGTAATTCCTACGGACGCGAGCAAAAATATCCCCCTAAATATCTATATCTATATATATATATCCCGCTCGGGCCAAACTTAGATATTTTTGTTGCAGTATTTTTATTCAAAATTACAGACCTTAGGCTTTATGCATATTATTCGACGCGTCTTTATATATTGAGCAATAAATATGAAAAAAATCAAATCAAATCAAACGTCTTCGACGTCAAAAACACAAAAAAATGATTTTTTAGGGACAATTTGTATGGTAGGTACCCGAAACCTTGAACGTACAAAACCCAAAATCTAATCAGTTCTTCCCATTAACCAAACAAGATGATTGGCGAAAGATTTTTTTAAATCGGATAAGTGGTTCTTGAGTTATTGCGTAAACAGACATCCAGACATCCAGACCAACAGACAGACCGACACAAAATTTTTTTTGTTTAATTAGACTTAGAATCATGTGAAACGTCGAGAAAAGTGATAAAAAGTGGGTGTAATATTTTGATTTTTGTGCGTGGTTTTACGACTTCGGTGTCCACCAGGTTGGGGGCCCGAAGTAATATACATATTATATAATAGGGTCAGGTGTAAAACGGGTATTACTGGCGGAGCGCGCCCGGGAGATAGCGGAGCGCGCCTGGGAGAGGTTTAGAACTCTCCCGGCCCGCAACATGCTCGCCGCGCGTCTCAGGCGACTCAGGCGCCGGCGTCCTCCATGAGCGCAGGCCTGGGGGTGGCAGGTGAGGCCGCCTGTCACCCCAGCAGAAGCAGGCCGGGACGGTGGGGTGACTAGCAACCCTCCCCCAAACCGGCGCAAGACGGGGACACCGTGGTTCCTAAACCCGAGGGGGCCATCTCGAAACCGAATATGGCCCAGGGTCAGTCGGGGTGCGAGGGATATGCTCTATGGGCAACCTTACACTCCGGCGTTTGAAGACCCGAGACAGCGTGCGGTTTTAGTCAGTTCAAGCCCGACATAACCGCCCCCGCTGGCCGGCGGGGGGGTATCCGAAGGGAATTCCGTACGAAAAAAAAAAGGTGTAAAACGGGTACGAAAATACACAAACTGATAAGGCTATATGCGTACTACATATTCAATATGATACATACCTCAACATTACTCCTGTAATTCGGAGCAATATATCACGGCACTAAGTTATTTTGCAAGCGATAATATTTCGGGACGACCACTGAGTTATTTGGTTAAGTCTAAGAATATTTATTACCCAAACGTAAAAGGTCGGATATCTGGTTTTGTATAAAATACTATGTTTTACAATTGATGGTACCTTTTTTTTTTTTTTTTTTCGTGCGGAAATCCCTTCGGATACCGCCCCCGCTGGAGAGCGGGGGGGCTCCAGCAGGGGCGGTTATGTCGGGCTTGAACCGACTAAAACCGCACGCCATCTCGGGTCTTAAGACGCCGGGGTGTAAGGTTACCCATAGAGCATATCCCTCGCACCCCGACTGACCCTGGGCCATCTCCGGTTTCGAGATGGCCCCCTTACTTGCTCTCCACTGTGCCATCTGCTAATCAGAGGAACACGTGGAAAGCTTCCGAACAGCCCTCAACAGGGCCGTCCTCGCCTCGGTCGGAGTTGGCCGTAGGCGGCAGCGTCTCCCCCGCCCTAGGAGAGAGGCGCTGCCGTCTCCGTTGCCCAGGGTGCACCGCGTGGAGGTCCCCAACCAAGCACCCCACAATTGATGGTACCTAATAAAATGTTTGGCACAAAGAATTTTGAATGAGAAATTGAGATAACTGATTTAATCTAATAAAAAGTAGAAAACTCCAAACAACCAAAAAACATGAACATCATTTGATTGAGAAACAATCAATCAGTCACAGATGCCCATCGTGAGCTAGATCAGAGAAATTCGATATTATATAAAGCTTAAATATTGAAATTTAAATGTTGTAAAAGTAGAGCATAGCCATTGAAAATATATTCTTACAAGAGCCTTTCCTTTGTACAACAAGTACCTTTTTTTTTTTTTTTTTATCGTGCGGAAATCCCTTCGGATACCCCCCCGCCGGACAGCGGGGGCGGTTATGTCGGGCTTGCACCGACTAAAACCGCACGCCGTCTCGGGTCTTCAGACGCCGGGGTGTAAGGTTACCCATAGAGCATATCCCTCGCACCCCGGCTGACCCTGGGCCATCTCACCACTAACAGCATCGCTCATCCTGTCTCCTCTGAAAGCAGAGGAGTACGGAGAGCGATGTGTCCCCGCCACGTTGGGTATTGGCCGACGATCAATGCCAACCCCATGAAGGGGTGAAGGGGAAGCCATTGACCGCCGCCCAGGGTGTACCGGCCGCTCCGATTCCGTTCCCCCCGGACTGCAGCGGGATCGGAATCGGAGCGACACTCGAGGAGGTTACCCAACACACACCCCTGTACAACAAGTACCTAAATACCGAATTGGGGTTGACCGCAATTCGGAATTTTGTGAATCATACTCGTTCGCCCACATTATAGCAAAGTCAAATTAGCTATTTGACACTGGTGAGGCTTCCGTGGTTAAACCCAGTCAAAAACTTTTAAAGACTTTACTCACTTAAGACGAACAAATGGCCCATTTCAACCACTTTCAGACAGACGTATAGTCTTCGTCGGATCGTTAAAATTAAACATCATTTTTGTGTAGACTCTAATAACAATATACGAGTACCATTATATTCCTAGCGCTTCCACAATGTTCATATTCAACATCTTTTCATTATGCGCTTAGTGTCTGCACTAAAACAAAGGTCTACCGTCTCCTTTCAAAAAAACTTTAATAAATGTAAGTAAAACGAGAACGGGAGGAAAGAAAGATTACATCGTGTGTTCATGCGCCAGCGGGTATCCTAGTCTTCATTAGAAAAGCCTGAGGCGCCCTTTATATTCCTTCAGGCTACAATTCCTTTTCCATGAATTCCAAATGACCGGAGGGAAATCTTAGCCGTGACCCATTCAACGGCATGAAGTGTATGGAGTATACTCAACTGCTGGATGATACAGTACTATCAACTTCACATATTATACAGTCTTAGCATAAGCTTATTATTTAAATAAATTCCACAAAACTATCCTATTTTAATTATTAACGTGTAAAAAATGTAAAATGTATATACATTACAGGTATATATATATATATATATATATATATATATATATCTATAATATATATATATATTATAGAAAAAATATTATATAATAAATATATAAATATCTGAATATATCTGAATCTCGGAAATGGCTCCAATGATTTTATTTAAATAATAGTTTACACATTAATATATACATTTAGAAATAAAACTATTTTTAACGGATTCTATCGCGATTTACCTGATGTTAGTTTATATTTTACATCGATCCCGACGTTTCGGTTGCTTTTCAGCAACCATGGTCACGGGGAGTTTATATATATATATAGTTTTATTTCAATGTATGACTTTCGCGTAAGCTTCCGACAATATCTAAAATATACATTTTCATAAAATTTTGTATACAGGAGGTTTCGAGGGCGATAAATCGCTTTAGCTAAGTTTCATTGTCAGAAAACGACGACAAAAAATCAGATATTATATATTTATCTATGAATTTGAGTTTATTCACTAATTTAATATGAAGCATGTATATGTTTATTATTCTTTTTCTTTTCCTTTTACTCTTTTCTATTCAATTAGTGTAATTTGATCATGACAACTACACCACTATGTAACGTGCATGTTTTTGAAATATTTTCCCATCCTGAGGTTGCCGGAAGAGATCGCATTTAGTTATTTGTATATTGAAGCCATTGTATATTTAACCGAAATTACTAAAAAAATTATGTTGGTGAACAATAAAAAGTTATCTATCTATCTATCTATAATTAATTCGTAACTTGACACTTATTTCTCCTTTACTTATTGTAACTTCAATTTTAAAATATGTTTGTAGGTTTACATATCCTTTTAACTAAAGTTGTTTTAATTATTTTCAAAATACCTACGGTCGTATCACAGATGTTTGCAATAACTAATGGACGAAATTTCTAAGGTCAACTCACCTACGGTTAATTGAAATAATGGACGATTCACCTACTGTAGATTTATCAGGTGTCAATATTTGTAGACTAAATAAATAAGTTAAGAAACACACAAAAATACTAACATGTAATTAAGTCATCAAGTTGATGAACCGCCCACCCAACACGGCCTAGTAATTCAAATTTAGAGTAGATTAGAGTGGAACAGACTGGAGTTGAGCGGAGTGGACATGGGTAGATTAGGTTAGGTTGAAAACGAGATTTTTCCTTAAGTTTGCCGTATGTAATTGCTTCCCAGAACTCGTTCCTTATCAGCGGCACTATCGAATGGTGTAATAATACAGGATGTGTTTTTTTTTAACCTTTTTGATTCCTAGCGTGCCGCGCGATTTTGATTAAAACTTAAACTGCATCATTTGGATTTTGGGAAATCAATATTCCTAGCCAGGAAACAAACCCGTTAATTTTAGGGAAAAAAATACCCTGTATAATTGAGCTGAGTGAGACGAAGTCGAGCGAAAGCTCCTCATACCAGACTTCAGGATTTTCTTTGTCACAGGTCTCCTCCTAAACTACTAATCCAACAGAACCAAATTTGGCATGATTAAAGAGGTCAATCAGAGGAAGGTTTATGGATATATTTTGAAAAAATTCATGCTACCACAGGCATGATCACCGTTAAAAAAATTCCAGATGGAATTACATAATAACCGCTCGAGACACTGTAACCAAACTTTACACGGTCAGAAAGCATGTCCAGAGTTGTGACTTTCAAAAAGAATTTTCAAAATCGGACTTGCCACGGAGGAATTATCACTGTTCAAAATTTCTATTCAATTAAAAATCTATTGGACAAGTTTTGACGCCAAAACAGTCGTCCAAAACTCCCGAATAACTATCAATTCAAATCACGATGTCTCACTCAGCTCAACATTGCAAGTAGCGATTCGCCTTGCAGACCTAGTTATACCATTCGATAGTGACACTAATAAGGACCGAATTCTGGGAAGTAATAACGTACGGAAAACTTAAAGAAATATCTCATTTTTAACAAAATACCTACCTACCTTTAGGCCCTAACTTAACCTATCTTTAGCACCTGATAACAAGCTAGCAAATATGCAAACACTCAAGGTTCATACCTACACTATTTTATTCCATAAATTTTATCCTTGTGAAAATAAGTGTGATCTGGTGAACCTGGGATCTTGGAACATTACCCAAAGACATCGGGCTCTATCTAGTGACAGCTTAACAACTCTGTCCAATTCTACCTAAGCCAGTTGCCCAAGGAGTTTAAATACTTCCACACTTGAAGTTCAAAGTTGTCAAATGAAGCCTAGTCTATATCTTTATCGACTTGTCAAAGTCATGATACAATAGTAAATATTTGTTGTGAAAAGTGAAATTCGTGGTATTTATAAAATTATACAGAAAATATCTATGTAGTGTTTCGATGAGAAAATGAGATTTAACAATGATGAGAAGATCGAAGATAGAAAGGTAGCATCTCAGCTTAGTGTGTCGACTAAAGAATCAACTACTTCAACTGTGTACCGTATGAGAAGTGACTATAGAATATGTAAACACCGCACGGAAAAACGTTCTCCTACTCCAGTGAATGTAATTATTTGGACTGTGGAAACACTTGGACGGCGGACACAGGGAGTGCCGATAGAGAAAATAAGGTCTCTAATCAGACAACACTTCAAACTACCCTGTAAAAACCAGGATATCGATAAAAAGATCGATATGGCTGTCTGGTTTGCAGTTAATGTTGGCATTCTCGTTCAATCCGATAACTTATTTTATTTAAAACTCGCTAAAACTAAATCAAGTGAACTTAAACTACAATAGAAGTGTACCCAA
Organism: Cybosia mesomella; assembly: GCA_946251805.1. Lineage (NCBI taxonomy): Eukaryota > Metazoa > Arthropoda > Insecta > Lepidoptera > Erebidae > Cybosia > Cybosia mesomella. Next base: position 18,807,316 of record OX276393.1, on the reverse strand, counting down.
GTTTTGTTATGTCAAATTTTGTATCATGTTAAATAAATGTACTAGGTTATTGCGACATAGTTTTATTTTGAAAAAACGAAAGTTACTTTGATCATAACAGCTTGAAGCAAATGAAGGCCTATAAGAAGCCTAGAATTATTAGCCTTCAGAGCAACGTTAAATTAAATGCAAGATATGAATAAGCATCATGGAAATTTTTAATAATAAAAATTATCAAAATGTATATAGGCACCTACTTTAAAATTGGAAATTCTCGAAATGACCAATCTACTACTTTAATAACACACTATGATATATGGGTCTCATCAAGGTGGCCTCTGTGGCGTAGCAGTAGTGCATTCGACTTCTAAGACAGGGGCGCGGGTAGGGTTCGCGCTAGGTGCAAATATTTGTATGCATGAATGTATCAATTTGAATTGGTCTCATTTTTTTTGTAAAGAAATACACATTATACATAGGGATATCCAGACGCATGTAAATATACATCTTTGCATTAGGCTCAGGTGTAACATAAGTGAAGTAATATAACTTTTGTATGTTGTATGTTCATAATATGGTAGCAAATATTTGCTTAGTAAGACTAAGCAAACATATGCTACCATATCCAAATGATGCAGTAAATTATATCGATACTTGATATCTGAATATAGTTACACACTATGTGTAACGGAACTAAACTATTTTAGTTCAGTTTTTAGGTCAGTCTTTGTATAACTTTATATTAATTACGTAAATAATAACCTAAAGAAGCCTTAGAAACAAATCTACTTATTCCACCTCCTTACTATCGACATTTTACCCCAAAATATATCGATTTCATATTTAAAACAGGTTTTTAAGTGTGAAGAAATGGCTACTCCGAAAGAAGCATCAGATTGAATTAGCACGCAAACGAGGCTGGAAAGGATACTGGGTGTGCTTGAAGGGCACTACTTTACTATTCTACCCGTGTGATTCGCGTGAAGGGCGTTCTGTAGAAGCCGCTCCGAAGCATCTAATTATAGTGGATGGGGCTATTATGCAGCCCATTCCTGAGCATCCCAAACGTGACCACATATTTTGCCTGAGCACCGCTTTTGGGGACGCTTACTTGTTCCAAGCACCATGTCAGGTAAGTATATTTTAAATCACGATACGAAAATCGTTTAAACAAATGAGCTTACTATCTTGTTAAAAACTACTGAATCGATTTTTATATAATTTATGGTCTAAACCCTATAATTTAACATAAAACTGGTATAAAATTGATCTCGCAGTAATAACAAATATAAAATTTTTACATGTCATGCACGGGTAAAATTGCAGATAATGAATAGTAACATATAATTATGTAAGCCTGTTTATAGAAGGTGGAAGCTGAGATGACTAATTACAAAACAATTAGCTAAGTGGTTTTTTCTAATCTTTCATGACCAACCATGCTCCTGACCTCATCTTATAGGAAGAAAATAGATTAACCATATTTAACTATTATAGGTGATTATATATAATACATTACGCTATAAATAAATAAAACGGAAAAATATGTTTGGGCTCACTTTATGCATTCTGAATAGAATTCGAATTTGTGACGAAATCTTACACAATCACTTTGTAGTCCTGAAGGTGTTCTAATAACAAATTGAAGGTTAGTCAAAAAGCCAATGGACCGGAACCTATTACGTATAAATCTCATCGTACCGAAACCATAACTCTACTCGATACATTCCATAACCGGAATTGTCGATGTGGGTAATAAGTCTGTCAGGCTGAAGTTGGATTGGTCGGAAATATCTTCAAATTATAGGGATGACAATGTTTAGCTACTTAGATGTTCGAAAGAAATATTATATCGCAAGATATTTAAGCGTAAATTTAGTGATAATTATTATGAGAGTGAAATATTTTATTTTGAGTACATCCTTCTGTCGCCTATATTCATAGTTTCAAATGATAGATGAAGTTTTCGACAGTTTTTCTTCAAACGCATAGGCAGAAATATGCGTATATCCTAAGTAAACGCTTTTTCAAGACTCAGGTGTAACATAAGTGAAGTAATATAACTTTTGTACGATCGTCCATTTTCAGAGTTTTGAAAAGTGATAGGGTTATATGTGAAAAGGATTATTTTTGTGGAGGCCTGGGGATGACAGGTGGAGCCACCTGTCACCCTGGGTCAGCCGGGGTACAAGGGAAATGCCTTATGGGCCCCCTCACACCTCGGCGTTTGAAGACTCGAGACGGCGTGCGGTTTTAGCCGGTTAATGTTCAACGTAACCACCCCCGCTGGCCGGCGGCGGGGTATCTGATAGGATAGGTAGATAGGATAGCAGTAACGAAAAAAAAGGGTTATTTTCGTTGCTGCCTTCACACACATACTCATCTATTTGAGTGAGCTTTGAATTTTGATATATTTACGACTGTACATCCTTGACATGATAAGCAAGAGTTGTATTATCTATACACACAGCTATTTATAAATAAATATTACATTTGTGGCATTAAAATCACATAAATCGCACCTGCTTCTAGCAGGTGCTATGTAATCTTTTTGATAACCGCACAAACTCAAATAACAGTTTGCGACTAATTGCTAAGTTATGGACCCTTTAGTGTAGCCCTCAGTTGTAATGATTGTACAATAGTGTAGAATAAATTAAGAAATGATAATTTTCATAGTTCAAGTAAATACCCGACCTATATTCATTGTGTATATCGTTTATTTTAAAACACATTTAACGTACCATTTACTTTATAGATTGAGCTTGAAAACTGGGTGAATAGCATACATAGTGCTTGTGCCGCAGCATTTGCTCGTCATCGTGGCAAGACTGGGACGCTTCATTTACTCCAGGAAGAAATCTATCGCCTTGAGAAAGCTATCGAGTCGGTAAGTAAAGTTTTATCAATGGATATTTTAACATATCTAGATACGTCAATAAAAGTAAAACTCCACATTTTTTGTTGATACCAGTATTGGTAAAAGATGACATTTCAATCTTTGAAGTTTTTTACGAGCACGTTATTTAGTACTTTGAGTAACACAAAATTAACTTGAGTATACTTCTAGCTTAGTTAGTCTTCTCACAATTGCTAGGCAATCTTATCGCGGTGAGCTACTACCATATTATTTTTACACTTTACTTAGCTCTAAAAACAAAAAAATATGGAAGCACAACAGTAGTTTTCCAAGGAAATTATGCACAGCCAGTAACTAACACTAACTAACAGAAACGCTGTTGGATTAATTCGAATCTATTTATCGTAGAGTTGTGAGATTTCTTTGTTATATCCTAAGCATAGAACACCATGATTGATATTTTCATGCTTGTTCTACTTTAATCTAGTGCATTCCATTCTATTCATTTGCACCTCACGGAGCTATTCAGTAGATAATGAGTCCATGATGATGTAGATAGTGCGTTTCGTAGTTAAGTAATAATATGTCCATTAATTGTGTTTCGCGAATAAGAAGTCGCTTGTAAGGCTTTTAGTATTTGGTAGTAGTAGTTATTTCTTAACCCCTAAGAAAGGCACTGTGAATTGAAATTAAAATATTTTAATGAATCCATATAATAGGGGCGTTCGGGACCCACTAAGATCTTCGATGCCCAAGCCAACCGCACCCGCAAACTGGTGAACCTGCTGGTTGACGGACGAGGCTCCGGTGCAACTTTTTTCTCGGAGTGCGAGGAGGGGGGGGGGGCTGCCGTAAAAGTTAACCAAACCAAATTATAGAAAAGAGGATGAGGAGAGATCACGCAATTAGAACGCAGTAGGTTATAGTGACTTGGCTCAAATGATTAGATGGCACTATGTCTCCTACAAGTTCCGCTTGGATTACGTTTATACATAACACACGTCCTATATATCAACTTATATCATGATGGCCAGAGCCGGTGGCGTGCGGTTCGAAATGTTCTTCGTGTTAATCGTGCCAATTCTGACCCGCACCCGACAACCACAGCACGCATCAAAGCCTTTGTAGCCTTCTCTCACTAGTACATATTAACCACATGTGAATATACGCTTGGCCAGACATGTTTACGATGAACTGTAAATAAGGGAAATGAAGCAATTCCTACATATTTCCTACAATACTGGAGATTTGCATTTGCGTCATATTATCTACAGGCTTAAAGGCAAATTTAGTGTCAACTAAATAGTCGTAAAATAAGTTTATATATGTTTTATATATTTATATTACACTAGCTGTCCCCCGCGGCTTCGCCCGTGGCATACTTCGCCCCGTGGCACCTATTTATCCCAAACATGCCTGTAATTTTTTTTTATGCAATTTTTTTAAGTTTTATATTCCGTAAAAACCATCATTGGACTTCAACGAACATTAAAAAAAAAGAATTGGTCAAATTGGTCAAGGCGTTGTTGAGTTATGCGCTTACCAACACATTTTGCGATTCATTTTTAGGGTTCGGTTGCCAAATGGCAAAAAACGGAACCCTTATAGGATTCGTCATGTCTGTCTGTCTGTCCGTCCGTATGTCACAGCTGCTTTTTTCCGAAACTATAAGAACTATGCTGTTGAAACTTGGTAAGTAGATGTATTCTGTGAACCGCATTAAGATTTTCACACAGAAATAGAAAAAAAAACAATAAGTTTTCGAGGTCCCATACTTAGAACTGAAACTCAAATATTTTTTTTCATCGTAGCCATATGTGTGAGGTATTTATGGATAACTCTTCCAAAAAAAAAAAAAAGGTATCTATGGATAGGTCTTCAAGAATGATATTGAGGTTTCTAATATTTTTTTTTTCTAAACTGAACAGTTTGCGCGGGAGACACTCCCAAAGTGGTAAAATGTGTCCCCCCCTGTAACTTCTAAAATAAGAGAATGATAAAACTAAAAAATATATGATGTATATTACCATGTAAACTTCCAACGATAATTAGTTTGAACGAGATCAAGTAAGTAGTTTTTTTTAATAGGTACGTCATAAATCGTAAACCGCAAATTTACCTTTCATTCAATCAACTCAAATATAAAAATTAAAAAAAAAAACATTATTATGTTACTTGCTGCTACGGAACCCTTAATGGGCGAGTCCGACTCGCACTTGGCCGCTTTTTATATAAATAGATAGAAGATATATAATCTACTACTACTAGTATCATACTACTACTTACGTATGCTCATTAAATAAACAATGATTCAAGACAACATTACCTGGGTCCAGTTGCCCATCCTAATTATAAAGTCATGAAGTTTTATGACTTTATGAATTCCAAATATCTTTTCACGTCGAACAATATTCAAATAGATACCGTAATTAAGGGCAGGAACACATACTTTTAGTTGGTAACAATCTATTTTATGAGCATGGTAGATGTCGCAGGCAGGTTGGAGTTCGCGCTTATTAATATTCATATAGCACAAGTCATCCTCGAACGCGGTTCGAGGACCGCGCTCTTACAGTTCAAAATACATTAAACATATCTGCACACTTACACATTCTAACGTTCACTGTTACATTTTCCTACCCTAGTCGCTCTCTGAACATTACATTTAACATTGTTCCTAGGATCATAAGCTGAAGCAGATGGCAGATCTTCAACAGTCGGTAGTCTCAGATCCTGACACTCGAGCACAGTTGGCCGGGCAAATGCTTCAGTGGGAAGAAAATCTCGAGCGTCTACATTGTGAGCAGTTCCGATTGCGCTGTTACATGGCGAGTCTTCAAAGCGGCGAGCTCCCTAACCCAAAGGTAAATATATAATGAAATAAAGTTTGCCTTCTTTTCACACAGAATCGTGACCTTACCTAATGAAGTAGTAATATTTTCATAACTTTTTATACCCAAGGCGTCGACTACAGTTATAGAAATAGTTTTCGAGTCCTACTATGTTTTCTATTGGATATGTACTGAGTAATGACTTCAACTGATTTGATTGTTTTTAAAATTATTTGTTTGTAACTGCGTACTGCTCGCTTTGTAACAAGTTGCATTGAGCCCTGTAACGGCCGTCTGTACGCACTTTTCGATCACGTCTATTTGAATTAATGTTGCCTAACTCACCCTATTTCGTTATAACTTTTTTATATACCAGGGAACAATAAATTGTCCGTAGGTAATTTATCACCCCGTTATAAGATAGGAGAGGGGTGTTGAAATTGTCAAGTGATTTGAGTCATGGAGGTGATAGAGAAAGGAAATTTGTTGGTTTAGCCATCAAATTGACAGTTCCGTTGACTGAGAGAATGGGTTGGAATCTGTTACGCTACGACCCATGTCACTAGACGTCATAATAGCCTCGACATGCGAATAATAAAAATCGCTTACAATTTTGTACAGAAATGGGCCTGATTAACGATACGTCAATATCCTATAGGTAACAAAAATAAATCTTTAGGCTTTTATAACATCACAACATTATGTAACACAATAACATAATCACACCACATAGAGGAACATTATCCATGGAATGTGACAAGTAAATCGTTACAATCTTACTCTTGCACGGGCTTACCGTTAAGGCATCTTCACTAATTGGTCAATCTGCACATGTTAATTAACTACACCAAGCTACGCTTGGTGGTGACGTCATTATATAATGGTAAATTATAGTGTACAGATTGTAGATATGTACGTATATGAATAACATAGCCATATATACCATTTGGAAATAGCTAAATACCGTTCAATGTCTAGATTGTTTTACTATAGCCGAAAATCTAGGACGTCACTTTTTTTATTTCGGCAACAAATCCTCCTTTCTGCCATGTGTGTAACGAGATTGGTAACACAGAAAAATACATTTGTCGTAGTCTTTGCTGACACACGTGTCTCGCGGCACGAAGACCACTTTGAACAAGCTCGGCGTATTCACGGTCTCGTCATTCCACGCGTTCATCTGCGCACGGTCGCCATCGCTGCTCAACAACTTGCTGGCAGGACGGGGTGCAACCAAACGCCGGGCACCCAACTTGTCACGCTCAAATTCTGGCTCCAGCAGACGCTCTATGCAGGTATAGCACAAAATATTACTGTAGATTTTCGCTTCTATTTATTTTTAGGACGTCATAATAAAATCGCTCTAACGTGAGTTTATTTTTGCCTTTATTAGAAGAGGGTAATTGCCAGACTTAATGAATGGATTATTTATGCTAGTTAAATAAAACAGGTGGAAGCTACTATTCAACCCTCTTAGTTTTAATCTTGTTTTTTGCTTACGATATCTATGAATTAAAGAGGGGTGTGGATGGAACAAAGATTACTTCAGAGTTTATAATTTTCTTTTGCATTGAAAACGTAACGATCCTACTATCCTACTATGTATATTCACAAATATATTTACATGTATCTATACATGATATCTATACATGTAATAAAATCGTAATGAGGTGAAAACTGTACATTGAATATTTTTCTAAAAAAAATAATTGATTTGTGTTCTAGAAGCGATACCGATGCCGAAAATGTAATTTTTTGAATTTTTGTCTGTCTGTTTTTTATTATCGATGTCCGAGCATCACTTGAAAATCGCTGAACAGATAGGGCTGAAATTTTGCATGAACATTCTTCTAGGGCATGGTCATAAACTGCACTATATATCATCATGCTATTATAGGTATGATAGGAGCAGTAGAGCAAAATCGGTCTAAATTATTATAGATGACAACTTTATTATTACAAGGTAGATCTTTACGAAATTTTATAGTTCAGCAGAACTCAGACATGGTCAAAATCCGGACTATAACTCATAACGCTACACCTGAAGCCCGAAGGGATTCCCGCACGAAAAAAAAGGGCCATGAGCAGTAAAATGTAAAATCTCGAAATTCCACAGAGTTACCCTCGTAGAAAAGTTAGTTGATTAGAGACGCATGACCATTTCATAATGAATATCATCACGCTCTTATATTAAGGAATTTGTCAGGCAGAATTTATTTCGATATTACATATTTCTCTATCTGTTTCGAACGAATTGTCAATGTAATACGAGTGCACCACATCATCTCATCCGGTCCGTTAAATAAAATAACTTAATACTTACGTGTTAATATCGAAACTGCAGAAATGTTAATAATAATGTCCGAACTTAATGCGTACGAAGTCGCGGGCAACAGCTAGTAATATTATAAATGTGAATGTTTGTGAAGATGTTTGTTAGTTTGGATGTTTGTTACTTAATCACGCTCTAACGGCTGAACGTATTTGGATGATATTTGGTACAGGGATAGATTACAGTCTGAAATAACATTTACTACTGCTACTTTTTATCCCTGAAATAAGTTCCCAATGGAGGCGGGAACGGCAACAGAATTTCACGCGGGCGAACAGCTAGTTATTTAAATGGATGTTTCACTTCATACATTCACGTGTGTAATCGTATATTATAATTATAAACTTACCTTAAACCTGTATTCATTCATACATATTTTAATATATGTCGTCTATAATATATAGGAATTTTATAGTTACAGTAATATTGTAAGTGTTCTAGTTTAGTTATATTAGTAATATATTTTATACATACCTTTGATACTTAACTTTGTGTAGTTATAAATCTAAATCCGTTCTACATCATTGAAAAGTTGTAAAAAAGCAATTGTTCTTCTGAACATGATGGTAGGTAATAAGAGTAAGCGCTTTTCCAGATGACAGCTGACGTGTTTGAAATTGCGCAGCGGTGGCTGGTGTATATGCTTCAGGTTTATGCAATGTCACATGAATACCAAATATTACTTTTTTAAATATGTGTTTTACCACTTGGCTGGTGCATGCGACTTGGCAGCCCACTGATATACAGTTGGTAGCATATCTGACCTTCTACTGGTGATTGTTATTCTCTTTAGTGCACATTAGTTAGTCTAATTAAATTGTTTTTATTTTGGCCATTTTTGGGCTAATAAATGATTAATGACTGCGACTTTGGCTGTTATCTCTTTTTTCCATTAATAGTAATCTAAATTTAAAAAATAATATTGAAATAAATATATGTTTAACGCATTTTATCGAAATTTATTTGGTATAATTCTCCCCGTCCGAGTCTTCCCGTGACCATGCCTACTAAAAAGCAATAGAAACACCAGATAAATCGCGATTGAATCCGTTTTATATATATGTAATTTCATTTCAATTTGTGTCATGACATTTTAGTAAATTTCCTACGAAAATTTAGTAAGTCACCACGCCAATCTGAAATCATATATCTTTTTTAGGCAACTAAGGTAGAACACAAGTATACAGTCTACTTGCCGGCAAACACTAGCCATAGTGGTCTACTATGATGGTATACTAGGCGTATCATTATTCCACGTTGCTTAAACCGTAGCAAACGCAAAATTTTCTGATTTTCAAAGCTCAAGATGTATAAAAAATACAGCTTTACAATCTTTTCCACACTTTCTACTTGAACCATAACAGTACCAGTCGCCCACTGAAGTTGCTGAACACACAAACGATCTTTATACTTAAATGAATCATTAAACTATTGATGTTTATATATTTTTCTAATCCATAGGGACAAATTTAAAATTTTTCAATTTTTGTTCATTATTTTATGTAAAGTTTTAGAACTAAGGTATACCCTTAGTCCTAAAACTTTAAGTTCTAAAACTGGTGAACTAAACTTAGACTGTGCCTATGATACCAGTCATAATATATCGAATATTCCAAGTTTTGACTTTTCTTTACATTTTACCTTTTCCATATAATTATATTATTTATTTCTATGCAGTAATATTTTTCAGTTTTAAAATCGTACTAAAATTGTTTAAGTATCTATTTTATATTATATTTGATTTAGGCGTTTTGCGCGTGGAAGTAAAAATAAATAAATAATAAATAAATATTCTACGACATTTTACACAGCGCATTCTAGACCCAAAGTAAGCATAGTTTAACTAGCTTGTGTTATGGGTTCCAGACTGCGGATAAACATACTTAAATACTTTTTTTTTTGTAAATACATACATATTATACATAGAAACATCCAGACCAATGCAAATAGACATATTCATGCATACAAATATTTGCACTGAGCGGGAATCGAACCCGCGCCTCCTGACGTAGCAGTCGAATGCACTACCGCTACGCCACAGAGGCCGTCAAGTAGTAGGCGTTAATTGCATTAAAAATTGATTAGATACGTTTCTATATATACACAGCTACAGGTCAACGGTAAAAAAGCCTGTAATAACATCCTTATTATGTAAATATTTCAAATTATCTTTTCGTGCAATCGCCAGTGCGTAATCTGTACGAAATGATTTCCCGTGGGATAAGCATTGTGTCGTATATTCACGATTTTAGTTCTTATAGGTGGATTGAAAATATTGTTACAGTCTCCTTTTGTCGATTTTTTGTTAATCTCAATTTAAAAAAACCTCACCTGGTCAAAAAATATTTCTAATGCACTTTCATCAAAACTAATATCCGATCAATAAGGGCCACATACGTATCTTAAATACATAGCCATACTTATATAAAATATAAAAATAATATATTAATGAAAACAAATGTACTATTATAATTTTAAATGCCATTTCCTAGATCATAATCACCCAATATCTCCTCAAAATCTGAAAATGTGACAATGCCAAATAGTAGATATCCAATAACATTTAGTTGCGGCCCACAACACCACCCCCCGCTCGCTGCACCGCCGCGGTCTCTTATGATTTTTATTTTTTATTTTTAGAGAGGGGTTTTTAATCTTATTTCTCAAAAAGGATTACATAAACAGAACCTCATTTTAATACCTATATACACCTTCACGGATCAGACACTAAAGTTCGGCCGTTCAGAGAATGCGTTCCTGACACCTATCAGTTAGTCACGACTAGTGATGGGCACAACATAACACTGAGTTTGTTACCGTTCCTCCAAAATTATTATTTTTGTTTTAAATTGGCGGAATCATTTAAAATTTATATTTTAGTTATTTAAGTGGAAACCAAAAAAAGGTAATATTAATATAATAAAATTGTTTTTTTAGTTCTTTGTTACAAAGTTACAATCTGTATTTCTATGCAATAACGTACATTGAATTGAATGTGCGTACAGAATATTGATCAGACTCCGATTTACTTGAGGAGGTGGTGTCTTCATCATCATCTTCGCCTACATGTATAATTATATTATTATCAATAACAGAATCAATCCTGATATCTCGGTCAAAATGTTCCACAATCAGGTTTTTAGTCTTCTCAACAACCTTTGCCCAGTCATCTCTTGTGACTTCCCCGCAGGCTTCTTTTAATAGGGTCATCATCTTTTTCGTGCTGAATGGCGGGGAAGTATTGTGGCGGGCGGCGTAACATTTTATTTGAGCCCAGATTAGCTCAATCGCGTTATATTGGCAATGATACGGTGGAATTCTTAGAACGCGATGACCGTACTCCAGAGACAGTTCATCGATTTCGTATCGCACATTTGCCGCTTTATTTTCTTTAACTAATTTAATTAGCTCTGCTTTTAGCATCTGCATATTTGCGTCAATGCCTTTTGCTTGTAACCAAGTCACCATTTCTTCTTTTTTATTGGCTTGGGTAGGTGGTTTCTGTATTTGAACCGAGTGATAGGAGGCATTATCCATGAATATTACAGAAGGCTCTGGTAGGCTGGGCAAAAGCACGTTCTGGAACCACTCTTTAAATGTAGTGGCATTCATTTCCTCGTGGTAGTCATTTGTGGTTTTTGATTGAAATGCCAGTAACGCGTTCTCCACAAAGCCGTATTTTGCAGAACCTGCGTGGCATATTATCAGACGGGCCCCCTTACCCATTGGTACTTTCGACGTCGACGCTTGTGTATCATCCGTCCAAGAACGGGAAACCGTGTGATTGGCGATTAGCCATGTCTCGTCAATGAACACGACATTATCCCAATTATCAATTTTTAGGGATTCTCTTTAGAAAAGCCCTATTGCTATCGAGTTGGCGTCGTCGTTGCCAATTTTCTGTCACGGTTTTGGGTATGAAGGAGATGAGCTATCGAGTTGCTGTTTTCGGTAATAGATTCATGCTGGGGTGAACCATTGCAAGCAAAAAATTGCAAAAAATCGCAAAAATTAAAAACGCAAAATCGAAAATTGTATTCGGCTGAGCTCGTCTCAGGAATTCAACTTGTTTTTGCTTCTCTCAAAAAACTTATCCGTTTTAAAATTATGTCGTATCGTTCTAATAAAAATTTTCTTTTGTCTGTTTTTTTATACGAAAAACCAATATTCTATATTCTTATATTCTACGACATTCTACACAGCGCTTTCTAGACCCAAAGTAAGCATAGTTTAACTAGCTTGTGTTATGGGTTCCAGAATGCGGATAATCTTAAATATCTTTTAAGATTTTGGTTAAAGCAGTTTTACCCCCGCTAAACAGTTCAGCTTCTCTTAACGATGCCAAAAGCTTCTTCCTGTTGAGATATTCATTTCTGGAATAGTAATCATATATATGATTTCTGATTGCATCGGCGTCAAAGGTGTCAATATCTGTCACGGGTTTAGTTCTACGTTTCTTCTTCGGAGTACGTAAAATATTATCTTTCGTGCCAGTAGTGCTAACTCCAAGCGCCTGAGAGACGCGTTCTTGTACTTGTTCGACAGGTACCAGGGGTCCGCCATTTTGCCGCTCCCACTCAAAGTAATCTTGCTGCTTGATGATATTAACTCACAGGCTCCACTTTTCAATGTTTGTCCACGTTTAGGCATTATTATGCACCAAAAGTAAAAAGAACGCAATACAAAACGCAATCGAAGTCCGATTTAGCGCCGATGTCAGTTTGAAAAGCAGAAACAGTCCATTAAACGAAAGCCGGGTAATCAAATAAAAACAGATCGAAAACACTTGAAGAACGTGGTCTATGCGCACGAAACGACAACAGACAACTATTTTAGCGTCACAAAATGGCGGCCCATAGCGCCATTTGGGGTTACCATTTTTATTCTAAGTATAAAATGCTAGTAACGCCATTTGGGGTTACCATTTTCAATCTAAATATAAAAATGCTACTTTCTTTCGCGCGTTCGGTTTGGTCGTAGTTTTATTTTTATATTTAATAAAAGTTATCTTATAGTCCATTATTTTCAAATTCTTAAAAAGAGAAACAAAACGTATTATTTTATAAAGTATAACTGTATAAGAACAGATTACGATACTATTATTGCCTGTTATTGTTAGCACAGCACTACAAATATAAAGCTCTGACATAACCTTGTAATAGCGTAGTATAGATTTAGAAAAATATTGTTTACCAAGTTATTTGACACTCAGTTTGGCACAAAATTATAACATTCATTGATTATTGATATAATAATGTTTTTTTAATGCTCATCAATTGTTAAAACGGTAAACCACCAGCAAAAATATTTTTATCGTAACTGCAACGCCATTACAAAGTTACGTCGTCAGTTCAATCGCGACGTGTCAGGAATGCATTCTCTGAACGGCCGTAGTATAGATTCGTTATATATTGTATATAGGTAAGATGTAAGGCAAACAGTCGAGTAATGTAAGAAGATTGAAAATGTTACGTTTCATCTGAGAAATAAAATATTTTGAATTGTTAAAGAATCAAATAATATTTACATTTGTAGTCATTTGTACTATAATGGCTAATGACAATAACTGAAAAATATACATGAATATTAAAATCGATTACAACGATTGTTATAAATCTTTCTCTCCAAACGACAAACAAATCGTACCTGACACTAAGGCGAGAATATGCCTATTTTAAGCTCGTTCTGTACATAGATAAATAACAAAACAAAGCTTTCGTATTGGAAATGTCGATGTGGCGTGCCCCTTAATCCTCAACGGAATCGAAGTACACAACGACACGAAAAAGGACAATTACCGCGTTCGCTAGTCGCTACACTAACTGTTGCTACTACGAATTATAGTATTTATGTAAATAGTAATTCACTAATAATTGTAATTAGTACTTCACTAATAATGATCGCAGGAATAATAAATATTCAAATTGTATCTTCTTATAACAGATATGTTATTATGAAAGAGACTAAAAAATACCCCAAAAATACATTCATTAAATTAGACTGACTGTCTCCTACCTACCTCATTACCTTTTGTTAAACAAAGTCTCTGTAAATTATAAAAATAGATGATTTCATTTCTTTGTAGTGACATAAATTCAAAAAGGTTCATATTTATTTAAAGGTATTCAAATGAGTGGTGAGTTTTATCTGTATCTATGTTATTAGTGAATACCAATAGTAGGTGATCAATCGTGTCGTGAACTTTCACTCACTTACATATTTTAAGTGCCTATTGTGCAAATTATGTCTAGTTAATTGAATTATTTTATCCTAAAACAATTTAATTGGATTAGGTACTCTAACTATGCACCTATCAAAACAAAACTCTTATTGGTCCAATCTATCCCGTTCGAAGCTATTTAAATAGAAGTGTCAGCACGAATGAACAGAGCACCGCAACTTACTTCGCTATAATTTAATTTGTGATAGGGATTTGGTTCCAAGTATTCAATCGGTTGAGTCACGTTGTTTGTTCCGAGTAAAGCATAGACTAATGAATATTACTTTGGATTACGTTTTTTTGCCTTCAATTATACGGATTGAAAGGAACTTGAAAGGAATTATCTGAATATGGCTTTTTAGTAATTAAAAATCGAACCATTGTGAATATAAAACAAGCAATAACAACCTCTTTTGAGACAAATTGTTATTTAACCGACTTCAAAAAAGGAGAAAGTTCACAATTCGGATGTTTATTTTTTTATGTAATTTTGGGCATAACTCTGTCATACATGAACAGATTTACAAAATTATTTTTTATCCGAAAGAGGTTTATTCCAAAATGGTCCCATTTAAATTTCGTTATCAACTGATAAGTTTCTGAGACGGCCAATGGAACTCTTCAAGGAATGCCAGCAAAGGAACCGCGATTACTGCTATCGCATATATAGGCATTGTTTACGTCATTACACAACAAAACATTACGCCTTTATTGGCTAAATAGGCTTGCAGATGTGTGTTCACTATATTCAATGAAATTTGCGTCGTTCATGAACCGATTAAAAAAATATTTTTGCATTCGTTTTGATTTAGCTTCGACGTAGTCCCATATTAATTTAATTAGTATTAGTATTATTCCCTCAAAATCAAATAGAAAATGTGAAATGACCGAGATATTCTTAGTTTTATGACCATCACATGATACGGTGCGTACATTACTGTGGTCAAAGACGTGCTGAAATTATCTAGACTTGGACTACAAAGGCAGACAACAGAACTTCTTAACAATGTACAGCATGAATGTCTCGTTTAAGTTATAGAGAGTATTATGTCAATCCTATGAGGTAGAACTGGACTGGACTATGCTTGGACTATGAAAGCAGATAATAGCACTCCTTAGCGACAAACATTATGAATGTCTTACTGTACTTACCCTCTCTACTTTATCATAGAAAACTAGCTATTGCCCGCGTGGAATTTTGATCAAGTTCCAGCTACCCATGGAAACCTAGTCCAGAAATGAAAAGAAGCATATATAATAATAATAATAATAATTTATTAGCCCAAAAATACATATAAGTTTACATTATTCAATTTATCTGTATTAGAGATACAATACATCATAGTTTACTCAGTCAACATTAATAGATATTTATATATGTATTAAGGAAGTTAACACAGTCAAATTAACAGAGGTAATAAATAGGGTACTTATCAGTTTTCACAGTCATCATTATTAGAAATACAATGTCATAAGTTAGATTTTACAATCAGTCAGCATTAGGAGTAAATTTAAGATGTCAGTTGAATTAGAAATAAAATTTGTATTGTATAATCTAATGTTAAAAAACTTCTATTAAATTATTTTGTAATGTAACAATCATGCGTCTGCTGCCGAACTAGGCTTTTAGCCTGTATTTCAGCATACAGAGTCCATATGTACCAAATTTCAGCCGTTCAGCTGTTAGAGTGTGATTGACTAACAAACTTATAAACAAATAAAATTTTGAACCTGGCTAATGAGATTGTCGACATGTGGGATGTGGACTCAGCTATTATTGTACCGATAATCGTTTCAGCGCACGTACTCATCGCCAAGAGGCTCGATCAACATCTTTAGAGGCTCGTTAGGCAGCTGGCTCAAGGGCTTGACGCAAAAGTTCTGCTAGGCACGGCACACACAGTGACGAAGTTCTCTCCCTAAAACCCTGACCACAGTGACCACCGGTAGCTTGGTCCCTGTGCCCAATGCTGGTGGAGCACTATTTTTATATATTTTAATACATATGAGTTTTTTTATATATATTTAAAGATGTATTTAGAATGAATAAAGGAGAATAATAAGAATAAATATTGTAGGATATATTAAACAGCGCCATTTAGGTCCAAACTACGCAGAGCTTGTCATATTGGTTAACACATAAATATACTAAATTACTTTTTAATATTTCCCAATTTAAGATAGGCGTTTCTCCCTTTCTTTGTCTCAAGGAAAAAATAAGTACATTAATTCAAAATATAAAAATGCGCGTAAGACGTCTGTTGAATTCGCTGCCAAGCCAAACAATTTATCAATAGAGACGGCTGGCGATCATGTCAATTCTCACGTGTCTGGATTTGGATTGTATCACTCAGCACAAGACCCCACACACGCTTACATATTTCATTGACGATGTAGAGGGACTGCGAGAGTGGACCTACCCTACATACTTATGTAATGCCTGTTTGGCTTGACACCGAATTCAACAGAAGTCTTACGCGCATTATTTTCTTTTGAAATAAATGTGTAATTCATGTATTTTCATTTTTCTGTGCTTTTTTTTTTTGAAGCCGGTTTCATTTTTTTGTTAAAAAACTGCTTAATAACTTCTATATTATGAACAGTTAGGAACTTGGAACTTGGCGGGTTTATCATGTTAATAAATGAACTGTATTTTATCTAAGTGTGTCTGCTATGGAGCAAAAACATTTTAAATATTTGACAAATGCTATTAAAAGTATTCCTAATTGAAAATTAATCAGGAAATTGTCCTCGTATTGGTAAGCGGTTACCATGATCTATGAACACTTGCGGCACCAGCGGCAATACTCGCTCTTCATCACGAAGCGAAATTCTTATATACCATTCGAAATGCCTCCAAAAAATATGGGCAGTCTAAAATCATATAGGTATCTTCATCATCATCTACAAGCTATTTTCATGGTACTGTTGCATAAATATAAAAATACATGGAGGCGTAATCGCCTCCATGTATTTATATATTGTCGGGCTTGAACCGACTAAAACCGCACGCCGTTTCCGTAAAGCGTAAAGTTCCGTAAAGTTTGCCGTGTAAAGTTGCCGATAAAGCATATCACTCGAACCCCGACTGACCCTGGGACATCTCCGATTTCGAGACGGCCCCCTCGGGTGTGGGCCTGCTTCTGCTGGACCGACAGGCGGCCTCACCTGCCACCCCCAGGCCTGCGCTAATGGAGGACGGAGGTCGTTAAGCGACCTCCGGCGCCTGAGTCACCCGCGATGCGCGGCGAGTAAGCTGCGGGAGAGTTCTAAATCTTTCCTGGGCGCGCTGCGCCATCTCCTTCTTGATCATTACGTGCTCGCAGAAGGAGGCGGCGGCGGCCCACGCACTCGCGCTCCGCACCATTGCCGCAATCATGCCGCGAGAGAGCGAGAGGACTCCCACCCCGACGGCTGCCCTGAGTGACAGTGGTGGATGGACCGTGGGAGGTGGCCGGGCAGTCCGCCACCGTGTGCAGCCCCGAGACCTCGCTCGCGTCGCAGTAATGGCACTCAGGCGTTGGCTCCTTCCTGATCCGATGCAGGTGGTCACCCAAGCTCCCCTTACCGGAGATCACCTGCGTCAGTCGGTACAAGAGACATCCGTGTCGGCTCTCTAGCCAATCCTCCATGATAGGCTTTACCGCCGCTATTGTGGCGTGCTCTGCGCTTGGTCGCCCAAGTCGTTCCTTCCACATTTACCATTCAAAAAATATAAACATTTAAAAATCTGCATTAAAAAAGGTTTAAAATATAATAATAGCGATTCTACCAATAATGTTCATACAAAATTACAACTTTTTACATATTTACAATACTATGCTTGTTTTGGTTCTAGATGGCGTTGTGTAATATATTATGCGATCGTTATATAATTAGTGATACTAAAGCTTTCAATTGAAACTAGATGTCTCGCGAAGATGGTGAGGCGGCTGTGCGCGTCTCTCTGCCGGAGGGCACTACTGCCACGGTTGGTGTGCGTGAGGGTATGTCCGTCGAGGAGTTCCTTGCAGCTGCATGTGCTCGTCGCTCCCTGAACGCCCTCGAGCACTTTGTTAGAGTAAAGAAAAGGCGTGATATGGAAGACCATAATTATTTTGTTCCACATCGCAGTGACCTCATCGAAACATATGTAAGTGAATAATAACGCATAATTATAATGTTTATGATACTGTAACCATAATAAGAACGTTGATACTGCGAAAGAATTATAATTTTCGTGAGCTTAACTAATACCAATAACATCCTTCAGTGTGAACCGCTAAAGTCGGTTTTATAAACCAAATGCTTACCAACCAAACGTAAACCTACATGAAAGCAAAAATACAAAATACGTACAAACATGCGATAGAACATCATGTATGTTATGATGTTCTATCGCATGTTTGTACGTGCGATACAAACTTTAGCGGTTCAGTGTGAACCGCTAAAGTCGGTTTTATAAACCAAAGGCTTACCAACCAAACGTAAACCTACATGAAAGCAAAGATACAAAATACGCACAAACATGCGATAGAACATCATGTATGTTATGATGTTCTATCGCATGTTTGTACGTGCGATACAAACTTTACCGGTTCAGTGTGAACCGCTAAAGTCGGTTTTATAAACCAAAGGCTTACCAACCAAACGTAAACCTACATGAAAGCAAAGATACAAAATACGTACAAACATGCGATAGAACATCATAACATACATGATGTTCTATCGCATGTTTGTACGTGCGATACTTACCAACCAAACGTAAACCTACATGCGATAGAAACACCCTTCAATCACTTGTTAAGTGGTTATATATATATATATATATATGTATATTTATATATATATATATATAAAGCTCGAAAATCTCAAGATCGTTTACAAATCTGGAAACCCGTACTAAGACTTGATAAGTTTATCATCATATAGAATTTTTGTAATTTGAAAATTTTAGTTTAGTTCACTGTATATTCTTTTCAAAATATCTCTTTTTCTTTCTTCTTCTTTTCTGTATTAGAGACGTGCTACAACTGTTTTGAAGATTCCGTCCGCAAATTATAAAGAGGAATCTTATTCTTATCCTACTCCCGTCCATTCATACGTAAGCCTAACAGCGAACTGTATTTTTAACTGAAAAATTATAACAAGAAAAAGCTGAAACTCGATAGAAGTTTCTAAGCCTCGAAAAGTGTTACCCTGTTTATTCGCTTTATTATACTAAGTAGCAAAACAGAACGAGTGTCAATGGTGTTACCGTCGGCCAAGTGAGCAAAGTTATTTTTTGCTGTGAGTGCAGATTTTACATCACGAACTAGCGAAGTAGTAAGACTAATATATTATACTCCTGAGCACAGCGAGTGATTCAAAGACACAAATCACTTAAAATCAATACTCTTGTATGAAACAGCAGACGCCGTTTCATCCAATTACTTCTTTAAGTAATAGTCCATCATCTATATATTGGGATCAGTTCATTTTTGTACTTCTATAGTGCTAACATAGACTGTAACTAGTAGGTCATGTTGAGTATTATAATAATAAAAAATTAAAGCCTTTGCGTGTTGACCCCATGTCCAATAAACTTCCCAAAGCACTTTCTTCCTTCCTAACAAAAAAGAATCGACACAAGGACACTAGTAGACACACATAATAATGAGAAGTCATACCAGAAATCCTTAAAGAAAAGCATTTTCGTAATTTACAACAGCAGAAACCCTGAGTACACGCAGATAACGCTAATTGTGTACAAACAAATTCTACAGAATGATTAGATATACATACAACATAATTAGCTGCATCGCGATAGTGTTAGAACGCGGATTTATTTTTAAATTAAATAATCGTAACACAGTTATGGATGGGAAAATAAAAACATAAATGTTTTGTGACCAAGGTTGACGTGAGTTGGGTCTGACAGGGCCTATTCCGTCACAGGCTTCGCGAGACTGTATCTCGTGGAGAGGTTATCAAAAAGTTATATTACTGTTACTTTTAGATCAACGAATACAGAATGCATATGAGGAAGTTAAATCCTATTTTGACGGTTGTTTGAACGAATGTATTACATTTTCTGAAAAATAATCCTTTGAGTCAAAAATTAAACACAGCGTCGAATACATAGAGACAGGTATTATTACACACATTAAACTTTACAGAACTTATAGGCGGTATGGCTTGATTCTGTGTGTTTTCCGTATAAAACAGGAATTATGGTGATGTACTCAAAATGGCAGTATACATGAATAGTGCCTTAAACATAACGCTAAATTTGTACAATCAAACATTTTATTTAAAAACTTGGTGTTTTGCGGGTTCGTGTTACTTTGGTGGCGGTTGCAATGTGATGTGTGAGTAACCACCCTGACTATCTGTCACAGCTACGGTAATGCAATGACTCATTGATACGATTCGGAGTAATCAAATTGGGCGTTAAAGGTTTTCGCTTCTGCGTCGCATACCTGTATGCGGCCGCGGGTGCACCTAGAAGTTACTCAGAGTTAGTCTAGAAGTTAGATAGAACCACTTTTACGGGTTGTCTTTAGATGTCAAACGCCGCAGTTCCCGTGGTCGACTCAGTCCAGGCGCAGGCTACACGGCAGGTTCTGTCTAGTGACAGCTACATACCACCCGGCTTCTCCGTGGTATGCGACATGTACTTTTTTCCAGCTCATGCCAGCCTACTGATAAAATCCCTTTACTACCTACCCTTACTGTGAGTTCGCCAATAATCTCATATCATCATGTAATGTAACCTCTTCTAGACTTATTTATTATTTTAGAACATAGTAAAACAAGTACAACAGTCCTCTCAATTTCACGCCTTGTAAGCTGGAGAGCAGAAATTATGTTCTAAATTTCGTTACTTGAAAGTAACTTATCTCGTTTATTATACAAATTAGCAAAGCTTTTTTCTAGTATAATAAGGAAGTCATTCCTTTCCTTGCAAAACAGTATCCCTGAATCAAATACTTTTACGTGGCTAAATTATAATAATAAGGTACGAGCTTCATACCAATAACAATGTTGCGTAATTTGGCAAAGCTATAAGACGCGGAAATGTAAATTTCCAAGAATACTCGTAACTTTGATATTATTTCCTTGTATTCTTATAAACTATGCTTTTGTATAGTCTACAAAGTTGATTCGCTCTCACAAAGTACAAATAAATCCGCAAGAATGACGGTTCCAATAAGTCTGTAAAAACCGGCGATCAATTTTGGGACCGCAGTCCAAATGAACGAACCGGACGCCTGAAGTTGAAAATAAATAGAAACACATTTTTTAAACTTCTGTCCACTTTGTTTGCGATCTACTGAAGACTCTGTTTCGAATAAATGTTATAAACTCATTGCATACTGGCGCTTTGATGTAGTTTTGTATTAATATTTACCGTATATATGTACATCTAAACATATTTACTCTCAGTACTCACACTCTCGTTTATTTACTTAATTAGAATTGTAAATAGTCACTAAATTGGAATTTAATGATTGTATAGTTGCATACACATGAAGTTGTGGAGGTATGTGCCAAGATCCTGTACCAAGTAGAACTACAACGCACTACATTGGAGCAAATGTGGGGCTTCAGCGTCGAGGCCGAGCTTATTGAGAACTCCGAACGCCAGGATGAATTGTGCTGCTACGTGAGCCGAGTTGAAGACAAGAGCGTCGCCATGCAAAATGGTATCCGCATTGATTATCCCCCGTATATACAACGTTTTAATTTATTTCATCCAAGATGTTTCCTCTTTTCATAGTACTAGAAATATATCAGACTCTTTTACAGAATTATTGTGTTTTATCATGCGCGCAGATGCACGTTAAGATCAACCAAGGACATAAAGCTAATGTCTTTCTGATCAGTTATGAGATACTAATTTGCTTTCATAAAAAGTATCTTGGTACCTTTTTCATATAAAGTTTTTTTAAATTGTACATTATATTCTTGGTAAAGAACATCCGAGTCCCGTCGAATTAATACATAGAATTGGAACTCTGCAAGATGAAATACAATTTATCATTTCCATTGTATCTCTTTACAATCGTGGTCTGTAAAATGAAAACAATTGTTCCAAGTATAGTTGTATTCTGCGTCAGGTATAATCAAAGGCGACGAGATAATGGTGATCAACGGAGCGATCGTATCTGACCTAGATATGATGTACTTGGAGAGTGTGTTGCAAGAGGAACTCTCCCTCGTCATGATGATGAGGTATTTATACACGTCACACTGTTTATTTTTTAGCCTCAGTTTTATATTCCTCTTTATGCGTTATTTTTACTTCACTGTGATTAAAACGAGTCCATACTTGGATAATATTTATTTTTCGTTTCAACATCTAACAGTCGTCATCGAGATGACGGATGTTCATTTTGCAGTCGACCTAGTTCGACGCTTAAGCCAAGCACTATTTTACTATGTTGGCGACAATATTTCTTGATTTAAACGTCGCGCGTCAGCCATTCTCATTCAGTGAGGGTCGAACTACCTCTGACAAACAAAAAAGCGGGCGTCTAGCACCTAATAAAACGGAAGTTTAAACGCGCAGTGCCAGAGCAGGGTGGAAGGCTTGTTCATCGGCATTCCCCGTTCTCATACACCTGACCTTTAGGCGCGACAAGTTTACTGAAGCGCTCGGCGCGACCTATATAGTCACTGGGCCTGCAGTACGCCGCGCTCACAGCCCTCACGGCCTCCGAGACGCGGCCATTGTGAACGACCGCAATTGAGCTCTTCACGTTACCGCGCGCGTCGAATAATGTTCTCCAACAAATGTCATCTCGACACAAGTACTCGCGACACGATATTGTTATTGTTGTGAGATGTTCTACCTCACCGTCTGCACAAAGCCTATCCGGCTTTAAGCGGTAGCTTTTATTGTCTTGTTAAACCTAGCGAACTTTATGAATAATTAAAGCATTACGTAACTTACATTACACACTACTTACCTGTACATGCGACTTTAAAATTTGCAGGATAAGGCTGAATATAATGCTGGTAAAGTGAAAACTAAATTAGTTCAAAGTAAACACAACGAACAGGGAATCTATGTAATTAAAACAAACAAGACGTTAATAGCTGCGTTGTTGATGTTTTTCCACCAACTGTAAGAAAAACAAAGCATTTTCGTTCCGTTTCCATTATTGCATATACGCTTGAAATGACAGATTTGCAGAGCGATATATGCAGCATTTTATCCCAGACTGTCGCGCCCTTATGCGTTCTTGAATAAACGGATCTGACGTCTGCACTGTAATACATGTGTTTAGGCGCTTTCGTTACGTGACCGCGTGGATTAGATGTGTATCGTAGACGTTTTGTTAGTAATAGCTTAACACACAGGTCATCTCGCACGGAGCCACCCGAGCTAACAGGCGTGATGCGCGCGGCCACGGACGATATAATCGATTCACTCGTGTGTCCACCGCCGCCCAGCGAGCCGCCAGTCATCTCCGACGACATGATATCCGGCCTCATCGTACCAGCACCCGCCTGGAGTAAGTACATTATAATACCAGACCACTTTATTTCATCAAACCTTGTTAACTTGCACCAAATATAGGTTTATATGTAAATAGATACATATTTACTTCTGGTGATCCTGATGTACAAGAGCTACAGTAGCGAGAGTCGAGTGAGATTAGGGACATAATCTGCCTGACTAAGTTCACATATTTTAATTAGAAAATTTGTCATATAAAGTATTTGAAATTTTTATATACAACTATCCTTTACGATAGCGACAAAGCTTTTTATCCCGAAATAGTTTGAAATGCCGTGGGGATCGAAAGCCCTCTGACATACCAATTTTCACACGAGTGACTGGTTCTAAAAGCATCTTTACCTAATACCAAATGTCGATAGAAATACGTACGTTATAGTTACAGGTATAAACGTAATCCCTATTGTACTTAAAATCCATACACATTACGCATCGATAATACTAGGTAGGTATATCTTGTGTACAGACAGTCATTATTAAATTATGAAAATCTTGGTTGGCTTGGAAACAATGCCAAGCAATACATAAAAGGAATAATTGAAGACATACTTATTAACCGCTATATGTACCTACTACAATTGTAAATACCCGTTTGAAATGATTTATTATTTTGAAGGTATGAATGTGTGTATTAACATAAATCTTTATTTACACCAACAAATTTTATATACTCATGACAGGGAGCTTTAGATTATGTTTACAAAATTCGGTCACATTTAATTATTAAGATGTGTAAGACCATAAATAAGAGAGAAATAGATAAGAGAGAGAGCTTCAATTTGGTTTATTCTAACATAGATATCTGCATGTAAATGTATGGTGTTTTGGGGCCCTACCAAGATCTTCGGGGGCCCAAGCCGACCTCACCTGCAAGCCGGTATACCTACTGATTAACGGACGAGGCTCTGGTGCTGGTTTCGGGATTGGGAGGTCATACGACAGTCACTTCAATAAAAGCCGTAAAAGCCAAACCAATAGAAGGAGAAGGAGTAAACGTACCACGGGCTCCGCGGTGAAAGCCTCGGTTACAACCGGAATAACGCTGGAGAATGATGATGATCTAATAAATTTATAAAAGTAAGTAAGTACACGAAGCCATGGTATACCTTTGTTAATATATTTCAATACCACAATACGAAAATTGTCATCGTGACGCGGCTATGTGCTGCAGAGAAGGATAGGGTCGTATTACACACAAGCTAAAAACGTTTCCAAAATAATCTGCCCAGTCATCGGAGGTGGTAATGAGATTAAGAGGGAGTTATGAAATTAATGATGAATGTTCAAGCTTTGTGTATAATATTAATATTTGTAAGTCTATACCTAAAGACTCTACTCCAGATACAAATATGCTGTATGTATGTTTATTATGTGACTATTTTAATCATGTTTCACAGAAGTGAGGGCGTAAATTAAGATGAGTTTGGTTTTTTAAGCAAAATAGTTTACGGGTACAATAAACGGCTGCCTCGATGGTATCATAAGAACAAGTTTGCACTTATAGTTGCGTGCAATTGTGAGGAGTGGAATCCGATTTTCGAGTCGAGTGAAGTGTTATTGAGTTATTCTGTAGAGAAATTCTTAGTATGAATACTGTTGCGGAGCTATTAGACAAGTGCAGGTGTACTGCGCACGCACGAAGATACTTCGGCAGAATGATAACGCTAAAATAGCCATGGTGTTAGTTCTCCATTAAAAAGGTACCATTCAACTCAGAGTGCAGATATGTGATCATCCTGCAGACTAATGCGCTTTTCAGGGACTTAAAAACACATTCATAATATAGTTACAAAACTATATGCGGTACACTATGAAAAGGTTACAGAATGAAAATGTTACACTTATAAATGTGGTATTGAATCTGTTAATCGTTATCACTTTCAATTGTGTAACATATATATATATATAACAGATATTAGTCTGTTAACAGTGTTGATAAGTGTTAACCGAAATGCTATGTTGCCAAATTTACTATCCTATTATATTTATAATCTAATTTTATAAATAAAGGTATTTTGTACACCCCAAGTACTTTAGGACGTTATTTCTCTTACACTTATTAACACATATAACACGTACCACTTTGAATATGGTACACTGTCGTATTTGTTATATTTATAAATAGGTTTCTTCTAAAACAGTTTCAAAAAACAGTGTTAAAACACTGTATTACGGTTACAGTTTGGGTTCCTAGCGCTTTTAAATTAGACAGCTATTTAGAGTTTGGGAGCATAAAGTAATCGGCGCAACAACGCTATATATATATATATATATATATATATATATATATATATATAAATGAATCGCAAAATGTGTTGGTAAGCGCATAACTCAACACCACCTGGACCAATATGGCCAATTCTTTCTTTTAAATGTTCGTTGAAGTCCAAGGATGGTTTTTGCGGAGAGAAAAGTTTAATAAAATTGCATAAAAAAAACCGTACCCGCAGGGGGAACGCACAGGTAGATTTCGTGAAGCAATTAATATTATTTTATATAGAGAACTACGGGCTTTAAACAGTTAAATTTTTTTTTCTCGAAAACGGTAACTTTTAGCGAAAAACTTTTCAGACATTTATTTTAGACTTAAAAATGGCCTATCGATTAAAAATGTTTCCTACGACAAGAATGTTCACCGGTTAGAAGTTATGATTTTTTTCCCGAAAAAATTTGGTTTTTCCCCCTCCACTTTTAGTTAAAGTTTTAATCTTATAGGTTTATAATTAAAAGTTGTTGGTATTCATGTATACTATGGGATAAAATTAGAACGGTTCGAATATATTTCATGGAACTTGAAATTTTGAGGAAAAACTGATTTCACAAAAAGTGAGGCCCTACCGTCCCCTTAGGCCGAATCCCACCCGTTCACGAACTTAAACTAAGTTTACACCCAAGCAATTTTTGACCGCAGTTTGAAAGCGATCGGGGCAAAAATGCGACCGTGAAAGTGCCGCAAATTTTGGGTAGTGGAACCATACATACATATATATATATATATATATATATATAAACTTTTTGATCAGTGGTCATTTCGGACTCAGGGGGTCATAACTAGACCTCCTATGAAGAATTTTTTTTTAAATTCGACAGTAGTCAAGAAACCAATAGGTTAAAATTACAGTCATGTTTGGAATTAATAGGTGTCACGGGGCGAAGTATGCCACGGGCGAAGCTGCGGGGGACAGCTAGTATATATATATATTTAGATATATCATCATCATCATCATCATCATCAACCTATTCTAGTCCACTGCTGGACATAGATCTCCCCTAATGAGCGCCATAGCGCCCTGTCTTTAGATATATATTGAATATATATATATATATATATATATATATATATATATATATATATATATTCAATTAATAAGTAAATTCAACAACTAATCTCTTAAAATATTGTAATAACTGTGTGAACATATATATTTAAATTTCATGTATATTTGTAAATAATTTATAATATATAATCTGAATCACGGAAATGGCTTCAACGATTTTTATGAAATTTTGTATATAGGAGGTTTCGGGGACGATAAATTGTTCTGGCTAGGTTTCATTTTTAGAAAACGTCAAGAAAAAAACCAGGTCACCCAGATATTTATATTTCAAGAGAGTACCTGCTTGTCCTGCTCAAAAATAAAAGCAAATTGCACTATGTAATTTTTATTGTAGTGGTCATTATTTAAAACTACTGATCCGAAATTTGTTACTCTGTGTAAGGATCTGCAGTTATATATTTCATCGCTCGTGTTCCAGTAATACGAGACGAGAGGCAATTATAACGACATATTGACTCGACGTGTAGTTGTTGTTTGTTTTATGACAGCTATAAAAGTATCGAGTGCGGCTTGATGCGGCCCGACTCCGAAGCGGGAGGTGGAAACAATAGCAGGCACCCATAACCGCAAACAGATTATTTATTACGATATTCGCTCCTAATGAAACTGCTGGTGTATGATTAAAATTGATTGATTGAAACAAACTTATATACATTTTAATTAAAGTAACAATTTGCTTTCTCACAAAGATTACTATAATAAATACTAAATAGATTAATACAATTTTTTTTGTTAGATACTGTTTCATATTTTAAAAAATTACCGAACTTGTAGATCGATAGATAAGTTATTCCTAGAATAAAAATCACTCTGTTTATGCATTATTTAAGTAGTTAGAGTATTATCGATAAAATTGAAATGTTATAAAACGTGAAGTATGGTTAGTGTTGTACTAATTCTATAATAAAAAAACAGTAATTTAGATAAGCTGTGACCCCGCCTAGGGCTATTTGCGCCCGGTGTTGATTTAGCGCGCCCAAAAACTCATTGTGTGACTCTTGTTATAAAGCGGCGTTTATATGGTACTTTCATCACGAACATTGTAATTTCCTCTCGTGTTATTGAAAACTGGAAGTCCCTCTTTAAATCCGCCATTTTGCACATTTTGATTTCATATTTCTTAATCTTTGCGTATTAAAAAAGGATTTATGGATATGATGAATGGAGACGGCTAAATGATCGTTAGTATTTTATTGACATGTAAGATCCGCGAGTGTGTGCCGAAGTATTTTTACGTTCGACAATATCAAGCGGCTTTGAATTTCAAATACAAAAGAGATAAGAAAACGTAATATGGCAAACGGTTATAAGTAAAAAGTAAGGTTGGAAATGCGTATATACGAGTATTAATCTGAATCTTTAAATTTGAATTAGCGATAACTCTCAAGGAATTTTAAATGACCTTTTAGAATATAGGCGAACTCGGTTATGCGTATATAAGAAATTTTACCCATTTTGTATAACTAAGTAAAAAATGTTGGATCACAATGTACCTACTGTATCGTCTAAAGTATTCAACTGACTACTAGGTAGTACTATCCTACTAATATTATAAAAGTGAAAGTTTGGATGTATGGATCTTTTCTTACTTTTTCACCCAAAAACGGCTGAACGGGTTTGAATTAAATTTGTCACAGGGATAGTCTGAAATAGCACATATGCTACTTTTTATCTCAGTAATAGGTTCCAATGGGAAGCGGAAACGGAAACAGAATTCCACCAGGTGGAACCGCGGGCAACAGCTAGTAGAATAATACTAAGATATACTACTTGCTAGTGTTGTCAAAGGATTTGTTTTTAAACACACTTTTTTTTTTATTTATATAAAGAAACAATCGCATGTGCTTCTAGCCCAGTGCAGATAGCTATAAAAACGACAAAAAAGGAAAAAGATTTATAACAGCATGTGACCTGTAGGAAATATAGCGAAAATGAAGGGAAAAGAAAATTGAACTCGATACGGGATGCATTTTAAAAGTGAAAGATGGTTTTTAACGACTTACAATTGAATGAATTGAATATAAAAGTTGGTAATAATAAGATCTATATATAGACCATTTTTCACATAACTTTAAAATATTTCGATAAAAATCTTAAAAACTGGTTTTTTAGTTTTATGTTCTTAACTGCCACAAAAGCTCTTTTTTCCTTCTCGAAATTTGGTGGAAACTTGCCTTCTTATGTTTGAAAAACGTTCCAATAGTTTTTTAATAAATGTATTCATAATTACGTTTTATTTTGATGTGAAGTCCAAGTCTATAAATGAGACTTAATAAAGTAATTTTTATATCTGTTGAAACGTCTATTTTTATATGGTGTAAAAAATAAACATTTCTCTGAGGAAATTTTCCAGGAAATGTGTAAAACTTAAAAAAACTACTAAACTAAAAAAAAAAATTATTCTGGAAATTCTTCATTATTTACAGCGGAATTTCTTATAAATCCCAGATTTAATGTTGAGATATAAAAAATCTAATTGTAATAATAAAAAACAGTTCATTTTACAATTATTCAATGTTACATATAGTTTCAGCTACAGAAAAGGGACAACTACCATATTTATTTTATTATTATTTATTTAAAGCGACATTATTGGAGTAATTTCGCCATAGGAACCCTAGTATTTTCAGTTGATCGCATTTCCTGGCAAAAAAAACCACACAAATGTCTTTGTGATTTTCACACCGTATAAAAATAGACAACATCAACAGATATAAAAACTTTTTCACTTAAAAAAAAGCTTTTTAAACCTCGAGTTTAATTTTTAGACTTAATTTTCGAGTGAAAATTAGGTCTCTTTTTTGGTTAAGCATCATAATAAAACATAAAAAAGAAAATATTGGTTGAAAAAATAATTTAACCTTATTATTATTTACCTAAAACTTTTACCTATTTTTCAATAGGAAGTCTAATTTCGCTGCAAATCGTTCAACTTTAGAACACACCCCGTGTCACTCCCGTACTTCAAATCGGCTTTAATTTATTATTTTTCCGTCATTTTCGCCATATTCCCTTTTATTTCCAAGAGGTCTCATGCTGTTATAATTTTTTTTTCTCTCCAAAAAGCTATCTGCACAGGACTATTGGTGAATCTGTGGACTAGGCCTTTTTTTTAAAGATGACATTTCATTCCTAACTTAAACCATTACTTTTCGATTATATAAATAGATTTAAACTATAGCGAACATAGACATTCATTGTAATGAATTCCTTTTCGTTAGAAATCATTATTAGTTAGAGATTAAATATTTCTTAATCGTTATAAAAATTTAATGTCTGTGTTTGCCTAGTATAGCTTAGAGAGATAAGATAATATTTTATAGGATAAGTTGCAATCAAAAGTCCCATTAACTATAGTGAAATAATAGAATTGGGAATGTATATTTGCTGTTAAAACAATCAAAAATCATGAATCCATAATTCAAGCTATGCATAGCATAGGTCTTGATAGCGCTGTGTAGTATATTCCATTATGTATCAAATCATTCTCAAACTACATAACAACTAGTTACTACTTGTACTGGGGTGCGACTGGTTGGATCACCTCCAAGTTTGGTGCACCCTGGGCAACGTGGGCGGTGACGTATCATTGATTGCTCCTCTGGAGTAGCTGGCGTCAACGTCAACGGCCAAGAGTCTGACCAACCGGCCCTTTTCAGGGCCAGCTGACCCCATTGCACGAGGGGGTCGGGGTATGGCGGGGTATGTTCTTATATTTGTCTATGAAGTAAACTTTGTTAATCAAGTTTCTGCTGCAATTACTTCATTTCTTATAAGACATGTGATTATCTAAAAGATAAATGAATTTCCTTCATTGGTTTTGGGTAACGTGAATTCTCTTCATTGGTTTATATGAATAAAATTTAATGACATCACAGGTAAGGAGTTGTACAGTCCTGACGCGGATGGCCACGGTGGCGACACGGTGAACTCTGGCCCACCCAAAGTCAGCTCTAGAACTAATTCCTTCGAGATTGAAAATCTACTCAAGGTATTTTACAAAATAAAATAAAAAAATACATTATCACGCTCATCACATACACGCCTCCGCGACTTAATCCTGAATTCAATTATCTATCTCGCCGAGAATATTCCCATTTTATTTCGTTAACGTACCCGCATGGTAATGTCTCTCTTGAAAATAATATAATCGTCTCTGGAGATTCAGCCAGCGTCCCCTATTATATCCCTTCCTCTACCTTTAGCAAATTATCTATATCTACCGATTATCTTGCTGTAGCTGTTTTCGAATATAATACACGTAATCTCTCAAGTACAGTTACCGCCAAATTGGATCCTTGTAACATGACATACTACTCACATATTGTTAATTTAATGTCAGAAACATAAAGTAATTCGGCAATAAAAAAACGTTTCATTTATTAATAAAGTAGCTGCCCGGCAAATTTCGTGCTGCCGTAGAATTAAGTTATATTAGTTACCTTATCAGCTGAATTCATTTCGTGAATGTCTCCTTGCACCCCGGCATTAAAGACCCGAGACGGCGGTGTGAGGTTTTGGTCAGTTAAGTCCGACATAAACACCCCCGCTAGCCGGTGGGGGCCAACCGTGGCGATTTCCACATTTAAAAAACTATAAAAAGGCACAGTATAGGTGGAGACAAATCTAAAGAATTAAAGATAATGAAATGAGTCCACCCGTTCTTGAGTCTATCCCGGTCATCACTAACACGACTTTGTTTTATATATATAGATATTTCATTTTTATATGAAATAATATAAATTGCGTATACGAGGGAGGATCACTCATGTTTATTTGGTCCGTCTTCACTAAAATAACAAAACCTAACTAATAAAATTACATAAATTGCGTATACGAGGGAGGATCAGTCATGTTTATTTGGTCCGTCTTCACTAAAATAACAAAACTTAACTTTAGTAAACAGTTCATATCATTAGTGTACCATTTATAAACGTAATGTAGGGGTTTATGTGTATAATTACGAGCAAATACTTTGAGCTGTTAGAGCTGTGTTTTCTAACCCGGGCCTTCTCCACAAATTACTTAGAGATTACCATTTTTACATAAAATCGTCCTGCAAATGGTTACAGTGGTTATAAAGGTTTTTGGAAACATTTTTAAAGAATAATATCAACAAGTTCTTAATGATTCTGCTGTGTAACACACCTCTGTCTACTCCTTCTGGGATACAGGCGTGAAGTTATGTTATGTTTTTATTATTTTTTCATTCTCTACCATATTATAAAAAAAAAAAAAATCAACTCCAGCACTTCATCAAGCAGGTTATTGCACTGTTTGATGCCAAATGTGATGTGACAGAGCGCGGAGCAGGTGACCGGTTGGTGCCGCTCTCCAGCGGAGACGCGGCGTGGCAGCCCTACTGGCAGTGTCGCCAGCGCCGCTGCCGGCACTCCCTCGCGACATCTCTCTGACGTAGACAAGCTTAAGAAGGTGCTTCTTGAATTGGTTGACACGGAACGCGCTTATGTTAAGGTAATTTTTTTTAATCACTTTTCCGTACCGACCCTTACATAGATTTGTTGCATTTAGGATTGAAACCGCTGAGTAACTTCTCATGGTGCACTCTTTGCAAAGGAACAAACAACGTCCATATTCAATCAATCAATCAATTAGCCTCCATATTGCCTATCCATATTGATCTTCGTTATTAGCAGAGAAAAGTGAGGGGGATCCCACAGAAGCTATGGATATGAATATGGAAGGCAGGGAATCGGGTGCTACGTATATGATCTTCTAAATGGATAAAGTTGGAATAGACAAGGACATGTACTTTATACTACTATAAGGAAGAACCCTCAATTAAAAGTTGACTTAGACAATTTATTGATGGCGGGCAAAACGGTGATGATTATTATGAATAACTATCTATACTAAATACTTTAACTATGATTTGATTAAGAATATTATAGTTGCGTACGTATATGTTCATATAAGTGTGTTACGCACTTAACTCTATTACGGTCTGTACATATCGAAATTATAGTTTGACAGTTACGTTTGTGCCACTCAAAAAGAATTGTAACATGATTTATGCACACGAGTTACGCCATGATATAAGCATCCATTACAATACTCTAAGTCAAAGTTAGCAGTCAACTTGGTAACAAAGCGACAACTAGTTATCTATAGATGTATTTAGCAACTAGTTCGGAACACATTCGCAGCTACGAAGTTACCTCCAACTCAAATTGGAATAACTTGAGCTGCGGGTAGTTTGCTCCTGAACTGAATAAACGACTTTTATGTTTTTCGAATCTAATTACTTTTTCACGATTCCATCTTGCAATTCAGATTATACAGTGGAAGGTAAAGTAATGGTAGAAAGTTGTCTCCTTTGATTCAATAAATATTCATCAAGGTGAAATGTTTTGATTGATTTATAAAATGTATTTAAAACTTTCTAAAGTTGATCGCACATCTTTCATTGTCTAACTACCAAAAGGAGTTATTTTCGAATTTACTTTCTAATTTGACGTACTTAATAATAAATGTGGCTCTCAAAGTCGACATGAATAAGGTAAAAATTTCTATAGGTTGGCAGATTGATTACGATGGGACGATTAAAAATTTCAAGGATTTACGCTTCAGATGTAAAGATTCCATCTTTTATTATATTCTCATTAAATGAATTTATTTATAATATAAGTAGGTACCACCTACCACCTACCTTTTTTTTTATTTTATCGTGCGGAAATCCCTTCGGATACCCCCCCGCCGGCCAGCGGGGGCGGTTATGTCGGGCTTGCACCGACTAAAACCGCACGCCGTCTCGGGTCTTCAGACGCCGGGGTGTAAGGTTACCCATAGAGCATATCCCTCGCACCCCAGCTGACCCTGGGCCATCTCACCACTAACAGCATCGCTCATCCTGTCTCCTCTGAAAGCAGAGGAGTACGGAGAGCGATGTGTTCCCGCCACGTTGGGTATTGGCCGACGATCAATGCCAACCCTATGAAGGGGTGAAGGGGAAGCCATTGACCGCCGCCCAGGGTGTACCGGCCGCTCCGATTCCGTTCCCCCCGGACTGCAGCGGGATCGGAATCGGAGCGACACTCGAGGAGGTTACCCAACACACACCCCACCTACCACCTACCTAATTTGATAAATTACAAGACGGACAGGTGCGCGTAACATAGTAAGGAATGGTATTACTTACAGAATCTCAACAATTTACTGGAGAACTACCTGGAGCCGTTGAAGAAAGAAACTTTTTTATCAAATGCCGAGATCAATGCTTTGTTCGGAAACATCCAAGAGATAGTAACTTTCCAAAGACAATTCTTACAAAACTTAGAAGAAGCGCTAGAGGCTGAACCTAACTTCCATCACTTTGAATTTTCTAATCAGTTCAAGGTATAGTAAAAGCTTTTATTAATCTTATAATATCTCTTCATATCATAAGAATTGAATATACTACTAATAGTATTGTATTTTTTCAGAATGTGCTCTTCGCGGTTGGAAACGCTTTTCTGTATTATGTTAATCATTTTAAATTATATAGCTCGTTCTGTGCTAGTCATAGCAAAGCGCAGAAAGTACTACATCCAAGTAAGATTATTTTGAACATTGATATATTATTTTTTATACATTTTTTATGGCAATATAACTATCATTATATTTTGTAGATGAAGGCAATCAAGCGTTACAAGAATTTCTTGCGGCCAGGAATCCAAAACAACAACATTCATCAACTTTAGAATCGTACTTAATAAAACCTATTCAGCGAATATTAAAATATCCGTTGTTACTGCAACAATTAAGAAATTTGACTGATGTTAATTCTGAAGAGCATCTTCATTTAGTGGGTAAGGAGCTTTGCCATGAAGGATATCTTAAGCAGCAATTGTTTGTCATTATCCAATTACTTTTTTTACAGAGGCTCTAAAAGGTATGGAGAAAGTTGCTGAGCACATCAATGAAATGCAACGAATACATGAAGAATATGGTGCTATATTTGACCACTTGTTTAGACAACATCAAAAGTCTTGCAAACAACCTATAGATTTAAGTCCTGGTCTGTACCTCACTAAATAATGTTAATGACGTCACAAATCTTTTTAACACCTATAATTTTAACAAATATTAATTATTTTCCAGGTGATTTGTTATACTACGGAGGCGTAGAATGGTTAAATATTTCTGACTTTTTAGGAAAAATAAAAAAGGGATTGGAATTGCACGCTATGTGCTTTGTATTTAAATCAGCCGTTGTCTTCCTTTGTAAAGAGAGACTGAGACAGAAGAAGAAACTAATGGTACGTTACTTCTGTGTGCAAATTATTTAATAATATTATTTTTGATGATCGGCTAAAATTAACCTTTTAGGTAGAGAAACGTCATGTATATACAATTCATTGTTGGAAACGAAAATTACACTGTAAGAAATTGCAACTAATTTAATTATTATTTTCTACAAATACTAACTTAAAATTCTAGGGGGTTTCATCTAAGAACAATTCCAACGAGGTGGAGATTATCCGGTATCAAGTATTAATTCCGGTAACAGAAGTGCAAGTTCGTGCGTCGTCCGCTAAGGATATGGACAGCCATTTCCTTTGGGAGCTCATACATCTACGAAGTCAATTGCAACGACGATCCGAGAAAGTTTACGTACTCTCTAACAGGTATGTGAATTATATATACATAAAGCTTAACTTCTGTAATGTAAATTAAATGTTTTTAATTTTAATGCGTAATTTATTTATTTATTTGACTACGACTGAAAGTATACCTATAGGTACTTAATTGTCTTAAACAGAGACATAGGGACTTGTGTGTGCATAAACTTGAAATCCTATACTCCTACTTTGTTGCTCAATCACGCTCTAACAGCTGAACGGATCTGGCTGAAATTGGGTACAGGGATAGATTAGAGTCTGGAATAACACATAGGTTCCGAATTAAATAAATAAAGTTTAATAGTAACACCAACAATTCAACATAGTTCGGGTACTTTGAGTTAACTTTCACTTCAAACTACAAGACAACAACCATCTTTAGTCTCCCCGTGACCATGGCTGCTGAAAAGCAACCGAAACGTCGGGATCAATGTAAAATATAAAATAACAACAAATAAACCGCGATAGAATCCGTTAAAAATAGTTTTATTCAATGTGTAACATTCGCGTAAACTTCCGACAATATCATAATTAAAAATGTTTAGATACATAGTTATGCATATCTAAACCTAGTATAAATAAATATTACCTTTTGTCTACAGCTAAATCTAATGTTATGAGCAATAAATAAAAATTTAAGAGTATCAGTATTGCACTTCACAATTCTTTATTTCCCAATTTACCACGAGATTATGTTAGAGCTCTACCCACTAATAGAAATGGACTTATAAAATTCGTGCTTTGAATTTTGCAACAGATAAAACTGAGAAAACCTAAAATATTAAATATTTTAGGTATTATTAGTTGCGCTAAAGTTGGTTGACAAATTTAAATACCTGGGTCATATACTGACTGATGACCTCAAAGATGATGAGGACATAGAGAGAGAGCGTAGGGCGTTGGCGGTGAGAAGCAATATGCTGGCTCGCAGGTTCACTCGATGTACAGAACTAGTTAAGATAACGCTTTTTAAGGCATTCTGTCAATCTTTCTACTCGAGTGGCCTTTTTTTTTACGTGCGGAAATCCCTTCGGATACCCCCCCGCCGGCCAGCGGGGGTGGTTATGTCGTGTATCGACTAAAACCGCACGGTGTCCTCCCCTAGTGTCCGTTGCCGGGCACCCCGGGTAAGCCCTCGAAAGGATAAAGGGTTGCCGGCGGACTTTGGCCGCCACCGCGGCCTCGCCTGGTGGGGTCGGGTTCTATCCCGTTTCGGTGAGTTGGCAGGCGTGTGTAACGCACACACGACACGCCTCGCCACGGCCTGCTTCTGTAAGGACGGCGAGTCGGGCAACTGCCGTCCTCAGGCCCCGATCATGGAGGGTGAGTTATACGCAGCGATCCTACAACACCCTGCGTATTAAATATAACAATGCTTTCAGAATGCTGTTTGATTTTGACATGTTTGCTGAAATGCGAACTGACGGATTCAAGGCGATAATTCGTAAAAAAGCTACTTCCTTGCTACAACGCCTGCGCAATACCAACAACAGCATTCTGAAAGTCATTGCCCATAGGTTTGACTGCCCTATCCAAAAACATTGGGTAAGGGTAGTCAATGGCAACTTGTGATTTCAATGTAATTGATGCCTACTAACAATACTAACATAATTCTAAGCAGATTGTTACTAATATACTAACACTATGGACTTAAAATGGTCTGCAATAAATTATATTATTATTATAGCTGCAGGCATGTCGCACACGCGTTGGTGAATATTACTGTGTGTTATGACAACAGAAACACTTGTACTAAAAGGGAATTTATTCGTGCAGCACGGCGGATTTCCGAAATGCGTTCCTGAAGACGATTCGACAGATCATCCGCGAATCCGTGCGTAACATGTCGCTGCCCACCACGCGGCCTGCGCCTATGCCCCCACGCGCTCCGCACACGCTGGACCGCGATACTTCTAGGCCCAAGCACCAGGTAATAGACTTTTTGAAATTACGAAATATAAATCCCAGAGTGTTTCGCAGTAATCGCTTCTGTGCCAAGATGCTGTAAAGATGTTCAACGTTTCTGAAACCGATTTTTTTTTATATGTTTAGTAGAATTTTTTTCACCCATTTTTTGCCATTTGGCAACGGAACCCTAAAAATGGTGGGTGGTAGGACACCCACCATTTTTAGGGTTCCGTTGCCAAATGGCAAAAAACGGAACCCTTATAGATTCGTCATGTCTGTCTGTCTGTCCGTCCGTATGTCACAGCCACTTTTTTCCGAAACTATAAGAACTAAGTATGCTGTTGACTCTTGGTAAGTAGATGTATTCTGTGAACCGCATTTAGATTTTCACACAAAAATAGAAAAAAAACAATAAATTTTGGGGGCTTCCCATACTTAGAACTAAAACCGCTTGTCTGCCACCTTAGTGGTATAAAAAAAAAAGTGTACCCCGTAACTTCTAAAATAAGAGAAAAAAATATAAAAAATATACCATGTAAAATTCCACCGAAAATTGGTTTGAACGAGATCTAATAAGTTTTTTTTTTAATACGTCGTAAATCGTAAACCACAATTTACCTTTCATTCAATCAACTCAAATATGAAAATTTTACTTGCTGCTACGGAACACTTCATGGGCAAGTTCGGCTCGCACTTGGCCGGATTTTTAAATATGTTATTGAGCAGCGGAAGAGGCCCATTGACCACTCTCACTATACTTTGGCAATTTATTTTAATAAAAGAAAATAAAGAAACTTGTATTATATAATTGGAATAATTATAATTAAGAATCAAACGAACTTAGCTAGTGAAGTTTGATATCTAATTATACGAGTGGTTTTGACCGAAGATGATTACAGTTTACATGCAGCAGTACGCCAGTTCATGCTGTCCAATCACACTTTTAAAGTTATAAAAATAGAAATATTTTGTTCCATTTTCAAAAATAAAAGTTGTTTTATTGACTCCTCCCCTACCACAGCGCGCCCCGCCATCGCCATATTGGATGGTGCTTGCGTTCGTCATTCTTCAGAGTATTTTTTTTTTTTGATAGGTATAAGGGTTTTTAGGAAGGGGTGGGAGTGTAACCATCTTCGGTCAAGACACTCGTATAATTAGATATCAAACTTCACTAGGTAAGTTCGTTTGATTCTTAATTATACTTCGTATCTCTCCCGAAGATGATTACAGTTAACATGCAGATGTTTAGAGCATCAAAAAAAAGCGGCCAAGTGCGAGTCGGACTCGCTCAAGAAGGGTTCCGTAGCAGCAAGTAACATAATTATGTTTTTTTTTTAATTTTATATTTGAGTTGTTGAATGAAAGGTAAATTGCGTTTTACGATTTATGACGAAAAAAACGACTTAGTAGATCTCCTTAAAACCAATTTTCGGTGGAAGTATACATGGTAATGTACATCATATATTTTTTTTAGTTTTATCATTCTCTTATTTTAGAAGTTACAGGGGGGGACACACATTTTACCACTTTGGAAGTGTCTCTCTTCCAAACTATTCAGTTTAGAAAAAAATGATATTAGAAACCTCAATATTATTTTTGAAGACCTATCCACACACACATAAATAAATAAATACCACACACGTATAGGTTTGATGAAAAAAAAATTTTGAGTTTCAGTTCTAAGTATGGGGAACCCCCAAAATTTAATGTTTTTTTCTATTTTTGTGTGAAAATCTTAATGCGGTTCACAGAATACATCTACTTACCAAGTTTCAACAGCATAGTACTTATACTTTCGGAGAAAAGTGGCTGTGACATACGGACGGACAGACAGACAGACATGACGAATCTATAAGGGTTCCGTTTTTTGCCATTTGGCAACGGAACCCTAAAAAGGAAATAAAAAAGCATTGAAGTGATTTATGAACGTAATAGGAATAATGTTTTATTTTCATAATCAACACTTATTAAGCAGCTCCTCATATACATTGTACTTAGTTACTCATCTAAATAATGCGTCTACAAATTCGGTTTCTGCTTGATTGGATACATTTTTATTATAATATTTTAAAAATACATGGGGAGACTCAGTCCAACCTGCCGCTTTCTTTATAATTTCCAGGTTGACGCCTGCTCTGTACGCAGCCGACGTCGAGGCATGTCTAGTGCTATGAGCGCTATACATATTTATGTCTATGCCACTTTTTTCTAATATTGATTTTACCCAATGAGATAATGTTTGAGGGCCTACTCTTGTGTGTGGTTTTTGATAGCTAATAAAAAGGCATTCCTTTTGAGGTCGTAAGTCAGAAGTAGCATCGATATAGTGTTTAATAGCTAACGCTGGGCACGTTGCAGGGTTTTCTATGATGTATGGTAATGTAATTAATGGTTGATCCCTGCCGGGTCGTGAGGTTTTTATTAAATCTTCCCCCTATTACCCGTGGTCCCACCGGAACGTCCCACTGGTGGGTCCACGGGGAATTTTTTTTACCCGTAGTCCCACCGCACTGAAAAAAATTCAAATTTATTCAATCGGCAAATTCCAGTGGTACCACGGGTAATCGAATTCGGTAGACCCACTGAACTAGAGATGTGCCAAAAAGTGAAAGAAAAAATGAAATGAAATGAAATAATGTAATCATGTACCTAGGTCACAAAATGACACTTATGATCGTTAAAATTATTTATCAAAATTAAATAAAACAACAAACAAAAAATTACGTCTCAAGTAGAAACCTAAATTCTTTTAACTTCAATGAAACTTCTAATCCTGTGGTTTTTGTGATTAAATCATCTTAACTTTTCTAATACTAAGCCAACCGTAGCACCACCCGCCACTAACTCCATTTGTATTTGTCTTATCCAATCATCATTTTCTACTGCAACTCTTGACCTTGTTTTGATTCTTGTATTATTTTTAAAATTTGTCAATATCTTTATTTCATTTAATAATCGTAGTATGTTAGTATTTTTTTAATTTAATTTTTTATTTATTTTGCTGTGCCAAGATTCACATACATTATTTGTGCGATGTCTTTTTCCGAAAACACTAAGAAATTTACATACATCCCTTGATAGCCATTGTTTCTTAACATAACGTAAAAATTTATTAATTTTATCACCATTTGTGCTACTATATTCTTTCTGTATATATTCCCAGCCGCTTAAAAGATATTCATGGGGTAGCAAAGGTAGTGCCGAACACAATCCAATCAATCTGTTTTCAGATTTTGTTTTTCTGACTCCAAATATACTTTTGCCATTTCTCCACATTGCACGGGACCAGTGGTAATAACAACCAATGACATCTATATCAGCAAACACATCTAAAATGGCATTCAACGCAGCAAGCTCATAATCACAATGGCAAATTTGCGGTTTCCAATCCGGAAATTGACTTTTTATTAACCTAAACAATATATTGTAAGTTTCATTGGTTTTATTACTGAGTAAAGCATACAGTAACGGCTTTACATGTGTGGTACTATTTGTACTACCAAAATCACCATGCATGATAAACACCTGAGCAAATGGATATGGAGTGCATTTAAAAGTCGAGTCACCAAAAACTTCCTTAATATCATTAATGAAGGCTCTGTCTTCTTCCATACAAAAAACTAGAATTTTGGTATGCCCATCATAGTAATCTGCTACTACATATTGCGAGTGCTGCATTGGTACCTGAACTTCGTCGAAATTTTTAAAATTAAGTTTAGTTACTCCTACAGCTTTGTTGCGCGAGTCGTATAAACTATGCTTTGCATCTTCAAATTTTGGTAAAGGTGTAACTAAGTTGTATCCTTTCTGTTGCGTTATTTAAAGCCTCATCATATAATTGCGGTATTGGAACGTCCGTTCTTTGTGCATCATTTCTCAGTTCATTCATGACAATACTCATTTCATTTTGAAGCAACTTTTCAACACACGTGTGAGTACGTTGTGTTACTATCTGCATTTTCTGTAAAAAGAATTTAAAGTGTAGTCAATAAGTGCCGATGGTAAAAATATTGATTGCTAAAATGGAAAAAATATCAATAAAAATAAAGCGAATAGGCGACCCCAAGAAGTGAGAACTTTAGCATTATCTATATATAATAAAAAAAAAAGACGTGTGGCACTCGGGGACTGCCGCGATAAAGCTATTGCATAGCATTTTTTATGAACTTATGCAATTATAATAAATAATAATTTGAATTTGAATTTGAATTTGAATTTGAATTTCGGATTTCGGATTTCGGATTTCGGATTTCGGACTTCGGACTTCGGACTTCGGACTTCAGACTTCAGACTTCAGACTTCGGACTTCGAGTTCGAGTCCGAGTCCGAGTCCGAGTCTGAATTTGAATTTGAAAACTAACAACTTATGCAATTATAATTACTTACGTTAAGCGAAGCTACTTCGGTGCAGCTCGGCTCTTTTCGTGCGAGCTCGGAGGTGTTACCATTTTTCGTTACGGAATTTCTGGATTCGGTCTCCACGCTCAAGGCCCACGATAAAAGCTATGCAATAGCTTAAAATCAATTTATGTCATAAATAGATAACTTACATCATTTATAGTAATTGAACCGCTACATTTCTCACTGCGTTTCTTACTGCATGTCCAAATAGATGTAGGTGTTTTTTTATATTCTTTGTGTTTATAATATTGTTTACCATTTGTTCAGTTTTGAATTCTAGTCTAGCAACATTTCTCCCAACCGACAATCGAGCTGTCAAAAGTTCGTGTCGTAGTTTGCCCCCCTTGAAAAATCGTTCGTTGTGTCGTGTCGCGTCGCGCGCGAAAAAGCGTTAAATATTCCGTTTCGAATTTTGAATATATTTGTCGTGCCCTAAACTGCATTGGAGAGACCTTGCCACACCTTGACTGGCCTGAAGGAACTGCAAGAGCTGCTGATATACGGTGGTCAGGTAACGGGGAGAACGGTAAGTCTGGGCCAGCGCGTATTTCCCGGATCCTGCCACCCGAAGGTCGCCCTGCATGGCTGCAAGCACCAGGTCAGTACTTTCAGCAAGTCAAGGTTTAACTTTCACTTGATCTCCAAAATCGAGTATCAATTCGTATTACTTTCGTGTCGCCTAACTTTTAAAAATACAGTCCATTTATTAACATTTTGTTCCCTCGACCGGATTTTTGAGGAAGTAACCTGTGGATATTTCGTTATATTTTTGTTTCGTAGTAATTCCTGTGCATTTTGGTGTAAAATTTATCGTTTCGTATTAATAATTTTCGTCCGCCAAAAAGTAGGGTATTC
The DNA here is from genome assembly GCA_946251805.1 of Cybosia mesomella. Classification (NCBI taxonomy): domain Eukaryota; kingdom Metazoa; phylum Arthropoda; class Insecta; order Lepidoptera; family Erebidae; genus Cybosia; species Cybosia mesomella. The sequence continues at coordinate 18,764,484 of OX276393.1, read as the reverse complement.
TCATAATTATCGTTTCGCATTCCACAGTCTTTCGTTGTGCAAGTCATAATTTCGTTCGGAATTTAATTGAATTTAATAACTGTTTGAAAATAATAATTTAATATTTCGTATCAGTGTAAAAAATAGTGTTAAATTAATTCGAATAATAAAAAAATTAAAAAAACAGTTATTTAATATTTATCAGTATTGCCATAGACAACTTATCGGTATACAGTTTGTGCTGTCGTTAGGATCGTGATTCGGAACGCACCCTGACCATTATCTGCGCTTAGAAATATCTGTGCTAAAAGTGACATTGGAAGTTACTGAAGTTATAATAGAGGTTAATTCGTGTTTTGATTTGTTTATGTTGCGTATGATATTGTTTTCAGGACGTGTTTCGTGGTAATTGTATAAAAATGAGTCAAAACGGTGATAAGGAAATGTACCCAGCGGGTGTAGACATGCATCGAGTGGCCCGTGATTATGCAATAATGCGTTTAGAGTTTATTGAGAACTCCGATTTAGCAGGTTACATTGAACAGGATTTGTTAGACATTCAACGGGAATTTCATGAGGCTCAATTGCAAGTTATTATGGTATTGAGTCCTCAAGCTCGTGCTAGTGAGTGTCATGTGTCACACGAGTTCGAAAAGCGTCTGAAAGGTATTCAACTTAGATTGAGAAAAACTGTTGTGACCGAACCAAAACCTGTTGTGCAAATTGAGAGTTCGAATTTAGCTAAGCTCCCTAAAATCGTAATAAAACCATTTGACGGGAAACTTGAGAATTGGGTCACATTCAAAGAGTTGTTTGATTCTTTAATTCATAGTCGGGCATTGCCTAATGTAGAAAAATTACACTATTTGATGTCGAGTGTTCAAGGCGCGGCTTATGAATTAATTAAGAGCTTTCCATTGTCGGACGCGAATTATGACAGTGCTTACCAAACTTTGTGTAAGTATTATGATAAAAAGCGGCAAATACCGTTAGTGTACTATGAACGCTTATTGAGTTGTGAACCAGTTCGAACCAAAACAGACTTAGACCGGGTGTTCAGGACCTTTGAGGAAAATTTGAATATTTTGAACAAGTTTAAATTACCTGATAGAAACTTTATGCTTTATCATTTGTTGTGGTCCAAATTGGATGTCAGCACAAAGGAGGCGTTTGAGTTACAGCTTGATGCAGGCGAAGACATTCCGAAGTTCGAGGATTTGAAATTGTTTATTGAGCGAAGAAGTCAAGCGTTAGAAAATTCAAATCCTAGAACTAAGGCAACTATTTCTAGTACTAAAATTAAAAGTAAACCGTCGTTAATTGTGCCGTCTGTACCTACATCAAGTTGTCCGATGTGCGCTGCCTCCGGACATATTTTAGAAAAGTGCCCTAGGTTTATAAAGCTGACTCCGATGGAAAGGTTCTCGAAGGTGAAAGAGATCAAGCTTTGCATTTCGTGTTAGATGCCTTCACATACAATGAGGTTTTGCAAATCGAATGTTCGCTGTGAGAAATGTCAGTATCGTCACCACACATTGCTCCACTTCGACAAAACCAGTGAAACGGCCCCGGAGCCAAAAGCGAGTTCCTCGTTAACAACTTTATCGGTGCCCACTTGTAGCACGCAGGTTTTGTTTTCGACTGCCGTTGTTAATACTAAAAACAAACTTGGAAAACTGGTTCCCATCCGCATTTTGTTTGATTCGGGAAGTGCGTGTAACTTCATCACTGAGGCTGCTGCCAAGCAACTTGAGTTGCCAATAAATGACTGTCGGCAGTCTGTCAATGGCATTGGTCAGACTTCAGCGGCAACCTTAGGATCTGTTGTTTGTGAAATACTCCCATCTACAGGAGTATGTTCAAGTAGATTTTCGTTGGAAGCTTTCGTTTTGTCGCAAATTTGCTCAGATATGCCATCTGGTCAAATTGATATTTCGACCTGGAATCATTTGAGGAATTTAGTTCTCGCTGATCCTCATTTCTATGAACCAGGACCGATTGACATGTTGATCAATGTCAGTACTCTCGCGTCAGCCATTCAACCTGGTCTTGTGAAAGGCAAGGCAGGTCAACCTATAGCTATCAACACAGTGTTCGGGTGGATAGTAATGGGTGAGTGTGCTGTTAACACTTATCGTTGTCGTTCTCGTGACGATTCTTATATCGTGAATAAGGACTGTCTGTTCGTGTCGTCGTTGTCCTTGGACAATAACATAAAGCGGTTTTGGGAGATTGAAAATGTCGTTGCTCCTAAGCCTGCTACTTTGTCGAAAAGTGATTTGTCGTGTGAAAACCTTATGGGTGCTGCTTATTGTCGTAATCCTGAAGGTCGGATGGTCGTGCCGTTGACATTCGATGACCGTCAGGATAAGCCCCGGTTTTCCAACTCTCGTGAAATCGCGCTAAAGCGGTTCTTAAATTTGGAAAGGAAGTTTCGTCTAAACCCTGATTTTCGGACAGCCTATGTCAAGTTCATGAAGGACTACTTAGAGAGTGGTCATATGGAAGCGGTTGAAGCTCCTTCGTCGAATGAAGGTCAATTCTTCTACATTCCACACCATGGAATCCTGCGACCTGATTCAGTCTCGACTCCGTTGCGTACTGTTTTCGATGCAAGTGCTAAGGACGCTCGAGGGAAATCCTTGAATGACACTCTACTGCCTGGCCCAAAGTTACAAAAGAATATTTTCGATTTGTTAATTCGGTTTCGGTGGCACGCAGTAGTGTTTACTGGAGATTTAAAACAAATGTACCGTCAATTTCTCGTTGACCATCAGGACTGCGACTACCAGCGCATCCTATGGCGGCCATCTCCAGACGAGCCTGTCCAAGACTTTCGCTTGCTCACTGTGACGTATGGGGTCTCTTGTGCTCCTTATCAGGCGCTCTGGTGTATCTCGAAGCTGGCACAAGAGTGGTTAGATGTCGCTCCCCTCGGTGCTGCTATTCTCGATAGAGATACCTACGTCGATGACATCGTGTCAGGCACGGATTCGGTAGAAAGTGCTGTGCGTATTCGTAACGAGCTAGTGCAGATTTTGTCGTCAGCACGCCTTCATTTGAGAAAGTGGACATCCAATAGCCAAGCCTTCCTGGAAAACGTGCCAGATCCCGACCTGTACTCGGATCAATTTCGTAACTTCGAGGATGTCAATGATGTTTCGTTGAAGATTTTAGGGCTTCTGTGGCTGCCTAAATCAGATACATTTTCATTCAAAACGACTAGTACAAATGATCGTTGTACTAAGCGTTCAATCCTCTCGGACATAGCTCGGATTTTCGATCCGTTAGGATTCTTATCGCCTGTCGTCTTCCTGGCCAAATATTTAATGCAACTCCTGTGGTCGTCAGGAGTGCAATGGGATGAAGATATCCCTAACGTTATCGCGGAAGAGTGGCTCAAATTAAAATCTCAATTGTCGTGCTTGAGCTCACTCTCCATTCCTCGTCGAATGATCGAATCATTTCGTGAAATCCAAATCCATGGTTTTTGCGACGCCTCGGAGCGGGGTTATTGCGCCGTGGTTTATTTTCGTGTGTTCACTAATGAGCAAGAGATCATCGTACGCCTGTGCTGTGCCAAGTCGAAAGTCGCACCACTTCGTCGTCTCTCGATCCCTCGCTTAGAGCTGTTGGCTGCAATTCTACTATCAGATCTGTTATCGTCAATCTGTCATGCCTTAAAGGATTTCCATCGCGTCGATCAAATTTACGCCTGGTCAGACTCAACCGTCGCTCTGACTTGGATTAAGTCGTGCCCTTCGCGATGGGGGACCTTCGTTGCTAATCGGACCGCTGCCATCCAAGAGAAGATTGCTCCCGATTGCTGGCACCATGTTTCCACTAATGACAACCCAGCCGACCACGGTTCTCGTGGCCTACTTCCATCTGATCTAGTGCGGTGTGAATCATGGTGGGCGGGACCCACTTGGCTGTCGGGCGCTGAAGAAGATTGGCCGAGGCATGTGACTCAATCAGACGGCAAGGCATTTGAAGAAGAGAAGGTGTTGACACTGTTCAGTGCCATGAATTCGGACTTCATCGATAACATTCTGTCTCGTTACTCGTCGTTCAGTCGTATCGTCAATATATTGTCGTATTGTTTTCGCTACCTTCATAATTTGAAGAACCCCTCACAGAAGGTCCTCGGAGAGGCCTTGTCGTCTCGTGAAACGAATTTCGTGATTCGGTTTCTCGTTAGACACGTGCAAGAGCGTGTCTTTTCGTCAGAAATTCGAATGATCAAAAAGGGTACACCGAACTCGCTATCCAAACCCCTTCGTAAATTGTGTCCGTTTCTGGACAAAGAGGTTTTGTTGAGGGTGGGCGGTCGGCTCTCTCAAAGTCACAACCTGGACTATGAGACGAAGCATCCCTTGTTGTTGCCTCGCGACCACAGACTGACGAGGCTGCTCATCGAGGAATATCATCGTAAGTTTTTGCACCCTGGTTTACAAACCTTACACAACCTGATCGCTCAGGACTTTTGGATTTTATGCGCGAAGCGTGCCATATTCTCTGTCGTTTCGTCCTGTATCAGGTGCTTTCGTGTGTCTCCACGAGTTATTCAGCCGCCTCTGATGGCAGATTTGCCGAAGTTTCGGGTGAATGAACTGAAGGCATTTACATCTGCTGCTGTCGATTTCGCTGGACCGTTTTCGATTTCTCTCGGGCGATTTCGGGGTGCTCGAACGTATAAGGCATACATTTGTGTGATCGTGTGTACCGTCACAAAAGCGGTATACCTTGATTTGGTCTCAGAGCTGACGTCTGATGCATATCTGGCCGCGCTCACCCGCTTCCTTGCTCGTCGAGGTGAGTGCTTTCGGTTAATATCGGACCAAGGTAGAAATTTCGTCGGCGCGAGTAACATAATCAACAGGCTGATGGCTGAGGCTTCTCAGAAGAAGAAAATAGAGTTCGTGTTTAACCCTCCAGGGAGTCCACACTTCTCTGGTTTAGCCGAAGCTGGTGTGAAGTCGGTTAAAACTCATTTGTCGCGTGTAGTCGGTTCGCAACGCCTCACATTTGAAGAGTTCACTACCGTATTATCGCAAATAGAGGCTCTTTTAAACTCGCGCCCTTTAACACCTTTGAGTTCCGATCCCAACGACTTCTCTGTGCTGACACCAGGTCACTTTTTGACGATGGCACCCTTATCGATTCTGCCTGAACCTGCTTTAACTGACGTCAAAGTTGGTCCCCTTCAACGTTGGAAGCTGCTGCAAAAGATGCACCAAGATTTCTGGCGAAAGTGGCACCTGGAGTATTTGCATACGCTCCAACAAAGAAATAAATGGTCGGAAAAGGGAGACAACATTGAGGTGGGTTCCATGGTTCTCATAGTCAATGAACAGTGTAGCCCATCGAACTGGTGTCTAGGCAGAGTAACAAAGTTGCATCCGGGTGGTGATGGTGTCTGTCGTGTAGTCACCGTCCGAACTGCAACTGGTGAATACAAAAGGCCAGTTGTAAAGCTGTGCCCTTTACCTCTTAGCGATTAAATATTAGTTTCGAGTTGTGTAGGTCGCGCTTCACTTAAGTTCGACCTATGTAACATGTTTAGCAATAAGTATCGTCACGTGTCGTTAATATAGTAACATCGGTAGTTAGTTTTTATGTAAAATACTCTGTATTTTGGTGGGCGGAATGTTCAGTTTTGAATTCTAGTCTAGCAACATTTCTCCCAACCGACAATCGAGCTGTCAAAAGTTCGTGTCGTAGTTTGCCCCCCTTGAAAAATCGTTCGTTGTGTCGTGTCGCGTCGCGCGCGAAAAAGCGTTAAATATTCCGTTTCGAATTTTGAATATATTTGTCGTGCCCTAAACTGCATTGGAGAGACCTTGCCACACCTTGACTGGCCTGAAGGAACTGCGAGAGCTGCTGATATACGGTGGTCAGGTAACGGGGAGAACGGTAAGTCTGGGCCAGCGCGTATTTCCCGGATCCTGCCACCCGAAGGTCGCCCTGCATGGCTGCAAGCACCAGGTCAGTACTTTCAGCAAGTCAAGGTTTAACTTTCACTTGATCTCCAAAATCGAGTATCAATTCGTATTACTTTCGTGTCGCCTAACTTTTAAAAATACAGTCCATTTATTAACACCATTATATAGCATTACGAAACCATTTTTTCTTTTAATGATATTAATTTCGTCACCCATATTATTTCTTTTAAAATATCTACACCAAATTAAATGATGAAAACATAATTAGAAATGAACCTACGAGTCAAAGTGACACAGAGGAAAATAACAACAGGAAAATGCAAAGTGGTAAGTATGTTAATATTAAACTCTTTGCGGCACATCTCTACAGCAGTGGGACTATGGGTAATTATTTTTCCCCATAGTACCACCACAAGGCAGTGGGACTACGGGTAAAAAAAATCCCCGTGGACCCACCAGTGGGACGTTCCGGTGGGATCACGGGTAATAGGGGAAATCTTCAACTTTGATAACAATTTTTTCAGAATGTAAAGAGATATTTTTTAATTCAATTAATTTTTTAAAGCATTTTGTATGCTTACTTTTTCCGATCTAAGTCTTTAGAAAAAGTAAGCATACAAAATGCTTAAAAAATTAATTGAATTAATTAGGCGGAGTCATCAAAAAACAATGTTTAAAAATGACTGTAAAGTTATTCATTGTTTCCGTAGTTCGCAAGAATTACGGTTGATGGCTCCAGCGTCGCCTTAAGACGTATATAATATATCGGAGAATTTCGAATATCTGGGACGTGTCTAGATAGCTCAGCTGGTCAGAGCATTCCTCCTATAAGGGACTGGTCGCGGGTTCAAGTCCCGTTCTAGATGTTCTCTTTTTCCGATCTAAGTCTTTAGAAAAAGTAAGCATACAAAATTCTTAAAAAATTATTTGAATTAATTAGGCGGAGTCATTAAAAAAACAATGTTTATAAATGACTGTAAAGTTATTCATTGTTTCCGTAGTTCGCAAGAATTACGGTAGATGGCTCCAGCGTCGCCTTAAGACGCATATAATATATCGGAGAATTTCGAATATCTGGGACGTGTCTAGATAGCTCAGCTGGTCAGAGCATTCCCCCTGTAAGGGACTGGTCGCGGGTTCAAGTTCCGTTCTAGATGTTCTCTTTTTCCGATCTAAGTCTTTAGATATTTTTTTATTTTATTAAACTTAAAGTCTGTATTCTTTGTGCGGATGTGACAAGTCTTTTAATGTAATTTCTTCAGTAAGGAGTTTTGATAGATAATTTAGGACCACATTAGGATTCCATGTAGAATTATACTTTGGTGCTGGTGGTCTTATACGGTATATACCTTTGAAAAACGTTTTATGTAATCATTACAAGTAACCTCCTGCCCTAGTAATATTGAGAAGGCGGAGCGGTGACTGTTGAGTGTACTATAGCTAGCACCGGAATTAAACTTTATTGTCAGGTATTCGATTAATTGTGTAGTGCTTGAATCGCAATAGTCTAGCCCGTTGTCTTTACAGAATAGCCACCATGAGTTTAAAGAAGTGTTATACTGATTTAGTGTATTTTGAGAAAATGAGGCCATCATTATATCAAGAGATGGACTGGGTATCTCCCGTTAGTTCGAAGTATAATACTTCTGAATTAAATAAATTTAACCACTACTATTCCCTTTGCCTTGTCATGTTTGATCTTATGTAAGACATTTGCAATGATACTAAACGGTGGAAAGGTATAGAATTTTAGATATTCCCAATTGATAGTGAAGGCATCAACGGTTTCAGAGTTGGGATCTAGTTTCCATGAGGTATATCTATGGCATTTGTGGTTTTGAATACTTGCAAATAAGTCAAATGGGGTACCAAAAAACTGTGTTATTTGTGATAATGCGTAGTCTACTAGTTCCCATTCGGTATCTAAACTGCAAGCCTGACGGGATTCAAGGTCTGCGATTCGATTGCTCTTGGACTGGATATATGATGCAAATAGATGTATATTACGTGCTTCACACCATTGCCATATGTCACGTGCAATATTGTTCAAGTGGATGAATTGTATACCACCCATTTTATTAATATATGCTATTGCTGTAGTATTGTCTATTTTAAGTAAAATATTGCAATTTTTAACATGTAACGCAAATATCTTAAGGCCGTAAAAGGCTGCTAAGAGTTCGAGACTATTTATGTGTGAAGATCGTTGAGAGTGGTCCCAGTGTCCATGAGCGGTCTGGTCGTTACAAACTACGCCCCAACCTGTGTTTGAGGCGTCACTGAATATTTCAACGCTATAGTCTTTTGTTTGAAATGAACAAGACGATGAGTCAATATGGTCTGTCCACCATATAATGTCATTTTTCAGAACATTGGGTATAGTTATATTCTTATTAAAATTATTCGAAGAGTTAAGTGCCAACCACTTTTCTCTTTGTAACAGTTTTGTGTGTACCCAACCATATTTAACAGCGGGGCATGCCGACGTCAAAACACCTAGAAATCGGGCGAGTTCCCTTATTTCACTTCGTTCATTTTTTTGTATTTAGCATTCTGTTAGACAATAATTTTATACGGCTTTTCTTTTCGTCAGGCAGAGTCATACACATATTTTTTTAGTTAAATATAAAGCCTAGAAAGAAACATTTCCTTTTTGGGCACGTTTCACATTTATCATCATTTAATAAGAAACCTAGCTTATGTAACAAGCTCTGGTTGTATCGACGTTATTCTTGCAATTGTTGAATGAATTACCAATACACAGAAAATCATCTATATAATTGACTGATAAGTGGCCCAATAAGCGTAAATGTTGTAGTACAGGTTTTAGTAATTTTGTAAATACATAAGGTGTCGTACAAAGGCCAAATGGGAGAACATTGAATGGAAATAATTTCGAATTCCATGTAAAGCGAAGGTATTTTCCGTCACTTTCTGCGATTGAGACAAAAAAATACGCGTCCTTGATATCTACTGTCGCCCTGTAGTTGTTTTGATAAATCAGCTTTACAGCTGTTCGATAATCTTCCATTTGACACCTGATTGTAATAAATTATGTATACACATATCGATAATTTTTGTATCAGAAGACGTGAAAGGTCTATTTGTATATGTGTTTTCCTGTAAAGGTTCGGAGATAAATGGTATCCGATATCCCTTTATCCACGATAAGATAATTTTGTCATTGGTAATTTTACTCCATTCATCAAAGTAATACTTGAGTCTGCCGGCATTAGCTGCATTGGCACTATAGTACACCTGTGAAGAAGTAGTCAGCGACGTCGAGTTGAGTAATAAGTAGTCCGCGGGTGCGTCGTCGCTGGCGCCCGACGTGGTTTGCGCGGCGGCGGCTACGGCGGCGGCGGTGGTGCGCGCCGAGCTTGTCTCATGTCTGGGGTACACTCGCGGCTCGGCGACTGGTGCCCGCGGTGCCCCCCGTGCGTTTAAAGCCCCGGTGTGTCGAGACGTCATATCGCAATATACCTTACTATATAGTGTAGGTATGGTTATGGGAGATATTGCGCCCACACGATGAAACGTTGTTTGCGGCATTCACCCACTTCGTCGAGGTTACACTTATGGGTTGTTGTAGTAGGTACCCACACACGATAAACGCCGAGGACCATAATGAATTTCATAAGTATATTAATTTCATCCATACATAGGGAAATCGAAGTCAGTACATTTTTTAGTGTACGTAGAGATTGCATTTTTGGTTGTCATAGTACCCACACGCGATAAGCCGGGGTAACCCAATGAATTTTAGATCATTTTATGACAATATTAATCATACACTGGTAGTGATATCGTAATCAAATACATTGTTAATTTAACTTGAGCGCCTACACGCGCTATAGATACTTACGCAGGTTGCATTTTATTTGGCTGTCATAGTACCCACACGCGATAAGCTGGGGTAACCCAATGAATTTTAGATCATTTTATGACAATATTAATCATACACTGATAGTGATATCGTAATCAAATACATTGTTAATTTAACTTGAGCGCCTACACGCGCTATAGATACTTACGCAGGTTGCATTTTATTTGGCTGTCATAGTACCCACACGCGATAAGCTGGGGTAACCCAATGAATTTTAGATCATTTTATGACAATATTAATCATACACTGATAGTGATATCGTAATAAAATACATTGTTAATTTAACTTGAGCGCCTACACGCAAGCACCATCCAATATGGCGTTGGCGGGGCGCGCTGTGGTAGGGAAGGAGGCAATAAAACAACTTTTATTTTTGAAAATAGAACTACATATCTCTATTTTTATAACTTTAAAAGTGTGATTGGACAGCATGAACTAGCGTACTGCTGCACGTAAACTGTAATCATCTTCGGAAGAGATACGAAGTATAATTTAACCTATGTCGCGTCGTTCACTGATGTGTAGTCATAAAGATGAAGAATCACTTCACATTGGCATTTAATTCTGCACTGTTATGTATTTGCCGGGCAGCTAGTAATATTAGAGATTTTGACAACCCTAGTTTCCTTAAAGAATAAATAAATATTCTGGAACATATATAGCATAAACACATAGCTTCAACGACAAGATGAACATGCACATATGAAAGAGGTTTAAAAGTACGTCCTTTTCGTCTTCCAGGTTTGAAATCTTAAAAAAAAGGGTAAAGACAATTTATTTTCATAAATATTTTATTGGTACTTATTTCTGAATTGGTGCATTTTCACACTAAGAATAATAAATAAATAATTCAGTGCGATTGCGAGTAATCTGAGTCTGGAAACAGCCCCCTATTACGTAAGACCAAAAAAAAGGGTTAATGAAATTTAACATTATAATTAAAATATTTAATATAAATTAAATATCCATAAATAAACTTCTCTGTGCAGGTACAAGTCATGCAAGGATCGCAAACACTGGGTAAAACTAAGAAACCTAAGACAATGGGACAGCGGCTCTCAGCTGGAAACATCGAGGTACTCAATTTATTCCAATTTATTGCCTTGAAATATTTATCTTCTTGCCAGAGTTTAATGTAACGATATTTCCGACCATACATGCCGACAAGCATTGATACTTTAGTAATATATACATCAATGCCGACAAGAACCAATTACTAAGGTATTGATTTAATTAGTTATGTGAAATATGATTGTTATATGTTTTAGGTTGGAGAACTATCTCGGGAAAATTCGCAGGATGCGGAGGAACCCCCGCAGGAGCCAATTCACAATGAGCCAGTCTTCAGGCACCGCAGCAAAACTATTGGAGATACTACTGGTTAGTGCTCTACTATATCTACCCTCCGCAAAACCATAACTCCGTAAAAATATATAATACTACATAATGCTCAGTAAGAAAGGTAAAATTAAAAACAAAAACCGTATAATCTGTATAAACCATGTGAACGACACTAATAAACGTAAAATATGAAAAGAAATTAGACTTACTTATGTTTACTATATTGACCACCGGTTTGCAATGTCTGAATATCCTGAGAAGACTACAACAAAAAGAAAGTCAGCGGGCTTTTTGAGGTTTATGTCAAACATGTTTACTTAATCTGATAACAATGTTTTTGGCGTAGCCTAGTTAAGTAAATTATTGTTATTCTAAATATACCTGATTTTTTTGGTAGTCTTTTTAGTAAAGCTTCATTTCGAATCATCATCATTTTTCCCCAACGCGCCAAAAGAAGTATAACTTCAATAATATAATCGATATAATAGTTCTGACATAACGAAAACTCCTTCTTTTGTGTGCAAACTGCCAAATACTTTATCCATCTATAGAAATTAATCCAAGTCTCTCGGGGTCTCCAACGTGCAGACGTGCAACGTGCAGACATGAAATGGACTAAAGAACCAACCTACCGGAATTAGTCAACACTAATTGTGTTGAATAATTCCAATTATAAATAATTCTGATAGTTAAGTATTAACAATTTATCAGTTTGTAGTTAGGATTTTGATTTTTTTCAATATATTAAATATATTTTGTACAGATAATAATCTACCTATATAATACTAGAATATTGAACGTAGGTAAATAATATGTGTATAGTATTTATATTTATAATCTTCCACATTTTACGAAGCTATTCTACTAAATCTCACAACCACTATTTGCTTTGAAGCTCCAAATGGTTACGTAAGTCTATATTTCTACACACTTAGAAACAATGTGCATCTAATGTATGTAAGCATAGTAGTGCATGTTTGCGACTAACACTGGCTTGTAACCCTAACAGAGAGCAGCGCCAAACGCCAACCACCACCGCCTCCTCCAGAGGATAAAGTCGAGCTAGGCTCCAAGTCCGAGGGCGAGGATGAACAGCCGCCGCCTCCTGCCAAGCGAGGGTTAGGCAGAACTCCCAACCACCTCACACTCAGGTAAACATATGTATGGGTTATTAGACAACCATACACCGTACCTACACCCACATCGGTTGAATACACACACTACGAGATATTTTTGTTCCATCCTCTAAATTACAGTAGGTTTGCTTGTTTCTACTCATACATATGTCACCATTTATTTACCAGTGCTGCCAGATCCATTTTTGTCGAGTGGTTCAATTCCAGGTAGAGTAAGATGAAATCTTTTTATGTGTGTCTTGAATTTAATTTAGCGTTTATGAATTTTATTTATTTCCGCAAAATTCAAAACGTCTGGCAACACTTTAATCACGCCCGCATCTAGCTATGGAGTACGCTTAAGTAGTTCGTATATATTTCGCAGCACGACTTCAACCCTGAGCGCGGGCAGCACTGGTAGTCAGGCTCGACTGATCCAGTCATCGCATCAACCGACGCAGTATCAACCTACGATGGTTAAAGAACTAGGTAAGCAGGAATCGCAGTCTCTTAAATCTTCTCCAGAGAGAAAAAGCTCATCAACACCCGAGAAGAGGGTCAAGGTGATACGGTCCTGTAGCGGCAGCAGCATCAACAGAGATAGGTCCCCAAATCGATGTACAGACCATACTTCACCGGATCGGGATCGGGTTACCAAAGTCATAGTTTGCAAGTCTCCAAACAAGTCAAGTTTGAAGCAAACTAAAACTCTACATCGTTCACCTAGGGGAAGTTTCGACCAATCCAGATCTCCTCGTGGGTCAATAGATAAATCAAGGTCTCCACAGCAAAGTTTCGAAGGATCTCGCTCGCCCCGTGGTAGTATCATGAAGTCGCGGGAAAACAGTATTGACCGTTCACGATCACCAAAACCTGCTCTAAAAAAAGGAATCATGAGAACTCCTCAGGCCAGTTTCGATAAGTCACCTTGTAAGTCACCAAATTTAAGTCGACGTTCTTCTAAATCAAGTGGAGAAAAACTAGCGAGATTAGGAACAAATTCTTTAGATAGAATGACTCACTACTCCCAACTAGCAAAAGCAGAAGATAAAGCCATAAAAATGGGAATCGTTGTATCAAAATCGACTGAATCTATTGCTAAGGCAATGGAACACCCAACATGTGTTCAATGTTACCTTTCTGGCAAAAAGCAAAGTAAAACTTCCTAGCATAAGGGGAAGGGCAAGTCCCCCAAATCTCGTCGTAAAGCTATGACAGCTCAAGCGATTTATGCTTCGTCTGACCGAAGTAGTATTGAAACTTTGGACGATACACCAGTTCAAGATCGTCTTCACTGCACTTCTACTCGATACCATGACAGAAATGATATGTATCAAATACATGTTTAAACCAAATCAATTTAAAATGACTACTTAAATGTATGTTACGATTTATTGAAAAAGAAACGAAAATCTTACTTGGAATTGAAATATCGCAACGTATTAGTAAAATTGACAAAGGAGATCTAATATAAGAAATTAACACCAACTAAAATATGTCACAGTTATTAGAGATAATTAATATAAACTTATGATCTCACACGACTCAAAATTCTCATGGGCAATTTTCAGTATTGTTCAGAATTTAGTATCCTGAAACGAAGAGTTTACATGAAAAATTAAATTTAATGTCACAGGTAGATTTCAGACCCCTAGTGTAGCAAGCCTCTATAATGTGTAAGTAGACACAATAATAACTATTACCACCATAAATATTATAGTATTAATGCGAAGTTACTAAAATCCTAATTCTAGTTAAATCAAAGTGTTACACAATAATGGCTGTGGTATCGTACTATTGTTAATCTTTTATTCACCTTCTTGTTAATTTAATTCGTATTGTTATAATACATCCCGATAGATTTAATGTATTATTATGTAGATGGCCATGGATTTGTATCATTACTTAAGTCTTCCATTTCTAAGTACCTATAAATTATAATTAGTTCATTTATATCGCATTTCTTCAGTACCTGCTCAATTTAATATTAAATTTAAGGATATTTCACAGATTTTTCATAATTGATATTATATTCACCACTGCATGCTACACCTTTAACCTCATTATTTCTAACATGTTTATTCAGTTTTAAAATGTGTAGGAACTTAAAAAATATAGATAGATTAATATTTTATGTATATTTGCAATACGCATCAAAAAATTTTGTGTGGCTGATATTCAAGCTTCACCTACGAACGTATATTATGTAGCAGAACAGGCCGTTGTCGGTGTATTCGATTAGTGTAGTAACACAAAAATAACTTACTGTGGTCCTTTATTCCATTTAAAACTTGAGATACGTTCAGTATCGTACTTGAGGTACTGGCCTTGTACATGTATATATACTAATCGTGTTTCATGTTTTTGATACCGTAGTAAATGATTATAAATTATGTCAAACTATATGATAACATCATAAAACAATATTCACATATGTAATAAATATTGTGCTATAAAATTTACTAATAAAATAATAGGTTAGCTATATATCCAATTTGTAATCGTAAACTATCAGTATAGACAAGTACACTTTTGTTCACCTAGAGCGTTAAATAACCTTCGTAGCTGTGCACTGATTTCCTGTCAAATTAGTTGATGCACACACGAGCAGGACATGATGTCCTCGTAAATAAATACCTATTCAGTAAACAGTTAAGTAAATGTATTGAAACCTAATATGTAAATGTGTAATGTGTATCTAGGCATCCGCATGTAAAGTAAGTAGATATTCTGAGAGCACTGTAATGATGCCATAGAGCCAGGCCTTGAGACAAGTTACCAGATTATTTTATTCAATATACCGTTTCATTCCAAAAGAATCAGCCATTGTTAATGAAACCGTTTGTTAAATAATATCCACAATCCGCGCTTTTCCCGTAGCTTCCCAATACTTAACCCACGATAGCGGGTCCTTACAGCTTTACTCTGTATTACATTACAGTGCTAGAGACATTCATGCTCTCAGTCAGGTTTTGCTTTAGCCTTAATATTCAGCTAAACCATGAGCGCAGAGCATAGAGCATAATTGAAAAAGGGTTATCAATGATGTGAATGGGTTTCAAGCCCTGCGTGGTGATACGTATCGCCACACCTGTGCAGGGCAGAGCGGTGCTGAGCACCGCGTGAATGTTCGATGACTAGTCCCGCTCGCGGTGGCGTTCGGCCCCCGCCCCCGCCCCGCCAACACTCGTCAAACATTCAACTCTTTGGTCGCGCGCGCACTCCCGGCGATCGGTCCGCCCTACCCGTCCAAATTCCGTCGTTCTGCCGAGAGATGATATAAAGAGTTCGGTGTTTGGTGTGTTGTAGGATCGCCGGTGTGGAAACCGCGCGACATGTCGAGCGAGGCGGGCGGGGCCGCGGGGGGAGCGGGTGCGACCACGCTGCCGCGCTCCGGCCGACCCGCGCCGCGCCACCACCACCTGTCGGCCAGCCGCAAGTCGCTCGCGCCCGACCACCGGCACTAACACCGCTGTACACCACCCGAATACCAATCCTTTCATTTATTTTTAACTTGACATAGCCGGCCGTTGAAGACCAAGTCGTGAAAGTGGAATCTGTACTTGGAACAAATAGGTATAATTCATTGGAGTGATTCCTAAAATTGCTAAGTTTCGAACATTTAAAAAGCTCCACATATTTTTTTAAGTTTTATGTATATTTTATTATACCAAAAAATACATTTTCTTGTTAGTTACGCATAATAATTTCAACTGGTTGCATAGTTTGTCTCAAGAGAAAGTTTATAGCAGGAATGATTATATGAAAATTAAATGTACATTTCAGACAAAAATGTAACAAAATACGTTTTTACGAGGTAATTTAAAATCGTGAAAGCTTCTACAAAATTACTATCGGGATCTCCTCAATGTAGATACCTTCTGCCTATTTGCTCCAAATCTCAATGTTTATGCATTATATGTATGATACAGTTATAAAACCACTGTGATATGGCTTTATATTCATAAATGCATCCTAAATATGTGCATAATAAGAAACAGATAAAATAACTTCGAGATTTGTAAACATGCGCAATATTCGGTTTTGCCCACCACTAGACTTTTCAACTTTTCAACTTTGTCCGTCTATCGTCTACCGACCCCGGACTACTGAATCGTATGGATTGTGTTGACTTTTGTAAAGTAAGTACGCGTTTGAACCTTCGGTAATTTCTACATTCGGTAAATTTCCTTCTCAGTTTAAGCTCAAATTTTATTAATATATTTAAGCTTGAAGTAAACATGTGAATCAGTTGTATGTTGTGTTTTCTTGAGTTAGCTCATATTTTATGTTAGGTGCATAATCCTGTGCCGAAAACGAATAAGACTGCGTGCGGCTCTTGTGTGAGGTATAGTGTACCTAATGACATTAAAATAATTTGACAATACCTTTAACCCTTACGCCCAGCATTTTATGAGATCGCCAGTTTTGTAAAAAATACCGCATGCTGACTGATGTTTGGGAAACAAATCCTAACAGTCATATATTAGATTCGAAATCCCTGTTGTGATAAGATGTGCTATATAGCAACGGATCATCCATTGCCATAGTTATGTGCTTAACAAATCAACTCAATGTTTGACTCAAATATACTATAATACCGTGTTGTATCATAGTATTGACTTCAATTTTGAGTCAGATTTATTATTTCAATATACATAATATCAGCAGTACATGAAGATTAACATTATATTAATAGAAAATAAGTTTTATTTATAATTTACCAATGGAACGTTTACAATAGGTAGAACCGTTTTATATCTACAAATTAATGACAATATCAATAGAGTCGAAGAAATAATCAAGTCACTCTTCATATATAGTTTCAGGAACATTTATACCGAATGTTTTTTATAATGTTTTGATTTTTTCTTCGCTTAGGCCCATGACATGAAATGGAATGTATTTAAATGTAAAGTGCTGTAGGTCCAGTGAGTGTCACGACTCCACAGATTGTCTATTCTAGTGATTTCTTTCTACTCTGGTTTTGGTCTAATATTCATTTGAAATGGTTTCAGCGTGCTCATTTTGTATACATTCTTTTTTAATAAACTGCTCTGTGCCAAATTAGGTACTCTCTACACCTCCCTAAGCTAAAACTTATCGTGAAGATATTACTGAATAATGAATATATCGTGAGAGTAGTTAGCTATAATGCATTTGCATTTAATTTTCGTCACATTGCCAATGCAATACTCACTAACCTATAGTTCAAAATGCACTCACCCAATCAAAACGTACACTAGGTAGTTTTGATAATAATTTCTCTTCGTGATCAAATTCGAAAGTTCTATCATAGGCTAGGTGAATGATATGACATATATCCACAATTTATGTTTTATAATTGAGTGTATTATAATTATATAAACTTTGATTATTTTGTTGCTGTAAGATATTGTAAATGTGTTGACTGCAGTCGCGGAAAACTGTAAACTGAATTGAATACTTTGAACCAAGGACTCGATATAATATATTGTTATCATAACTACTATATTTCTGAAGATCGAGTAATTACCGACAAGTTTGATTACTTGACAGTAAAAAGAAAGACTATTAGTACAACTAATAATATATTATAGTGAGAATATTGACGACGATGTTTGTGTAGTTAGACGTAATGAATACGTTAAGACGGTGCGCTTTGGTAGTTTCTCATGTTGGGACATATCAATGGCGCTGGAATTCACTGGTTCAGCTTATTGGTTTTCCTGTGACCTTGAAACTATTTATTAAGTAATTACAGTTACCTGGTATATCTAAACACTATATATATGTATTTCTGACGTTTACAGAATAACTGTGAAATATGTATATTATTGTCACGACACATTATATTTTCAACTTTCTATATTGTTTAAGTGTTTGATTTGTGACTTATCGAAATAAAACCTGTTTATTAATATACATATGTTAAAATATTCGAATTTAATAATTACGAACTTATACAATCAATTTATAGATATTATTATACTAAGAAAATTATAATTAATAAAATGAATAAACAAATATGTGTGAAAAATGAAATGAAGGATGAGCTCATTAACTGCGATTGTATTTCATACTTCAATGACATTTGAAAAGTAATGTAGGGAAATGAATGAATATTTAGAAAGACTTATTGAAGTAAAATACGACAGTAACTAATGTTATAATAGGTATTGAACTTTTTAATTTCTCGTTGTTATAGTTTGCAAACTATGTTAATTTATGGTCACGTTGTGTTAACACATAATATTCTCCCATAATAGCATTAGGTGTACATGTATCCGTTGTCAAACTACTTTAGAGATTTCAGCATAGAGCCTACAGTAGGTACTTATGAAACACTTTTGCCCTCGTAGTGTTTAATTTCCTTGATATCAGTATTACAAATTAGTTAAATATTTCCTCGTTATTTATTAATATAATTAAGTTAAAGTCGTACTATGTATATCCTTTCTAATAAGTATTTCTCTAGTTATTTCATGTTCACTAGATGACCATTAAGTTGTATTGTCTAAATTAAAAGTGCCTTCACATGTTTTGAACAAAGCGTGCACGTTCAGTGGAAATTTCATAAGTGATTATGATTGTAATAATCTTCGGAGTAGTTTGTCAATGTAAGCGAAATGGGAAATAATATCGAGTCTAGTTACCTTTAGTAGCTTCCAAAACGACTAGTCTAATTAACAATTTTATGTATTTATCGTTTACTTGAATATTTAATATGTTAAATTTTGTGCCACGTATGAAAATTACTTTTTATTGCTTATGAATAAACATAAAATTAAAACAGTTATTTTATTATAAAGCCTCATTTTGTTTTCAAAAATTAACAGTACTTCAGGCAGAACAAGTTTTTGAAATCGTTAATAGTCTTACAAGACTTGGAGCACTCTAAGTATTCAATATCCCGGTTAGGCTGAGACTGACCATATGTGGTAAACATGATATAGCTAAATTCATGCATGAAACACGAACGAAAGACGTTGTGAACGTGACCTCCACAACCCACTGACGATACCATAGTAAATCTATAGGTACATGCGATATATGAATCTGAAGTTGTTATTTGAGCGCCAATCTTGGTTACAATCAAAGCTTGCACTTAGGAGCCCGGAGTTTGTTGCCCTCCTCCTCCCTTGGCTTAGAAAATCTTGGTGGGGATACACCCTATAAAATTAAAAACCCTTTAGTCAGTAAGTGTTGTTCTTCTGACACAAAAGGAATACCTCGGGCTAAAAGATCATGCCTAGCGGGCCGTGGCTACAAATGGTGTATAGATATCTATTACTATTATTAAAGTGAAAACTTTGTAGTGTCTGTATATTTTAGATGTGTGAAAAAAATACTTGGGTTATATCAAATGAACTCTTCTAAACACAAAAATATTTTTTTGGAATTCTTACCTGACTGTTTGTTTGCGATGGACGAAAAAACCACGGAACGAAATTCGATGTGGTTTTTAGTATTTAAGCTTGCCTGCGTTAGATGGCGCTAACTATATACGGTGTCGCCGCACACTTATTTTTAAAACGAATTACTTTAAAGCTAGCAAATATATCTGACATAATTTGTACTTAATTAAATGTGTGATATTACACTGATCAATGTAC
Source organism: Cybosia mesomella (assembly GCA_946251805.1). NCBI lineage: Eukaryota > Metazoa > Arthropoda > Insecta > Lepidoptera > Erebidae > Cybosia > Cybosia mesomella. The sequence continues at coordinate 18,744,623 of OX276393.1, read as the reverse complement.
TCGCATGAATGAGTGCAGAGGAAGTAACGGTACTGATCCCGTAGACTTTCTTCGGAAATACAACCAATTATTAGATCTGGGGTTTTTATACAGAGCCCTAATACTTTTCCACAATAAAAATATCCCAAGTTATACCCTATAACGTCAGCTATCTGCGAAAAAAACCCTCCTAAATCGGCCCATCCACTTCAGAGATTATCCGGAACTAACAGTCTGAAAAACAGGTGCTTCTTATTTAAATTGTTGTGTTATCAGTATCGTGTATACACGCATATGCATTTATTATAGGATTGAGTCTTCGGCATGTTATTTGTTCGGCATGTAAATGTTATTTGTGAAAACTAATAATTGGCCTTCATTATGTTGTTATTTGTTAGCTGCAAGTTTTCCAAAAACTAAAATAAAATACGAAATAAAATAAAATCATGTAATTTTAACATTACAAACAGACGCTTCCATTTTATTTATTTCATAGATTACTTTGTGATTACTGATTGAGACCGCTTCTTCTAATGATAGATGACGACGTATCTTTTTCTCTAGTTCCAACATGGGTTCTGTAGTTAAATAGACATTCAAAATAAAAATCAAGCATCGGTACAATGTGTTTATTAAATCGTACATCGACGTCAATAAATCAAACTTTTCAGTGTTTTCGGATTCAAAACCTTACAATTCGCTAAAAAACAGATTTTCTAAATTGATATGAGTGAAACATTCAAAATATAATTAAGTATGTATTTACAAAGTTATTAATAATTATAACTAGATAGGTACACAATAATTTTGTTATTCAATATTTTTGTTCAGTAACTTTAAAACTGCATTAACAAATTTACATAAACCTTACGAGTTTAAACGTTGTTGGCCTAATATTTTTTAAACAATATATTAAAGAAACTTATAGAACAATTCACTCATACCCGACCTCAACTATAGGTAAAAACCCAAAGAAGGCCTAAAATCTACAATATGTATTAAAAAAGATAAGATTAAATTTATTACAATAATGCCATTGATACTCCAAATACTCCAACTATGCGTTTAAAAAATTTACATAATAAAAGTTTGAATAAATAAAAAACTGTCAAAATTAAAATATTAATCTGAACGCCACTAATAAATCCCATAAATTAATGACACACAGGAGAAGTGGTCCAGTATTAGATAATGAGACTTGGTAAAACAAAAGTTACTACAAAAATTACAAAGCTATACCCAGACCAAAGCATTAACACATACAACACACAACAACAACGTTGATGGTAGACAATATTGTGAAAAAGTCAATCAGGAAGCTCTATTTGTGAACACCTATATTATATAATTTTAACTTTACAGTACGGTTTTGATCTCTCTACTATAGAAATTATATCCTTTTCTAGTACTTAAACAAATAACAATAAGACTATCTAGAGAGTTGTATATATCATATAGTACATAATTTAAGTGGCACTGGCTACATGTATATTATCTCCAAGACGGTCTGGTGTTTCGACACTGTTAATTTTATGTAATTCTGTTAATCAACTCTTGAAATTACATCATTGTTAAACCATATTTCTCTTAATATTATGGTCACATACCAATTACACTAAAAATCGGAAGAAATGGTGTACACTCTACTTAGATCACTTCATACCTAAATTCAATAACCTATAACTAAATAAATACAATTGGAATAATTTCAATAATTTAATCTTAATAACAAACACTAGATGCTAAATCAAACTTCGTTTCCATCCACTACTTAATAAAAAAAAACAAATATAATATATTTTGCAATTAATTGATTTAGTGCACACCATGATTATTTATATATATATAAATATGTATATTTATTGTATTACAGGTAAAGGTAATGTTTAATAACTCTTATTAAGATCATTATAATAATTATTAACTAATGACATATTGGTTTAAAAGAAATTTCATTACACTATTTTATTATGGTGTTTCATCAAATTATGCTAGAATAAAATTCATCCACCCTAATTTCATATCATATTAAATACGTAAGGCACTCCATTAATTTAGCTGTTTTGTTATCGAAAGAGATCGAAAATACTGACATACAGGTATCCTCTATAAAAATGAAGACCACTGGAAGTTTCTGTTATCCATGCACCGCATATTATAAGATATATTTCAAGAATTAAGCTCAAAGCAAAGTAAACAACTGTCATCAGATTCGTTGTGGGTCAAGATGCAAAATAATTCGAAATGTCAAGTTTCATCTACACTTATGATAGGTTCCATTATAATTAAATATGTAAGGCTTAATATAATCTTTATGAAGGAAAGTAGAATGAATCTATAGATGGCAATCCTAAATTCGAAAAAAATATATTTAATAAGTACACAATTTAGTAAAATATACTAAAGTAACCACATGCACAAACAATCTATCACAGACACTAATCCACAAAAATGAAGAATTACATAATATATAAGTAGTCACGTCATGAAAAAACACCTGATATCTGAACATTGACAAATATATTCAATTTTGTTGAAAAATTCCAACACATTAGGTTACACGACGAATTGGTATCCATGAGCACCAGTCGTACCTATTGTAGTTGTGTTTCTAAATGGTAAATTAAAATGGTAAACATTTTACTTCAACTCTGTTGGACCCCCAAATATTCAATAAAAAGCAATTTTATTCATAAGTAATCTCTTTAAAAATTTTATCAAATTTAACTACCTACTTATTCCTACAAACATGACTTGTTTCATAACTTCCTGAAAAATTTCGAATGACTATAATAAGTCCGCGCGGCGTCTTATAGCCCCTTGAATTGATTTAAAAGGTTTAAAAAATCTTTACCTTTGTACATAACCGTAATATTAATTACGTGTTAGTTATTTGTCTTTTGTTGTTCTTTATTCAAGTGATTGTAGTTATAACTTTTCTAAATATCCCAGAAATTTGTAAGGAGTTTCATTGAGCTTATTGCGCATCGATCGTGCACGTAGCAGGGTCGTGTATATTTGTCTAAACGTTGGTCCCTATAATTGCTATTGTAGTTTTGTGTCTAACATGGCAACCTAGAACGGGGCGAATGACACCGCGCGAGTAGCGGCCGGGTTCTCCGAATAAAGGCACATTGAGTCATGATTTGTTATCCTATATGCAGTAGGTACCTAACATTCCCACTTCCTCATATTAACAATATTTCTCGTTTTTTTTTTTGAAGATCGGCCTAGAACTAGTCAAAAGGAATAATTAATTTATAAATCTACATATATTTATTATGTCACACCACTATTTTATCCGGTCGCTTAAATTTTCGTACACTTTAGTCATTTTGACATAACATCATAGTAGTCCAATGACATTCAACTATTCATTTCTATTAATTTTGGCAACATGGTGGTGGAACTACAATTTGTCTAATTCACCTAAAAGGTAATTTGCCTAATATTAGAGCTAAACGAAGACTACACTTAAAAGTTGTCTTCGCACTTGATCTCCCGCGATGCGGGCTGTGACGACCATTGAGACTCAATCGAGCTATCCCAGTCAGGATACGACTCATACTCAAAACTATCGGTGGAGGCATCCTCGACCGCTACTTCGGTTCGACTGAACGCCTCGGCGAATTTTCCGATTTCAGTGGAGCCAAAAGCTTGTTGGAAGGCAGGTAGTGGAACTACGGGCGGCGGGCGTTTAACTTCGAGAGGAGAACATCGTTCTATAGGACCGTGATCGAAACGATCTCGGAGAGTGTGCGAAGTTTCAGTCGGTGCCGCATTAGGCTTGAATTCAGGTGTATTTCTCTGTCTGGCGCCATTTTCTCTATTAAAAGGCGCATCTTCGTAAACATGATAGGGCGTAGATCTCCCTTCCTGCTGACTCGTTTGATTTTGACAGTGCATAGGAGCAGTCTGTAATTTTATAGTAAACATAATAAGTGTTATTGGTGTTTAAAGATCAAACATGTTTAAACTGCAATTATTTAATAACCTTCATTGGTCTACATTCTGAAGAATACCGCATGTAGTCACGCGAACACGCACTGCGTGGAAGCCACCCGCCGTTGATAGCGTTACCGCCATTCCATCCACCACCACCGCCGCCACCCATTATGCCCATCTGGAAACAAATTAAATATTAGACAGCGTTACCTGCATAGAGCTTATACCAAGATATATTGTAGAACGGTTTAGTTTAGTTTAACATTAACTTAATTTGTTAGTAATGCACTAGACGCAAATATAAAGAAGTTCTTTGGCATTTATTGTCGTTCGATTTCTTGATAATTTATATGGTAGAACAACGTTGGCCAGGTAAGCTAGTAGCAGAGATGTATAGATAATATAAATGGGACCACTACCGTACCTGATAATGCGGCCAAATCTGCGGTTCGCAGTATGCGGGACTCCTACCGTTCACTCCACATTCTAGCGGTGGCTGAAATGTAAACATAAAGCCCATTAAATTATTTTTATTTATTTTAATGTCTATACACAAGTTGTGACAAAGCTTTCCTTTTTTGTGTGTAAGTCATAGTAACAAACTTTTAACTCATTTCGTGCAATTTGTTGTGAACCTACGACCCTAGTGCTTTTGGCTCCTGGCCTGCTACGAGTGTGAATCCTTTACGTAGGTTTCAAATTAATTTCCCGTTCTACAAAAGCATATTTACATTCAGTAAAAAAAATCTAAACGATAGTGCAAACCTAATCAAAGTGCGTTAAATTGTTTAGAAATAGTTAGGGGAGAAACAGACTGATGCGTAGACTTTCACTACATTTTATACATTGAATTATTTTTTAAGAATGAGACTGCGTAACCCATGTAATTTTAATATTCGCCGAAATGGTTGCATACTTTTTTTCAACTTATATAAACTTTGCGTGAAAATTTAACTAACCGATAGTGAAAACCGCATAAAAATTTGTCGTGTTTAAACGAAGAATAACAAGTATATTGCAATTTTAATATAGTACAAGTTTACAGCTTGCTGATGTTGCATTATACGAGTATACATGTCCGCAACGACAGCAAAGCCCCTTCTAAAGAACTCACTCAACAGAAAATTGAAGGTTAAACAACCAGTAATTTTTTTAATACTCAAGTGAGAAATACTTCCTTTGTTGAGATTCATTCTGTAATAAAAATTAAACAATGCGGCGATGGCGTAATGCCTTACGCGTTGGATTTGCAATTAAGAGGATGTGGATTCGAATACCACTCGGTATTCTACCATTCCTAAGGTCAGTAATTTACCTTAGATGGAGAGGTTAGCTAAAATATTTCAGGCCTTTCTTTCTTTCGGATCTTTATTAAAAGTTTCTAACTAATTAGAAACTTTACAAATGATTTTATTATCCATATAATAATATTTACATGACACTAGATTGAAATAAATGAACACAACCTGTACATGAGGTAATGTTAGTATGGTAGATGCGGAGCAAGTGAGGGAGCAAAGGGTGGTGACGCCGCCGATCGATGTCCGTTACTCCCTGTGCAACTTTACGTTGCAACAACTGCATTCATAATCGCGTATCATTAATACACGTTACTTTTCAAAACTTAAATGATGAAAGTTACTGATGACATGATTAAAAATTGCAGTTTCAAGTTCGAGTATCACTATTCCATTAAGAATAGCACTTTGTACATCTATAGCGCCGCTACGCCGTTGCTACGGAGTGCTACGAGATTTTTGTTATTGTTATTTCTTACAGTTTATTTATGTCATATATGCATAGGCATATATCATATATACATATAAAACTAATATATTATAACTTATGTATTTGTGAATGCTTAATATTATTTTGCTAAAGTCAATATCATTTATTTTACTACAAATTTTGACGAAATAATTCAAAAATACAAAGTCACTGCGGACAAATCAAAATACTTCCAACCGTAATATAGACTTTATACGGCCTGAAACCTATTCATGTGTGGGGGAAGTAGAATAGTGTCGGGAGATTTGCAGAGGCTAACTAACTATCGAGCGGCAAGCGTCGAGCGCGCGGCGCGAACCACGTGACTTATCGATCAGCGCGGCGCCCACGACACTCGGAAAAATCAACCGCTGACAGCTTTCATAGGCCACCTCCACCTCTCGACTCGTGCCCGCGCTCCACCCTGCCTCGCGCCTCGGCCCTGTCCCCGCCCTCATTAGCGCCTTTGTGACGCTCACTTGTCTCGTAATATGACGCCGTAATGATACCACTTACCATTGGATTATTCGTTAACATTCCTACTAGTTCACTATCCAAATCAAGCGATACATAATAATGACAAGATGTCTTTCTTTGTACTCTATTATTTTGTTGATGTTTTGATTAGTTTAACGTCGAAACTTTGAACATACCCTTACTTGTTATACATAACCTTATGAAAAGTTTTGTTTGTGAAAAAGCAGGCACAGAAATATTCTTAGTGTACTATACGATGAATCTTTATGTGATTCATGGTTTCATATTCACATTATTAACATTATTATAAACGTAATATTTCAGTGCTGAAATATCAGAATCTCGAAAACATACCCAAAAAATCCGTTCCCGCAGGGGGAACGCACAGGTAGATTTCGTGAAGCAATTAATATTATTTTATTAACATGTTTAATTTTTTTTTCTCGAAAACAGTAACTTTTAGCGAAAAACTTTTCAGACATTAATTTTAGACTTAAAAATGGCCTATCGATTAAAAATATTTCCGACGTCAAGAATGTTCACCGGTTAGAAGTTATGATTTTTTCCCGAAAAATTTTGGTTTTTCCCTCCTCCACTTTTAGTTAAAGTTTTAATCTTATAGGTTTATTATTAAAAGTTGTTGGTATTCATGTATACTATGGGATAAAATTAGAACGGTTCGAATATCTTTCATGGAACATGAAATTTTGAGGAAAAACTGATTTCACAAAAAGTGAGGCCCTACCGTCCCCTTAGGCCGGATTCCACCCGTTCACGAACTTAAACTAAGTTTACACCCAAGCAATTTTTGATCGCAGTTTGAAAGCGATCGGGGCAAAAATGCGACCGTGAGCGTGCCGCAAATTTTGGGAAGTGGAACCATACATACATATATATATATATATATATATATATATATATATATATATATATATATATAAATATGTATAAACTTTTTGACCAGTGGTCATTTCGGACTCAGGGGGTCATAACTAGACCTCCTATGAAGATTTTTTTTTTAAATTCGACAGTAGTCAAGAAACCAATAGGTCGATCTACCTATTAGTTTCTTGACTACTGTCGAATTTTCATCGAAATCTACCTAAAACAGTAACTAAAAGTAATTCGCTCAAAGTATAATTGTCACTTTGTTTATGCTTTTTTAGGGTTCCGTAGCCAAATGGAAAAAAAACGGAACCCTTATAGATTCGTCATGTCTGTCTGTCTGTCCGACCGTATGTCTCCGCCACTTTTTTAACTAAACTTAAACTTGAAACTATAAGAACTATGCTGTTGAAACTTGGTAATTAGATGTATTCTGTGAACTGCATTAAGATTGCCACACAAAAATAGAAAAAAAAAACAATAAATTTTGGGGGTTCGCCATACCTAGAACTGAAACTGTTTTTTTTTAATCGAACCCATACGTTTGGGGTATCTATGGATATGTCTTCAAAAATGATATTGAGGTTTCTAATATATTTTTTTCTGAATGAGTTGAACTGAATAGTTTGCGCGAGAGACACTTCCAAAAGTGGTAAAATGTGCGGGGGGACACATTTTACCCCCCCCCCCCTCTGTAACTTCTAAAATAAGAGAATGATAAATCTATAAAAAATATATGATGTACTTTACTATGTAAACTTCCACCGAAAATTGGTTTGAACGAGATCTAGTAAGTAGTTTTTTTAATACGTCATAAATCGTAAACCGCAATTTACCTTTCATTCAATCAACTCAAATATAAAAAAATTCTTGCTGCCACGGAAACCTTCATGGGCGAGTCCGACTTGCACTTGGCCGGTTTTATTTATAGTTGTTGAATACGTTTTGGGTTAAATACCACTGAATATTAATTATTACTATTATCCTTATGCGTGGTTTCCAGCGTTGTAGATTACGAGAGCCTCTCTTCCTATGGGTGTCGAATACAAGGCGACTAAGGGATAAGGTTGTTTTCTAGACGATTATAAACCTACAGCCCATAAAATAGTACGTACTTAACGGCAATGGGCTCTCCTCCTACTACGTGTAACCATAGAACATGGTTGGCGACATATGGCTTGACACAACTATGCATACCGTAGCATCCCACACCGGCGAGCTTGATTGGCAAGTATAAGAGCAGTACACTAGGGTTATCATTCATAATAAGATTATAGGACATTCTACACAGCGCTATCTAGACCAAAAGTAGCTTCTAGTATGCTTCTAAAAAAGATACTTAGATTTTCATACCAATAGAAATAAATATAGCATTTCTGCTTTCTGGTATTTTAATCATTACCAAGCGGTCTTGAGGATGCCTTACATGGAGACAAAATACGTTTCTAGATTTTACTTTATACATACGGAACACTGCATCTTAATGGTTGTATCTGCCACCTCCGGTAACCAAACATTTTATTTACTTTAAGTGGTTCGCTTACAATGTAAAAGAATGTGAAATATTCTATTCTATTGCAATATGCAAAGATTTTTTTTATTGTTGCTGTCATAGGGACTGACCTGAGTAAATAATTTAATCTATCATCATCATCCTCATCCCAGCAAAATAATCATGGTTGCATCTAAAGCCTGCACCTTAGAACCCAGGGTTTGTTCTCCTAGACTTTCTCATCCTGATGTAGCTTTATCTTGGTTTTTACGAGAGTGACTGCCGTGTGACCCCGTGAGGAAAGCTTCGCTAGAGCCTCGTCCACTGATCAGTAAGCAAGCAAGCAAAAAAAAAAGTGTAGTTGAGCCCCGAAGACGTTGGTATGGCCCCTTACACCCAATGGATCTCAGCTATAAAACGTTTAATTCAATATATGTTATTTTAATTAAATCGGTTTAAGTTGAAGTTAAATGAACTTCTTAGTGATAAAACATTTCAAATATTCCATTGCTATAAATGAAAGTGACAACAAACTTTTGTTTTCATTGAGCAGTCATTTCAGTATTTACACCACAAACTTTCCCAAACAGAATTTTATAACGCGTTGTATGAATTTAAACTCTATTCACAAAACATACGATTGATAATATATAAATGTGGTATAAAGGTGTGAAAGCTTGTTGCAAATGAGAATGTCAACTATCCTCTGACACTGACCTACAAAATTCAAACTAGGCTCTTTGTGACCTGTTTTATGGGTAATTTAATAAACATTGTTTCTTGCCAGTGAGTTAAGTAATAATTTAGGAATAAATAATAATAGTAGTAATAATATTCAGCTTAACTTTTTGTAATTAAAATGAACGTAAAGTCGCCCTCAAATGTTGCTGAACATTAATAAATATATTAACTATTGAAATAATATTGATGTATAAGTATTTACGTAATCTTCAGAGTATAAGTTAAACATATTTCACATGTTATTTGTAACCTTTGTAGTGTCATTGTTGTCAGATTGTTACGACTCAAGTACCCAAAATATGCGACTCCACCAAGAACTTCTGGGGCTCAAGCCAACCTCACCTGCTGAGTAACAGACGCAGTTTGCCCTCGAAGTTGGTGATCAGACGACTGTCGCTCCCGTAATAGCTATGATAACACAAATAAATGATGGAAAGGAGGAGAAAGCCTTCGAGAATTTGTCTTCCTATAAAAAACCAAAGTTACCGACATAACTCGCAGAAAAAGCAAGCTGAAGTGGCAATGGGCTGGCCACATCTGTCGAAGGACCAATGGCCGTTGGAGCAAACGAATCCTAGAGTGGAGACCGCGAGTTGGCAAACGGAAGGTGGGACGCACCCCAGCCAGATGAACAGACGACCTGAAAAAGGTAGCTGGGATAGATTGGATGCGAAAGGCGGAGAATCGGGAGGTATGGCGCACGTTGGGAGAGGCGTATGTCCAGCAGTGAATTGATTAGTAGTGTCATTACTTAGATTTACTTCAGTAGATTTTTCTTTTTTAAAGACATATTACTTTTCAAATTATTCAGCATTGACATTTGCTCTTGGTGTTAAATAGTATCTTGATCGGCAAAGAAAAATATAACAAAGAAGATTATGTAAATTTGAAGAATATCCTTATCAAGAGACATTTGCGTCCTATTTTACAGAATAACACAGCAATAGATATGTATCAATGAGGAGATATATTCAGCGGGCATTGTGAAAATTGCTCTTTAAGGCAATATTTAAATCTGTCGATTGAATTGTTATGAACCGACTTGTTCTTTATACTGCCACTATGATTGTATTTTATTTATATTTATGCCTAATTTGAGAACTGTAAGAACAACAGACCTTGTTGTAAATTTTAAAGTGGCAAGAAGCACTACCTATTTTTCGCACGTAAATTTAAAACCAATGACGTGAAACGTCAACCTTGCAGTTTTTGTTAAGTCAAAAATCAAGACAATTACACTTTAACTGTCTTGATTTTTGACTTATGAAACGTCAAAGATAAATAAACCAGATTAATGTTTAGCGAATAGACCACCACCGGTTCGAAACGAGGCCTCGTCTGAGAAGACTGCGGTAAGAAACTCAGTGGGCTTTTTTGGTCTCATTGCAAACATGTGTACTTAATCCAATTACAATATGTATTTTGTTTAAGATTGCTTGGGTGTGTAGATTTAGGAAGTCTGTCAAGAGTCACTAGGTATCGCTTATCAAATAAAACAATGTATACAAATCCAGTTTACTTTTACACAGAACTTACTTTACTGCTTTTTTTAAATTATAATATCTATATATTATAAAATATGTTACAAGTGCTTCTATACTATATATGTATATTTTTTCCAACTCTACGCTTGTTTTAGTCTTTCTTTGTACTTCTTAATTTCGCATTTGTACATCAAAACGTGCCATAGAGAATTAGTGAAGACTCAAAACTACCCATATATTTGTTGGACCCTAGTTGTCACGCACATCTGAATACATAAATATCCATTTGGTAGGTACTAGTTCTTGGTCAATTTGTACTGTCGTTGGTCCAATGCTTCGTGTAACATTAAGATATGCAGCACTAGGAGATTTTTTCAATTTAGCCATTTCACAAAATATTATGCATAAATATGATACCAATATCAAAGAACGGGATGAATTAAAAAGATTGGAAAACGTAAATATCAATATTTTTTTGGAGGGTGAAATGTTCTGCTATTAATAATTTTAAGGTAGGTCAGAAGCACTCTAAACCACTTTATTGATAAAAGAGGAAGCTCGTGCAGTGTGTAATTACAAAAGAAAATGGTTGACGGTTTTCTCTGTCTATCCGAGAGGGAGAAGGCGTAAGTATAAGTATGTATGTTGAGTTTATTAACTAAAATTATGTTGTTTAAATACAATAAACTCATAATTTGATTGACTACGAGAGAACTTACCGTGGGCGGCAAAGGTAGGTTCTGGGCGGGAGTGTGCGCTCGCTGGTCCCTCCGTGCCAGTGTCCGTCGCACACGTGTCTCCTTTGACGCGTACGCGCCGTAATCTATAATTATACTATGCTTAATATAAATAATATAATAAAGTCAACAATTTATATATTATGGTTATCGGTCACCTCTGTATAATATTTATAAAGAAAGTATTTCAATAATTCATCAATAAGAAGATTCATCCCTTGGTATTTTATTTATATATAAATAAACAGTTAATCAATGAAAGTATTCATAACGACCTTTTGCAATTCGTAGCTAAACAATGCACGAGTGGTACGATGATTCTAGCGATAATATAATGCCAGTGAGGTTATGTTTGTGTCCATGCTCCTTATACGATACAAGTATTTGTTTGTTCCACAGACCGTGGATTTGAAAATATCTCCGTACAATATATGGATCATAGTCAAATACTTCAAATCATGAGTATGTAGACTGAAATATAGCCAACAAATACATCAAAATCATCCCGCAACTATTATCTTCCTAAATGGAGGGGGACAATAAATACTGTATACAAAACCATACTCCCAATGTAGGTTTATCCCCTTTACAAGCCTAGTTTTACTTGTAATGACGTGCTATTTTTACCAGACCACGGTGCGCACGTCCGCGCGTCCGTAGTAAGGATATAAATTTACGCATGTTCCACTGTAGCTCCTATGATACTGAACTGATTGTATGAATGAGGTGTACTAGGTGTGCTCTGGGTGTAATAGGCTACTTTATACATAACATAAATACTAGACATCACAAGATCCGTAATCCCTTCCAGGGTAACTATAATCACTTGTACAACAAGCCCCCTAATTAAATTTATCATTTATTAATTAAATGAAGTATCTACCTCCACATAAATTTAAAGTCAAATTAAAACTAAACCTTGCCAATTTCAGAATATTTAAACGACAAACAGCTTTGATATGAACTGTTTGCTCTTTCACTATACTACTCAAACGAAATATTGTAATTAGATTAGGTAAACATGTTTGTAAATAGATTAAAAAAACATCCCGCTGAGTTTCTTGCCGGAGTCTTCTCAGGAAGGGGGCCGCGTTTCGAACTAGTGGCACATTTGCTAAACAATTAGTCTACAGAATATATGAATTTTGATTTTGACTTTATACGAATAACATCAACATAACGGAAGTTAGATCCAAAATTGTGGGGCCAGCAAATTAGTTAGACAGCTGTATTTCAATTTCCACGATTGTAGTTTCGAGAAATTGACCTCAATGTGGAAGAAATAGAATAATTATTGTAGAGTTAGTACTCATAGATACAATACATATTGCTTTCATAGTGATAAAATCCTATGTAATTATTATTTTTTGTAAGATCTGTCATTCGGACCGGACAGTACTAGACTTTAGCTCGGTGGCTGCTGGTACATAGGGTGTAGTAGTTGTCATTCTTTTAGTTAGTAGTTAGGGTCAATAGCGCATGAGCGTGCACTGTTTTTAGGCATCGGTAATCGATTACCACTAGTTAGGCCGTGCGCTCGTTAGCTGACTCCTGTATTACACCTTGTTTTTTTTATACCACTTAGGTGGCAGACAAGCACACGGGCCGCCTGATGGGAAGCGGTTACCGTGGCCTGTGGACGTGTGCAACACCAGGGGCGTAACAGTCTCTTGGTAAAACCACAGCAGGGAGATCATTACATTGTTTCCATTTTGGAAGGCACCGGCAATTATTTTCACTCATATTCATATGTTTAGATTAAATTTAGATTAAAAATTGAGCCGTAAGAATTATAGATTTATTACCAGAAAATAATTAAAAAGATACGAAGGTACGTCCACAAGCCGTAGATGGCCCAGGGTCAGCCGGGGTGTGAGGGAATTGCCTTATTAGGTCACCTTACACACCGGCGACTGAAGACCCGAGACGGCGTGCGGTTTTAGTTGGTTCAAGCCCGACATAACTAACCCCGCTGGCCGGCGGGGGGGTATCCGAAGGGATTTCCGCACAAGAAAAAAAAAAAAAAAAAGGTACGTCCACAATAATTTGAAATAAGAAAAAATCAAAGTACCTATTCAAAGATTTTGGGTTCTTAGTCGTTTATTACCACGAGTTATTAGTATCACCCAAAGACACTTATTGCATTCGGTGTTTCCAACCATGTTCAGTCAACTGAAATAACGGAACCTATCTTCGACTACTTCTATCTTCATTCTAGACATTTTTCGCACGCCACAACTGTGATGCACGCTGTTGGACTTCCCTACATCCTTTTTAGGAGTAATTTTTTAAAGATAATTCTAATGTTTTTAGTACGAGATTGCAGTAAATCCATATTCACAGATTGAACACTTGCTAAAACAAAAAGAAAAATTTTAATTACGTTAGTTATGTTACTTAGTTAATATGTTAAGGTAGTAATGAACAACGTAGCATGTATAGCTTTAGAATGGAAGTAAAACTCTTTGTATATAAAAGTATATATATATATATTATACTGTTGGAATTTTACGCGAATGTCACACTAAACCCAACGTTTCGGTTGCTTTTCAGAGTCTCTCCGTGACCACGTCGCGTCGGGTTCAGTGTAAATAATAAAATAACATCAAATAAATAGCTTTATTTTAATAAAAATATACTCAAATATGTGTATTTTTATTGATCATATAAATAACGTTTCGTGCTCTGTCTATTCTTTACTTACAAAATAAAAAACAAATATAATATGATTTTTTTATAAGTGGAGCCTAAAAAGTATAATTGTGATTAGTTTTCACCGCCATACTTGCCCAAGTAGAATGACAAAAAGGGCTTGCCTGAAGGCAGAGGTATCATATATCCCCAACAAATCGATGCCGAAATATACTAGTTTTAGGTCACGTATAGCAGCACATAATGCCTAGCCAAGTAAATCTATTTAACATTCTAAAGTACGATATAGTAACTTGATTTATTTGTTTTAACTGTATCCAGTGGATGTGGATTTACCAGAAACCTAAAATCACACAGCCCTAACACGAATTCAAATTCAAACAAACAATAAATCATTTAAAAAATGTAGGTGACAAATATAATTATCAATATTCCATCATAATTCCATAAATCTTAAATAGAAATTAAATTTTAATTTCTCTTTATGAATTCCTTCTCTTCGTTTAATTCTTAATTCCTATAGCTTGGATGATATCGTCTATTAAGTGATTGGTGGCCATGGCTTGTCGATGTCGAAAGAAATTATTCCACAAATTATCAATCATCTTTCGAGGCCACAGCTAACTAACATTAAGGTTGTGAGATGTCAGTCATCGTGATCTTACAGAGTTGCTACCCAACGTATCCACCCTCTTCAGTACCTTATTTTGATGATTTCCATGACATTAACGTCGCTAAATGGTAATTTGAATTAGTTTAAAACTGAGTAATGCGCAAATCTTAATTATTTTCTCAAAATTAAAATACGAATTCTTAGCTGTCGGGTTAAATTGTGTAAAAAGATAACTTCATCTACATATTCATTAATCGCTGACCTGACGTTATCATCTGTTTTAATGACGGATGTATAAACTTGGATTTGTAAACAAGACAGTTCTCGACCGTTTCGCACTATACAAATGTAAATAATAGCATTAAGTGGAAGTCATATTGTAATAGACATTAGCCGTCTGTCTTCCATGCGAAACTCGTTACATGTTGTACGTAGCATTTTTAAGGAGTTGGCGGTGGATAGCGGCACGGGTGTTAGTACCCCGGTCAATATGTAGAGTGGCTGTTCTGTGCAGGCGATCAATCGCGTTGCGGCGTGGAGGGAGATGGGGTGGAGGGGGCGACCGACCACCTGTAGCGCGCTCCTCCCGTCCGACCCGCGCACCGCGTCCTCTGACATCGACACGTGACGTAGACACCGAGAAATCCGCCCAAACGTAAACATTAATTCTTACTTCATTCTTCATTGTTCAAAATGTCGCTTCGCGCCACGCGCGCGGATTCCAATCTCTCTCGTATTGGTAAACAAATTGAGCTTGACGCACACTGTCCGTCGCTAGGCATGTTATTGTGCTCACAACTCGAGTGTAATGTAAAATAGACTTGAAATAGTTCCATGCTTATAATTCAATTAAGGTCAAGAAATAAGTTGGATATGTCAATGTTACACTGCAACAAGATTACTTATGAAATGATCGGTGAAAATCAGTACTGCCAGTACGTTATTTAAACCGACTAACAAAAACTAGACTATTTTGACTCAACAATTTTTTTGTCTGTGTCCACTGGTTTTGCCCCTTGGTTGCGATACACACTGCATGTTTTTACTTAAAGATTTTACTCCTCAGCATGTAACCATTCAACGTCAAAAATCTCATTTTTCCAACTGAGCACCACAGATAGCTTAGCTTTGTATATAAATAATTAAACAATTTTACAACATTTTACGACAGCTTATAAGAAACCTAATAATATAAAAATACAGTAACAAAGTAAGCAGAATTCTCTAGATTATCTTTTGTTTAAAAATATAAAAAAGCATATTCAGCCGCGGTAGCCTCATTGTAGAATCTTTTCTCTCAGGTCTCATGAATGAATATGATTTAAAATAACACATTTCATTGGTCGAATTGCCGTGCTACGGTGGCTGCTGACCGGTAATAGCCAAATACTTGTAGCCCACGAACACGCAACACGTACCCATAATGTGTGGCAGTAAAGTCTCATCATGACCATATAAGTGATTTTCAAGAACTTCTTTATTGTTTTACTTAAGAATAACAGTAAATGGCTTTTTAGATTATTTTATTTAAAGACTATTAAATACTAATGTTTGATATTATTTGTATTGAATACTAATATATATTAATTAATTTACGATACTTCACTACAAAATTTGGGAAGTATTTCATAGATTTTATTACGTAGGTAGGTAAGAAGTATTTGGTGAATATTTATTTATTTTTTATTATTTATTATATAACAGCTGATGCTCGCAGATATGCCAGTATTGTACTTAGTATTCATTTCTTTGAGATTATTTACTTCTTAATTATTTAGGTAAATAGTTAAAATTCCAAAACGTTTGTAGATTCGTAATTCAAACCCTTCCTTAATCTCTAAATTTATTAGAATTTTAATAAGAAATTAGGCAGGACATCGATAATAATACATAATGGGCACAGTATACATCCATTTAAACCGTCTACTTTTTACTGAACTCAGATGATATTTATTTGATAATGTTTTATTGATTCTGATATTTTATTATTGAAGGTTTATAATAAAACTCATCTAAATCATTCTGAACAGCAAGCGGAGAGTATGTCGTGCAAGGGCTGAATTACTGGTTATGAACAATAATACACACATTTCACATATTAATAACTTAAAACATTGATAAGAGAGTACCGACCCGGCGGCAGGGCATGCTCAGCGTGGTGCACGTGGTGCGCGGGGTAGTCATAGCGGTAGTAGCGCGCGTAAGGGTCGTGCGCGTGCGCTGCGTGGTAGTGGTGCACGTAGGGTGCGTAGGGCGCATAGGGCAGCGGCGCGTACGAGCCGTAGCCATCCCAGCCGGCGCCCGCACCGTACTGCCCGTGCGCACGATACTCGCCGTACTTGCAGCAGTCCATGGCTCGGGGTACCCTACGCGCCCTCCGGCGCACTCGCACCTTGCACCGTCGGACATCCTCGACGCTCACCGCAACGCCACATCACCGTACTCTTCTTCTTACTCTACCCTGGCACTAATCTCATAGGAAGCTCGTCAAGTCCATCACTATAAATCCCACTGTCCAACCCAAATTGCTTCTTTAATTCAATAACCAGTAAAATTTCTTTTAAAAGCAACTTCTAAAATTCAAAAAATTGTTTTAGAGCGCGTTGACTATCACGTAGAGATCGAGCGCAGTTTCGCGGCGGGAATCGGACACGGGTGCGACGTTAGCTAGCGAAAAGAGGTCGTTCGAGTTTGCCGGTGACGGCGAGATACTCGATGGACGAGGGCGGCAGAGGGGCGCGGGCCGCGAGGAGGGGCGACGCCCGCTCGCCGGCGGCTCGGCGCAGCGCGGCGCTCGACGGACGCCGACTGAAGGCGTCGCGGAATCGATACGTCGCCGCCGCCCGCGGCCGCCCGCGCCCGCCCGCACTACCTGCCTGCGCCCGTATTGCGCGCGAACTTTGTCTTCCCCGACGGAATTTTATATTTAGAACCATGGTGAAACGATTGATCGATACTTTGCACTATTAATTAGTACCTACACACTTTCACTACATATTCCTACAGACAAAAGACTGCAAAGTTCAATTCTCCCACTTTCTAATTACTATATGCATGTTTCAGTGTACCTACATGCTTTTATTAAAATTATTTAAGGATGTAGGTAGATAGTCATCGATAGCCAACACTGTTATATTGAAAAGAATTCTTAAAATAAGTTCTGAAGTTGCGAGAAAAAGTTTAAATCTGTTTTAAATGACGCGTTAAGTTTAAGAGACACGTTGTTTGTAGTCAGGTGCTGGATATTTGCAAAGTTTTATCGAATTGCGTGTAGGCGGCAGTGACCCACATCGGCGACTATCATGTGGCGCATCACCCGCACCCTTCGTCCTTCGGCTGGCTAAACCGCGCTCAACTTCCAATAAAAAGGAGACCTTATAAATACTTACAAGGATGTCCGTTGACATTATTACAATTACAAAATTGTCGCAAATAAAACAGAAGTTACTAAGAAATGATCTGTAGTATATCACTATATTATAATAGATAAGAACTATAAATTGCCAGTGATGTACTAAACTAAAAACGTAACGTTCGTAGAGCTCGTAGTACTTCGTAGCTACCGTAGCTTATTTTTCTGCTTACGCCTTAGACGTACCGTGAAGATACTAAACTTTTTTACAACCAATTGTTGATAAAGAAATTTGGTTTGCGCAGTTATATTCAATGTTTGAGACAGAAAATCTTTGAAAAAGCTTTTGCAACACATGTTCATTAAATTAAAGTTAAGTTTTACGTAATAAAATTATCATTTATTGAATTGTTAGAATAAAACTAGTGGGGCGGAAATCACACAGTGATTGACAAACTTTGGGCCAAACTTAGATATTTTTGTTGCTGTATTTTTATTCAAAATTACAGACCTTAGGCTTTATGCATATTATTCGACGCGTCTTTATATATTGAGCAATAAATTTGAAGAAAATCAAATCAAATCAAACGTCTTCGACGTCAAAAACACAAAAAAATGATTTTTAGGGACAATTTGTATGGTAGGTACCCGAAACCTGCGGACTGTCCGGCGTGGGAGGTGCCGAGGCGTGACCTCGTTGCAGCCATCGGGGTGGGAGTCCTCTCGCTCGGCAGCATGATTGCGGCAATGGTGCGGAGCACGAGCGCGTGGGCCGCCGCCACATCCTTCTGCGAGCATATGATGCTCGCGAAGGAGATGGCGGAGCGCGCCCGGGAGAGGTTCAGAACTCTCCCGGCCCGCCGAGCCCGCAACATGGTCGCCGCGCGTCGCAAGCGACTCAGGCGCCGGAGGTCGCTCAACGACCTCCGTCCTCGATGAGCGCAGGCCTGGGGGTGGCAGGTGAGGCTGCCTGTCACCCCAGCAGAAGCAGGCCGGGACGGTGGGGCGACTAGCGCCCCTCCCCCAAAGCGGGGCAAGACGGGGACACCGTGGTTCCCAAACCCGAGGGGGCCATCTCGAAACCGGAGATGGCCCAGGGTCAGTCGCTGTGCGAGGGATATGCTCTATGGGCAACCTTACACCCCGGCGTCTGCAGACCCGAGACGGCGTGCGGTTTTAGTCGGTTCAAGCCCGACATAACCGCCCCCGCTGGCCGGCGGGGGGGTATCCGAGGGGATTTCCGCACGATAAAAAAAAAAAAAAGGTACCCGAAACCTTGAACATACAAACCCCAAAATCTAATCAATTCTTCCCATTAATCAAACAAGATGATTGGCGAAAGAATTTTTTAAATCGGATAAGTGGTTCTTGAGGTATTGGGTAAACAGACATCCAGACATCCAGACCAACAGACAGACCGATACAAAATGTTTTTTTGCTTAAATAGACTTAGAATCATGTGAAACGTCGAGAAAAGTGATAAAAAGTGGGTGTAAGATTTTGATTTTTTTTGCGTGACTTTAAGACTTCGGTGTCCACCTGGTTGGTGGCCCGAAGTAAAAGACCCTATCACATCAACATGTACAGAGTATATACCGTCGTACGGAGTATATTTATTATTTTGCTCTACACCTAACTAAAAACTCAGGAAACTTAGGAGTGACTCATTTGACAATTATGTATTAGGACCTACCCACATCATGGTTCGAGCCTACTTGGGTATATGGTATATGGGGCCCCATCATCTGCAGGGCCCAAGCTCACCTCACCTAATAGCCGGTACATCTGCTGATTGATAGACGAATAGACGAGGCTCTAGCACAGGCTTTCCTGTCGTGGTTGTGGGTCAGACGGCAGTCGCTCCCAATTCAAATTATAGCCAATGCCAGTCATATTATTGTTGTTTTTTAAAATTTATATTATTCTCTTCTTTTATATTCATTTGTTGCAAAAAGATTAAAAGATGTTTAGTATGCCCGTGTACGTTGTATTCACAATATAAAAAAATTCTTTCTTTCTTTCTCTCTATACAAAGGTCGCACTTTGGAACCCGGGTTCTGCTCTCTAGCTCCTCCTTTTATTGGTTTATTTTGACTAATATGGGAGCGACTGCTGTCTGACCTCCCGACCGCAAGAGGAAAGCCAGCACCAGATCCTCGTCCGTCCACTTGCATCCCAGAGATCTGATGAGCCCCAAAAACACCCAATTTTAAATCTTATAAATACATAAAATAGAACGTATTTATTGCAAATATTAAACAAAATCAAAACATTTAGCATGTTAATTCAATGTTAGTTATTACAACTCACTTCTCGAATAACTGTCATGAAAAACTTATCAACAAAATCTGTAGGTATGTATTAAATCCGCTAAGTTACCCGCTTTCTGCATAATTTGAGCATCCATGCGAGACAACTTTTTTCACGACTGGAAGTGAATGGAATCATCTTTCGTTCCTCCGTACCTCGCTTAATCCGTTTGAATATATTATACATGTTTTACAACTCTACAGACTGTATTAGAAACAAATTAAAAGCAATATATTTGTTTACTTATTGCCTTTACTTTTATAACAGACTAAGCTGGTTTTAATTAATGAAAATCCGTTAATTCATCATCATCATCGTCATCATCATCAACCTATTCTAGTCCAGACGGTTGGTTTATTCAAGAATTATTAAAAATCAGTAGTTTAATTTATTCCAATTAAATTTTAAGCAATTAGTATGCTTACTTTTCCTATAGATTTAGATCGGAAAAGAAGAAAACATCTAGGACAGGACTTGAATCCGCGACCAGTCACTTACAGGGGGAATACTCTGACCAACTGACCATCCTAGACACGACATTATATTTATATATGTAGATTACTTAAAAAATACTTTAAAAAAAGGACAATGACTTTTCGATGCTTTTCGAAGTTATGTGTGTATTTATCGCAGGTTTATAAGTGCCCGGTTAATGGCAATAGGCTTGCCACCTATTACATTGGGACCTAAACATAAACTGGCGAAATGTGAGTGCTAGCACCTCTGCCTACCCCTTCGGGGATATAGGCGTGAGTTTATGTTATGTTATGTTTTTAAAAAAAGGCTTGTCGTCTAAATTTCAAATTTGCTAACAACAAACCTCCGATGATAAAAATCTTTTATACGGCACGGACACATTGCCGGGCCGAACCCCCATGATCATCGCCACCGGGGGACTTGGTGTCTGCAGAGCCCGCAAGGGTTCAGCAACAGGCACCCGCACCCGGTGGAGGACGTCGCATGAGATGGTCAAAACTTCAAAATGCCAACATCTTGCGCGCCCACTTTGGGGCGATTGGGTTAAAAACTGGCGGTGTGAGACGGCGAGCAAGACTGCTTCGTAACTTCCAAGCATTGGAGCCGTCATTGACCCACATCACGGACCAAAACCTGGCTGATCAGGTTCGATTTCTGCTGCGCTCTAACATCTTTAGTGCAGACGAACTCGAACAACTAAGACTTGAGGCTGTTCCAGCCCCTTCACTTGCACCAGCTCAGGGACGAGTGTCTATCGCATCTATTCAGAACGATGTTGATACTGGGATAGACACCGCAACTCAACCTTTGGCTGCTGACGGAGGAGGGGAGGGAACAGTTTTCCAGGATTGAGAGCAGATTGGGAGGATTCTTGAGGAGGCGAGCCTGGAAGTGCGTGAGATGCCTCTTGAAAGGCGGCCTCGTATTCCCAGAATAGCCCTGAGTCACCAAAATCGGGATGTCGTTGAGGCCGTTAACTCTACGCTGCTTCCATATATGAAGAACAGCAGCAGTCTCGGCGATATGAATTCAATTCTGTTTGGCGCCACAATGTCAGTATGCCGGTTTATCGGCGCTAAGCAACAGCCAAATCGACAGGTGGCAGCTGCTGGTGCTCGGCGTGTGAGAGACGCTGAGCCTACCTGGAAGCGCAGAATTGAGAATCGTATCGCTGAGACTAGGGTCCTCATCGGCAAACTGATTAGTTTCGGGGCGGGTCATATAAGGCCGAGAGTCCTGCGGTTTGTCAGAAAAGCATTTGCGGGGTGTGGCTTAGGTCCTGCAATACCAAATGCTCATCAACTGACTGACTGGGTGTCAATGCGACACCCTGAAACAAAAGGTGGCAGCTTGGAGCAAGCGAATCCGACGGTACTCAGAACGAGTAAAAAGGTATCACCAGAATCGCCTCTTCATGAGTGATCAGAGGAAGTTCTACAGGTCGTTAGAGCAGCCTAGAGTCAACGCCACTACTGAGCTTCCTGAAGGACAGGGGTTGGTGGCATTTTGGCGTAACCTATGGTCACGACTTGTGGAGCATGTGGAGGGATCCTGGATGCAGGTCATTGAGGAGTCGTGTGCGGATATTGCCAATGAGCCCGATAACTATCAGCCAGGACGATGTTTGCGTAGCAGTTGCCAAAGCTCCGCACAGGAAATCTCCAGGGAGCGATGGACTGCAGCATTACTGGCTGAAGAGTTTTTGGGTTTCTAGCAAGACAGTTCCAGGAGGCCCTAGCCAGGAAACCGCTCCCTAACTTCCTCACTACTGGGGTCACTCATTTGGTTCCTAAGTCGAAGCGTACCACGGACCCATCGCAATACCGACCGATAACGTGCCTACCTACCACCTACAAGGCACTGACATCTGTTCTGGAGGCAAAAATAGCGAGCCGTCTAAACAGCTGTTGCATCGTCGCTAATGCCCAGAACGGATGTCGGCGTGGTAGTCGTGGAACCAAGGAACTCCTCCTAATCAACGCGGTAGTTAGCCAGCAGGTTAAACGCAACCGACGTAATTTCTCCGCTGCCTGGATAGACTACAAGAAAGCATTTGACTCGGTCCCCCATACATGGCTAAAGAGGGTCCTCGAGCTGTATAAAATTGATCATACAGTTCGAGACTTCCTTGGTGCCTGTATGGAGCAATGGAGCACAATGCTTAGTCTTTCCGGGGTGCGACTGTCGGATGCGGAAGACCGGATAAAGGTGAGGCGGGGTATCTTTCAGGGTGACTGTCTGAGTCCATTGTGGTTTTGTCTGTCCTTGAATCCTCTAAGCACATTGCTGGATAAGTCAGAGAGGGCTTTCAGCTTGGGAGAGGGGGCCCGAAGGTGTCTCACCTGTTCTACATCGACGACCTCAAGTTGTTTGCGGTTCTTCATGTGGAGTGGGGGAGAATTATCTCGTCGGACCGTATACCAGTGTCCGGTGGGGTGAGCCTTCGTTCACTCTCCGAGGGTGAAACATACCGGTACCTGGGCATGTCGCAGAATGTGGGTGTCGACGCGGCGGACATCAAACAGGCTGCATGCGACGTGTTTTGGGATCGTCTGGTAAAAGTGTGTAACAGCCTTTTATCGGGCGTGAACAAGATACGGGCGTTTAACGGGTGGGTGATGCCCGTCCTGTTGTACACCTCCGGCGTGGTCAGGTGGTCTCAGACCCAACTGGACGCCCTGGATAGAAGAGTCCGCGCAACTATGACTCTCCATAGAATGCTCCACCCGAAGTCTTCGGTTATGAGATTGTACATCCCGCGAAAGTGCGGAGGCCGGGGCCTTCTCTGTGCCAAGGTTATGCACAATCGCGAGGTATGCAGTCTCAGGGAATATTTCCTATCGAAGACGGACAGTGAGATGCATAGAGAGGTCATTGAATGCGATAAAGGACTAACCCCGCTAGCCCTGGCTAACACAGAGTGGCGGGCACCAGCAGTACTTAGTACCTCTGAGCGTGAAGCCGTATGGAAGGGCAAAGAGCTGCACGGACGCTTCTTTAAGGCTTTACATGAGCCTCACGTGGACCGAGAGGCCTTCGTGCACTGGCTGCGCTTTGGTGACCTGTTTGGGGAAACTGAGGGTTTTGTCTATGCGATACAAGATCAGGTTATTAAGACGAACAACTACAGGAGGTCCATACTGAGAGATGGAACGGGTAACGTTTGTCGTTTGTGCCACCGTCCCGGTGAATCTCTGAGACAAGTGACCTCCGGTTGTTCAATGCTTGCTAACACTGAGTATCTGGACAGACTCAACAAAGCAGCCAGGATACTTCATCAAGAGCTCGCTCATCGAACAGAGGCTGCCCTACTACAAGTACGTACCGCAAGCCGTACTCGAAAACGACCGCGCCAAGCTCTACTGGGACCGGTTCATCATCACGGATAGGACTATTCTAGCGAATAGGCCTGATATCGTGCTGATTGTCCGGGCACAGTCACGGGTATTTCTTGTGGACATCACTATCCCCTATGACGAGAATCTCGTCCGCGCCGAAGTAGATAAAAAGACCAAATATCTGGACCTGGCGTACGAGGTTACCGACATGTGGAGGGTGGGGTCCACAGAAATAGTCCCAGTTGTTATCTCAGCGAATGGTTTGATCCCAAAGAGCCTCACAGTCCATCTTGAGAGGCTCGGGATCGGTGGGAAGTCGGTGGCGACCAAGATGCAGAAAGCGGTCTTGCTCGACAATGCCCGAATAGTCCGGCGGTTCCTCTGTCAATCGCCCTAACGCCCCGACCGACTGTTGCCCACCTCGCCGGGGTTATCTTGCCGCCTCTCCCAAACTAGGGGGAAGGCGTGAATTACTTTGATGGGAATAATAATACGCATACGTGGCTCTTGAGGGTGCTTACTGATATTGATACAACTCTATGTACCTTCCTGAAGGCATGTATGGGGCAATGGAGTACGGTCCTTTGCTATCCAGGGTGTCGACGGATCTGCGAGAATGGCGAGCTGATAAGGACAGAGCGGGGCATATTCCAGGGTGATAGTCTTAGTCCATTATGGTTTTGCCTGGCACTGAACCCTCTTAGTTATATGCTGGAGAGTTCAGGGTTGGGCTGTCGATTGCCGAGAGATGGTCAGGTTATATCCCACCTCCTTTACATGGATGATCTTAAATTATTTGCCCCCAACAATTCCCAACTGATAGCGTTACTAAAGATGACCGAAACCTTTAGTAAATCTATCAGGATGGAATTTGGTGTGGACAAATGTGCAGTCGTGCATGTGAAAAGAGGTGAGATTGTGGAATCTGATCGGGTTGAGCTCTCAGATTCCACAAAACTCAGGTCTCTCTCTGCAATCGACACCTATAAATACCTGGATATGTCGCAGGTGTTAGGCATTACAGAAGCTAGCATGAAGCAATCGTTACGGGAACGTTTCTTTGGCCGCTTGAAAAAAGTTCTCAAAATCTTTTGTCAGGCGGTAATAAGGAACGCGCCTATAACGGTTGGGTCATGCCGGTTTTAATGTACTCCTTCGGCACACTCAGGTGGACTCAGACGGAATTAGACACCCTGGATAGGAGAGTCCGTACGCTTCTTACTGCATACCGAATGCATGATCCGCGTTCATCTGTGATGAGGTTGTACATACCGCGGAAATGCGGGGGACGTGGCTTTTTAAATGCCAAATCCCTCCATAACCGTGAGGTGTGCAACCTCAGGGAATACTTCCTATACAATGAAGCTGATATGCATCGTGATGTAGTAAGGGTGGATAACGGATTTACCCCGCTAGCTTTGGCTAAAGAGAACTGGCACAAACCTGTGGTATTAAGTATTAATGACCGCATGGATCTATGGAAGAGCAAGGAGTTGCATGGACGTTTCTATCGGGCTCTTCATGGGCCTGATATAGACTTACCAGCATATGTGTCTTGGCTACGCTTCGGTGACCTATTTGGGGAAACCAAAGGTTTTGTTTTTGCAATTATGGACGAAGTTGTGATGACGAATAACTATCGGAAGTATATTCTAAAGGATGGTACGGTTGACATATGTCGGGCGTGCCACCGTCCCGGAGAATCCCTTAGACATATAGTTTCTGGTTGTTCTCGTCTTGCCAACGGCGAGTATTTGCATAGACATAACCAAGTAGCCAGGATTGTTCATCAACAGCTTGCTCTAAAGTACAGCCTTGTGGAATCAGAGGTACCGTACTATAGGTATGTACCCGACGCAGTTCTCGAAAATGGGCATAGCACGTTGTACTGGGATCGATCTGTCATCACTGACAGGACTATTGTAGCTAATAAACCTGATAATAAATAATTATCGATATCACCATTCCACATAACGAGAATCTTGTGAAAGTCGAAAAAGAAATACAAATTAAATATTTGGATTTGGCTCACGAGGTTGTCGACAAGTGCAGTGTGGATTCGGCGATTATTGTTCCGATAGTTGTATCGGTTCACGGACTGATTGCCAAGAGCCTCGAACAACATCTCCAGAGGCTCGCATTAGGCAGTTGGGTCAAGGCCTTGATGCAGAAGGCAGTGCTCCTCGACACGGCACGTATTGTGAGGAGTCCTCTCTCTGAAGCCCTAACCACCGGTAGCTTGGTCCCTGTTCCCGATGCTGGTGGGCCACTATTTTTTATATTTTTAAATATATTTGTTTTTTTTTAATATAGAATGTATTTAAAAATATAATTTATATGTATTTAAAGTTAAATAAAGGGAATAAAAATATTATTATTATGTTGTAAGTTTTAGTACACAGCGCTACCTAGATCCAAGCTAAGCATAGCTTGTAATATTGGTTCCAGAACGTAGATATATTGGATTACGTAGATTTTTTTTGCAAATATAAACATATAGTACAAAGAGTTACCCACACCAAATAGGCAAATATACATTTTCATGCATACAAATACTCACACTGAGTGAGAATCGAACCTGCCACGTAGCCATCAAACACCCTCCCGCCGCGCCATACAAGTCGCCATAATGAATGTTATGAGATCCGTACATATAAAACATGTATTAACATTCACTTAATAAATCTAATATATAAAATCTAGTGGGGCGGAAATCACACAGTGATTGTCAAACTTCGGGCCAAACTTAGATATTTTTGTTGCAGTATTTTTAATCAAAAAACAGACCTTAGGCTTTATGCATATTATTCGACGTGTCTTTATATATTGAGCAATAAATATGAAGAAAATGAAATCAAATCAAACGTCTTCGACGTCAAAAACACAAAAAAATGATTTTTAGGGACAATTTGTATGGTAGGTACCCGAAACCTTGACCGTACAAACCCCAAAATCTAATCAGTTCTTCCCAATAACCAAACAAGATGATTGGCGAAAGAATTTTTTAAATCAGATAAGTGGTTCTTGAGTTATTGCGTAAACAGACATCCAGACATCCAGACATCCAGACATCCAGACATCCTGACATCCAGACATCCAGACCAACAGACAGACCGACACAAAAATTTTTTTTGCTTAATTAGACTTAGAATCATGTGAAACGTCGAGAAAAGTGATAAAAAGTGGGTGTAAGATTTTGATTTTTTTTGCGTGATTTTAAGACTTCGGTATCCACCTGGTTGGTGGCCCGAAGTAATTCTCGAGTCGCGGTGTTTGAACTACAAACACCGCGACACGAGAATTACTCCTCCGAAACGGCTTGACCGATTCTCATGAAATTTTGTGTGTATATTGGGTAGGTCTGAGAATCGGACAACATCTATTTTTCATCCCCCTAAATGTTAAGGGTAGTCCCCCCTAAATTTATTCTTTTAAATTTTTATTTTTTTATGATACAGCATTAGAAAATACATACAACACTGAATTTTCAACCCTCTACGATGAACCCCTATTTTTCCATAGCGATTTTTATTTATTTTTATTTTTAATAATTTCCATCAATTATGATTTTTTTCTCAATTCAATTTCATCTTCCGCCTTCGCCGGTCGATAACCGATCAACTATCAATCGATCAGTTATCCCCGCTAGATGTCTACCGTTGTCACCTCTCATCCAGCAAACATCACGGAGTAGGGATTAGTACGAAGCTGGTCTCCTGTCTTACTCACTATACAGATTTCGGCCATTTTCTTTTGGTTTTATTTGTGTATCGATCGTAGCAGTGACTGTTACTTCGGGCCACCAATCAGGTGGACACCGAAGTCTTAAAATCACGCAAAATAAATCAAAATCTTACACTCACTTTTTATCACTTTTCTCGACGTTTCACATGATTCTAAGTCTAATTAAGCACAAAAAAAAATTTGTGTTGGTCTGACTGTTGGTCTGGATGTCTGGATGTCTGTTTACGCAATAACTCAAGAACCACTTATCCGATTTAAAAAATTCTTTCGCCAATCATCTTGTTTGGTTAATGGGAAGAACTGATTAGATTTTGGGGTTTGTACGTTCAAGGTTTCGGGTACCTACCATACAATTTGTCCCTAAAAAAACTTTTTTTTTGTGTTTTTGACGTCGAAGACGTTTGATTTGATTTGATTTTCTTCATATTTATTGCTCAATATATAAAGACGCGTCGAATAATATGCATAAAGCCTAAGGTCTGTAATCTTCTTCTTATATATAAAAATTAATTGCTGTTCGTTAGTCTCGCTAAAACTCGGGAACGGCTGGACCGATTTGGCTAATTTTGGTCTTGAATTATTTGTGGAGGTCCAGAGAAGGTTTAGAAGGTTTGTCATCGATTGAGGCAGTACGAAGTCTGCCGGTTCAGCTAGTTTTGAATAAAAATACTGCAACAAAATATCTAAGTTTGGCCCGAAGTTTGACAATCACTGTGTGATTTCCGCCCCACTAGTTTTTACATATTATTTTAATTTTTCTGTGCATCTCTCATGTCAATTTTACTCTCATCGTAAATTTACTATTAACTAGCTTTTGCCCGCGGCTCCGCCCGCGTAGATGTCGGTTATCGCGACAAAACATAGCCTATGTCCTTTCCCAAGGTCTAATCTACCCCTGTACCAAATTTCAGCAAAATCGGTTCAGTGGTTTAGGCGTGAAAGCGTAACAGACAGACAGACAGACAGAGTTACTTTCACATTTATAATATTATAGTAAGGATTTCCAGTGCAATAGTTATTTATTCACAATTTATTAATAACTGATAAAGACAGTTTTGACTATAAGTTAATTAAGTGATCTCATGTAAATAAACACGTGTTGTGATCTCCCGCCAACAACGGGCATTATGACAGTAAAGTTTTTTGGAAATAGTTTTAAATCAAAATGACAACGTGTACGTGTTTAATAAATATACATGTTTCATTATTGTGTCAAATAATAAGCAAACGAATACAATATTAAGTCAGTGTTTTTTACTAATACACTGATAGAAGGATTTATTAACTACTAGCTGACCCGGCAGACTTCGTACTGCCTCAATCGATAACAACTTCCATATTTAATCACCTTTTAAACCTTCTCTGGACCACCACAAATAATTCAAGACCAAAATTAGCCAAATCTGTCCAGCCGTTCTCGAGTTTTAGCGAGACTAACGAACTGCAATTCATTTTTATATATAAAGAAGATTAATAATTTAATTTCTTTGAAGACAACTTTAATAAATATTTTTTACATTCAATAAATATTGATTTGCGAATAAAGTACATTTATTAATAGTTAATGTAACATTAAATAAATCGTATTCAATAAATAATTTATTACCTATAAATAAATATTCATTTGATCCTATGATGTTGAAAAATAATTTATTAACAGTTAATAAAGCTTATCTAATATAAAAAAATCTATTGTAAATCCCCGCACACTTATAGTACATAGATATTTTTATTAAACTAATAAAATGTTTCCTAGAAATAATATACATGGCAAAACAACGTTTGCCGGGTCAACTAGTTTATCTATATAATTCTACATTCTACAAAAATAAACTTATATTATTCTTCCTTATGCTTATAAAATATCATCCGCAAGGGTGAAAACAGACGTTTATAGGCTGACATGAACTAACGAAGCGGTGCGACAAGTGAAAATAATTTTAGTATGTACCCAGAACTAATTTAAATCTTTACCATGATACATAAATTCTATGTAAGACAGAGAAAGAGAGATTACAAACTTGAATAAATAGATAAATAAATAAGAATCCCTATACATAACCAAATTTCAATATATATGTAATTCTGTAACCATGTAAATATATATAATAAGAAATTTACTACTTTAACACGTTCGTGCGCGGTAATTTTACTTAACACTATACCGAAAATCACTAAAAATTTCCATACATTTTAGAAGCACTGTTATAACCGGACTGTCGAAACACAATACACAGAAATGTCATCCTGAGATCAGTAAGGGTATAACCGTTATACGGCTATGCCCGTACTGCCGTGTAACATGTTATAATATGCATTGTAGTTCACCAGTACGGTAATAGCAGTATCAAAAATAAAAGTCTGTATTCGTAGAAAATATTTATTGAATTAATATTATAAATATAAATCTTATTATAAATCACAGTTTAGTCATTATTAGGAACTTACTTCAGTTCTTATTTTATAAAATAAAAAATAAAATCAAAACTAATTTAAAAAAATTTACTCTTTGTATAAAAATAAACGCAAACAAAAAGATAAAAAATGAGAAATATTTTCAATTTTCTAGGTATGTCCCATCGTAGCATAATTTGCATGCCATTCCTCAAAACATGTGGGGCGGGGCATAAGGGGGTTTTCTCTCGACATACACTGCATCTATATCTTGTCCCTTTACGTTTCTTCTTTTAAGTGCACAGACTACAATTCAAATATTTAAAATTTCCCTTGGAATCAATTGAACAAGGAATATCTTCAGGTCAGTGATCTTGACCAATGCTCACCAAATTGTCCTGTTCTTGGAATACGTTTCTGGAAGGTTTAACCGCTGTACGTCGACTGGAAAATATGCTGCCTGGTCTTATTATGTCTCTACCAGTACAATTACTGGCTAGGTTTATCTTTTGTTGGATCAGATCTTCACAATAGTCCAGAAACTCGTACTACACATCATTTTTCAAATATTTTTTTGTATAGAAAGAAGGAGTTCCAAACTGATACATCAAAAAGATGAAATAATATTTTCTTGTACCATCTGATTATTTTCTGTGGCGAGGAGTAATACGCAACCATCTGATCCTTACGATCTACTCCTTTCATATATTTGTTATATTCTACAACTTCTACAGGTTTCTGTGAAATTTTGCCAAATCGGTTCGGGACACTTACGAGCTTAGGATGATTTCTGGTTATCATGTAAACTGGATGTTTATCATACCACGCTGATACGTAAATTTGTTTATTACGACTCCATACATAATCACCTTTTTTTAAAAAAGCACTGACTCCCGCGTCGAAGTAATACACGTACAAACGCAACGGTGACAGCCGTAGTGCATCTGTGTGCACACTCATACATGTCATATACCGGTCACGGTTCAATCCCGCCTAGCGCATTGCATTTTGACAGTACGCTTGTCCATCCCTTACACAGAATGCCAGTGGAAATGTGTTGCATAAATATCTCATAGAAATTTAACTGCTTAAGCCGTACCGACCATACGAAGAATTTGAAAACTTACGGCGATAACCGTGCTGTCAATATTTGAAAAGAAAAAAAACGGTCATAACCGTTACCGCGCGCGAACGTGTTAACTAATATAATATATTATATTATTGTACATAGTACAGATTGGAAACGTTGTGTCCAGCCGATTATTTCGTCATTTTCAAAGATATTGCAAGTCTGCATCACTTTATCTATAAAACGACATAAAAAAGATAAAAAATTCAAAAGAAAAATTTCAGCATGGGTTTACAATTTGTACTTTGCAGTTCCCTTGCGAGATCCCTTTCGCAACTGTACCAGTGGCGAAAGGAGGTGCAGGAGCAGGGATGGAACCCCGAGCTTCGAGTAATCGAGACCGTGCAGTGCCAGCTCCGCCAGGCCATTGTGGTGGAGTGGAAGGAACGACTTGGGCGACCAAGCGCAGGGCACGCCGCAATATCGGCGGTAAGGCCCATCATGGAGGATTGGCTAGAGAGGCGACACGGAAGCCTCTCTAGCCAATCCCGATCTCCGGTAAGGGGAGCTTCGGGGACCACCTGCATCGAATCAGGAAGGAGCCAACGCCTGAATGCCATAACTGCGACGGTAGCGAGGACTCGGGGCTGCACAAGCTGGTGGACCGCCCGGCATGGGAGGTGCCGAAGCTGGACCTCGTGGCAGCCATCGGGGTTGGAGTCCTCTCGCTCGGCAGCATAATTGCGACAATGGTGCGGAGAGATTTAGAACTTTCCCGGCCCGCCGAGCCCGCAACATGCTAGACGCGCGTCGCAGGCGACTTAGGCGCCGGAGGTCGCTTAACGACCTCCGTCCTCCATGAGCGCAGGCCTAGGGGTGGCAGGAGAGGCCGCCTGTCACCCCAGCAGAAGCAGGCCGGGACGGCGGGGATCAAAAAATCTGTCAAAACTATGTCTTTCATTTGATTCTCCGCGGAATCTCCAACATGGTAGTATAGAGTTAATCACTAGCATTGCGCGTGTTTTCATAACAAATATTTTCCCTAATTTTATTCGCACTAAAAAAAAAGATAACAGCTTCGATTCAGATAATGTTCCATGGAAAAATTATCCGGAATGGATTTTTTTAATGCGGACGGTTCTCATTCATGACGATCTCTGGGATTGTGTGCAAGAAACAGGAAAAGCCACCCGTGAAAATTGCCTTAAACGTCCTGCCTTGTGTAGTTCCACAAATATGAAATGCCAAGACGGCACGCGAAGCATGGGATAACCTGCAGAAGGCATACGAAGATCGACGTTTGTCTCGAAGGTTTGGATTACTTCGTACATTATTCGTCACTAAACTAAGCGAATTTCCGAGTATGGAGGCATGCGTGAACAAAGTCATGGAAACATCGCAACAACTTAGCGACATGATGACCTCGGCTGTGATTCTCAGCGGTTTCACAAGCGGCTACGACCCGTTAATAATGGCTATCGAATAAAAAAGGGTTGAAATCCAATCCAATGCCAAGTTTAGATGCACTTTAAAATCGATCATAATCATCTTCATCAACAGCCTGATCCCCTGGTAAACATTTGCCATTCCCAAGACTCGCCACCACACCCAGTCCTCCGCCTTCCGCATCCAGCCACTACCCGCCACCGTATTCACGTCAACGACCCATCTCGCCGAAATTCACTTTACCATACACCCAACTTAAAATATGGTATAGTTGTGAAAATACGTAGGTACTTGGTTAAAAATATCAAAAAATAATAATTTTTCTAAATTTGAACTTGGCAGGTTTTCGTGCTGTACGAAACACTTGATTTATTGTATAATTAAATTTATTATTTATATAATTAAATTAACTTGTCAATTTCTAATTTAGAAATATTATAATTTTAGATATTTTTAACCAAGTACCTACGTATTTTCACAACTATACCATATTTTAAGTTGGGTGTATGGTAAAGTGAATTTCGGCCAGATGGACCGTTGACGTGAATACGGTGGCGGCACAGATTAATAAATAGTTACTAGGTAACAGATACATCAGTCCCATACAAAAGCGAAAATACCTACTCTATATTAACCTACAAAATTTTAATAATAATACCTGCTGAACAGAACGAGAAGAATTGTACCTTATACGCGTTCATAGAGTCGACACTGTGTTGCCCGCCGTGCGAGTGACGCCATCGTAAGAATGCGCTAGGGTTGTACCTATGATGATTATTGTAATAAAACGAATGTTACGAATCAACCATCTTTTTATTAGTCAGTTCAACCATTGGTATAAAATTACGAAATAATTTTCAGTAGGTATACCTATATATAAACTTTCGTATTAGAGTTATCGGGATATTTACCATGTTGTATTGGTTGGAAGCTGTCGCAATGCCTAATACAACATTGTAAATATCCCGATAACTTTAATACGAATGTGAATGACCATGATAGTTTAAATACCTATATATAGACGCTTATTCCTACCTATAGTTGAAATATCAAAGAAATCTAAAATTAACGGACATTTCCTATTGCGTAAGTACTAGGTAACTACAGTATCAGAATTACCTATAAAACAACACTTTTACCATACCTGACTCAAAAAACTCCTTATTTACGAATGGTGACAACATTTATATACATAAGATTTAAAATACTACTCACCTTTCTTCGTCTCTCGGCAATGAAAAAAACATAAAATTTTCCTGTTTTCATTCGTTTAAATTTTCGTTTGACTTTTACACCCATCCACTGCACAATAATTACGTGGTTTCTGCATTTCGAAGCGTAAGCGCGGAATACGTGCAGTACGATGTAATGCGAGCGCTCAGGCGGGCGTTCGGCCAGTTTGTATCGTCGACGATACGCCGAGCGGTCGCGGCCTTGAGCGAGTGACGGAGGCCTGGTGGCGGGTAGTGGCTGGATGCAGAAGGCGGACGACTGGGTGTGGTGGCGAGTCTTGGGAATGACAAATGTTTACCAGGGGATCAGGCTGTTGATGAAGATGATTATGATCGATTTTAAAGTGCATCTAAACTTGGCATTGGATTGGATTTCAACCCTTTTTTAGGCGAACAATTAACCGATAGGAACTTGGCCCCCTTTTTAACAGGTATGTTTTGGGATTTCAATACTTTTTTTCAAGAAATCGTACCTATTTTTTCTTTTTGTGCCATAATTTATACCCCCTTCCCCCTCTCCTCCTCCCCCTCCTCATCGTATTCTCATTGTATCACTGGTTCATAAATATTTTTATTAAAAATTCGATTTTCGATTAAGCCAACTCACGCTTGACCGATTTCTTAAATTTCTGATGACATATTTTATACCCCCTCCCCCTCTCCTCCTTCCCTCCTCTTCGTATTCTCATTGTATCACTGGTTCATAAATATTTTTATTAAAAATTGACCGATTTCTTAACTTTCTTAATTTTTTGTTAATCTACATATAACACGTGATCTGTGCGCCAAATTTCATAACGCTAGGATAATTGGAAGTGGTGTGGTGAAGTGCCAAAATTAGCTATATTCACAGGGTCATATTTCAGGATCTACTGAAGCTATATCTATGAAATTTGGCATACTGCTTAAGTACTAGTATATGATTACGTAGGTAATTTTATTTCTGTACTTGCAATAGGCACTGAGTTACAGGGGGTCGAAAGTGGATGGAAACGGTTCGTGTAAATAATGCACAGCATGCACGCGGCCTGTTGCTGGAACTTGGCCTGCGCACTACCGTGCGCTTAGAACAACAATGTAACTGGAACTGATAATAATCAAATGCAACCCTATTTACCCAATTTATCCTCCGAGCCCACAGAAACATCTAATGATGATTCTGAGAGCAGTAGTGAGACCCCAGATGACCAGTTTACCAGACACTGAATGACCTGGAATCTAGTAAGTGTAAAGTCGCAATGGCTAAAGAGTATAAATCCTTCATCGATAATAAATATTGGACTGATACGAAGCAACGCCCTGTAATGCAAGTGGATCTTCAAATGAGAAAACTTGGCCTCGACGAGGAAATACTGAGATTCTAAGCTTGCCTAGTTGCAAAAATTTATACCCAGACATACGCAATAGATTACGAAGAAAAGAAGAAAGAAATAAAGAAAGGAAGGCTTTTCAATGGAGATTTAAAAGAAACCATTTTATGAAATAGAGGGCTTTAAGATTAAAAGTCAAGAAGATTAAAATTACAAGTTGTACATGAGTATAAGTTGAATAAGGCCTTTAATGAAGCTTTCTAGACAAAACAATGAAATAACTCTAGACCAGTCGAGCTATGCAAAACAAACCTGCACTAACACTACTGGAGATAGGGCTGAAGCTCGTGAAATCTACTAAGAAGGATTGTACATATGACTACAGAGGACTGATAGGCTGTCTCATGTATATAGCAGTATATACGCGACCAGATATTCCATATGCTGTCAGTTCAACGAAGCGTGTGACGAAACTCGCTGGAAGGTGGCGAAATGCGTTCTTCGCTATCTTAAAGGCACGCGTAACAATTATTCTGTAACTCTTCAGAAGTAACGATTGAATATTGTCGCATATGCTGACACCGATTTTGCATCGAATGAGATCGATCGTAGATCTTACACCGGTTATGTTTGGTAATTGCTAATTCTAACATCTCTTGGGAGCGTAGCAAACAAAAGACGGTAGCTCTTTCAAGTACGGAGGTAGAATTTATGTGTTTGTCAGATGCTTGTAAAAAGGCTCTTCTTCACCGCTAGTTCTGTTCGAAATTTACGGGGTACAGCACAGGACATTTGCATAACGACAATCATCTGTATCAGTAATCAGTCAGCCAGAACGAAGCACATAGATCATCAGACATTATTTAAACAGAAAAATCGTTGATGAAGGTATAATCATTTTCAAATACCTTTCCACTGACGAAATGGTGGCAGACGGTTTGAAAAAACAGTTTACAAAAGAAAACCACAGTAAGTAAATTACTTAGATACCAATCTGACTTATTTAACATAACAGTGTAAAGCTAAAACCAAGTTTGTGGGGTCGCCACCCTTGTCCCACGGCCGCCATCTTGAAAAAAGGGGTTGAAATGGTTTTTACGATATATCTCTTAAACTATTTATCTGATAAAAAAAATAGTTAACTTTTTTGTTGCAAATTAAATTCTCTACAACTTTGGTCCAGTAACTTTTTGTCGTAGAACTATAAATAAAAAAGTTATAAGCGAAAATGTTCAGAAACGTTTTTTTATTTCTTTATACGGTGGTAATAAAGATGATAATTCTCTTGACAGCCTAAGATACAAACAATTTGCCAAGACCGTGACAAAAAGCACATTTAATTTATCTTCACTTCCTCCAATACAATAC
This sequence comes from Cybosia mesomella, assembly GCA_946251805.1. NCBI lineage: Eukaryota > Metazoa > Arthropoda > Insecta > Lepidoptera > Erebidae > Cybosia > Cybosia mesomella. The sequence goes on along the minus strand of OX276393.1, from coordinate 18,707,811 downwards.
ACAGGTTACTACACAATACTTTCCGGGTCTACCATTAGGTCCAGTCGTGGCTTGGTAATAATAATGATCCTAAAGACTGGGGCTGGAAAAAATTGTGGAAAATTATTGATGCCAGTGCAGAGCTCTAAACCTCCAGCACCCCCTGAGCTTCTAAAATTGATCTTTTGCAAATGCAAAGGAAATGGTGGAGCGATGTGTGGATGTCGAAAAACAGGGCTGAAATGTTCTGCAGTGTGCGTCCCTTTCGGCTGAGAGCCCTATGCGCTCGCCACACTGTTCGCGTAAGGTTGTAGAGGCCTGTCGGCCAACAACCCACACCGCACACAAAAAAAAAAAAAAAAAAAAAAAGTCCATTGTTCTGGAGAGACTTGTAGCAACGTAATGGGGCTGTAAATTTGATGACACAAATTTGTCATGCCATGCACGATTGCGAAAAACCCTCCATAGTAATCCAATTTCGGTTTGATTGCGTTCAGGGGTCAGCAAGTGTATAGCCGGGCAGGGGGATTGTGGTCGCAGCACTAGTGGGACCTGTGGGTGTCACGCGGTGCTGCGACGACAATCCTCTTCTGATGAGGCCGTCAAGCTGAGTGCCACCATTGTTAACATGGTACGTGTATGTAATGGTGACCCTTTTTCCTGAGACTTTACCTTCAGCTTACCATCATGCGAGGTGAAGTCATATTGACGGGTCCTAAATATAAAAAAAAAATGTTAATTAATTTTTTTATCAGATAAATAGTTTCAGAGATATATCGTAAAAATCATTTCAACCCCTATTTTCAAGATGGCGGCCGTGGGACAAGGGTAGCGACCCCACAAACTTGGTTTTAGCTTTACACTGACCCCCCCTACACATCAAAAGAATAAAATTGCGTCCTCTAAAAAACGCAAGGTTAGGCCTAAAAAATAATATTTCAATAGACTATTTGGTTTATATTACTAGCTTATATGAATGCATATAATGCGAACTAAAAATATGTCTTTCATTTGATTCTCCGCGGAATCTCCAACACTGCAAAAGAACAAAAATTGTGAACACATGCCGATTTACTTTGTAATTTTTTGTGTCATTTTATAGATGATTTATTTTGTCAGCGTAGTTTATCAAACTAGTGAATAAACCGTGACATAGTGAATATGGGAACAACAAAGTACAAATTGTGGACTTTTTTTATTTTTTTAAAATGTTTATTTCACTTTATTTTTTAAAATATTTGTACTTATTAGACTAAACAAACAAATATATGGGAACTGCAAAAGTACAAAACGTGTGAACACTTACCCATATTTTCTTTCCTTTTTAGGGTTCCGTAGCCAAATGGCAAAAAACACAAACCTTATAGATTCGTCATGTCTGTCTGTCTGGCCGTCCGCATGTCACAGCTACTTTTTTTTTTTATATTGGTTCCGTCAATTGACTGCACCCCGCTGGACGGTAAGAAGCTAGGGTGAAGTCCAGAAGATATGGGCCACCATCCCAGATGCTGACGATTCTAAAATGGTAGCCCCTACCTTGACGGCCTCAAAAGATGCTTTTTCACGCCCCGCTTGAAGAACCCGGGATTGTAAGAAGAAGGAAACACGTGCTCGGGCAGAGCATTCCAGCTCTTTATCGTGCGACAAAGAAAGGAAGCACCGAACCGCTGAGTTCGGGACTGTATGGTTTCCACCGTGTGCAGATGGCATCGCAGTCCAGCACGTGTTGTTCTGGATCGAAATGGAGAAGGTGGGATCAGTTGAAAGAGCTCCTCAGAACACTCGCCGTGGTAGAGGCGGTAAAATACAGCCAGAGAGGCAATGTCTCTACGCAGCTGCAGAGGTTCTAGGCTATTGGTAATCTCAGGACTCCCAATGATACGGATGGCACGCCGCTGCAATCTGTCGAGAGCGTCTAATAAGTACTTTGCGGAGCCATCCCAGAGATGAGAGCAGTATTCCACGCAGGGGCGAATTTGTGTCTTGTACAAAAGACACCGCTGCTCCGGCGTGAAAAACCGTCTCACCCTGTTCAGAACTCCGAGTTTTTGTGAAGCTGTTTTGATGACGCTCTCGATGTAGTTTTTATTGTTCAGTTTGCAGCGAACGTCCATTCCGAGCATGTTAATGTGGTCTTGCAGTGGTAGCGGTGTGTTCTGAAGAGTAGGGAGAGGAAGGAAGGAGGATACTTTAGCTGTGAACGCGCACGCTTGTGTTTTCTTGGCATTGAACTCGACTAAGTTCTCAGATCCCCATTGGGAAATGCGGGTCAGGACCCGGTCGAGCTCAGGGACAAGTTGTCGTCTGTTTTCCTCAATATCGGTCCGCTTGGCCGCAGGGTGTCCGTAGTATCCCCCATGCAGAGTGCTATCGTCTGCATAGCAATGAATGCTGCCAGTAGACAGCATGTCATTGATATGCAGAAGAAAGAGAGTGGGTGATAGGACGGACCCCTGAGGCACGCCAGCATTAACCTGCATGAACTCTGAAGCTCGGCCGTCACAGAGAACTCGGATGCTGCGCTCATGCAGGAAGCTGGCAACCCAATTGCACAATCGAGTAGGCAGACCGTAAGCCGGAAGCTTGGAAAGAAGCGAGCTGTGCCAGACTGTATCGAAGGCTTTGGCGATATCAAGGCTGATAGCCAATGACTCGCCATGCCTGTCTATAGCATTTTTTCCGAAACTATAAGAACTATACTGTTGAAACTTGGTAAGTAGATGTATTCTGTGAACCGCATTAAGATTTTCACACAAAAATAGAAAGAAAGCAATACATTTAGAGGGTTCCCCATTTTTTTTTCATCAAGCCCATACGTGTGTGGATGGTATCTATGGATAGGTCTTCAAAAATGATATTGAGGTTTCTAATTTCATTTTTTAGGGTTCCGTTGCCAAATAGCAAAAAACGGAACCCTTATAGATTCGTCATGTCTGTCTGTCCGTCCGTATGTCACAGCCACTTTTCTCCGAAACTATAAGAACTATACTGTCGAAACTTGGTAAGTAGATGTATTCTGTGAACCGCATTAAGATTTTCACACAAAAATAGAAAGAAAGCAATACATTTAGAGGGTTCCCCATTTTTTTTTCATCAAGCCCATACGTGTTTGGATGGTATCTATGGATAGGTCTTCAAAAATGATATTGAGGTTTCTAATTTCATTTTTTAGGGTTCCGTTGCCAAATGGCAAAAAACGGAACCCTTATAGATTCGTCATGTCTGTCTGTCTGTCCGTCCGTATGTCACAGCCACTTTTCTCCGAAACTATAAGAGCTATGCTGTTGAAACTTGGTAAGTAGATGTATTCTGTGAACCGCATTAAGATTTTCACATAAAAATAAAAAAGAAACAATAAATTAGAAACCTCAATGTCATTTTTAAAGACCTATCCATAGACCACACACGTATGGGTTTCATAAAAAAAAATTTGAGTTGCAGGTCTAAGTATGTGGAATCCCAAAAAATTTTTTTTGTTTTTCTATTTTTGTGTGAACATCTTAAATGTAGTTCATAGAATGCATCTCTTACCAAGTTTCAATAGTATAGTTCTTATAGTTTCGGAAAAAAGTGGCTGTGACATACGGACGGATGGACAGACAGACATGACGAATTTATAAGGGTTCCGTTTTTTGCTATTTGGCAACGGAACCCTAAAATGAAATAAATATCATTATTATGTTACTTGCTGCTACGGAACCCTTCATGGGCGAGTCCGCCTCGCACTTGGCCGCTTTTTAATTTTTTCTAATTTCATTTTATAGATGATTATTATAGATGATTTTGTTTTTTTAGCATTTCTATTTCATCAAACTAGTGAATATACCGTGACATAGTGAATATGGGAACCGCAAAAGTACAAATTGAGAATACATGGACTTTTTTTTTACTTTTTGGAATGTTTATTCACTTTTTTTTAATGTTTCTCCTTTTCAGACTACACTAACTAATAAATGTACGTAGAAAAGTACAAAAATCGTGTCGACTGGACATACTTAAGTTTTCACCCTGTATATAAATTAGTATTAATAACCAGCCGATACATAAAAAATCTATGGATACGAAAAATAATTTAAAAAACTCGCATCCCGATTAGTAGCGTCTATAGAATACGAAAATGTTGACAGAATAAGTGCTTCGCTAATAGATAGCATATCATTTACAAATACATGTACATTTCAGTCTCGGTAAGTGTGTTCTAATGTATGTTGTGTAGTAGAGAAGCCAGGCGCGGGTTATCATGCAGATTGCGGCGAATCAATAGGGGCGCCTCGGCCACTGACGGCGGATGACGATCAATAGCGTCCCAGCGGAGCTGTCTCCGCATTAAGGGGCTTCCTCAAACACCCTTACACCTACCTACAGTCTACCTATACTCCGTACATAGCTAAATGTTACAATACAACCAATATTGCTACTGTTTGTAGAGAAATTATGACAAATAACTATTTTGATTTGAAACTATTTGGCGTGTATTAACTTCCTGATTGAATATCAGGAATGTTTTAACTAATTAAACATTTAAAAATATGTATTTTATATAATTTATAAAATAATAGGGTTAAATTATAAATACCTAGCTAGTACCATAAGTTAACATACTACCTCAAACATAAGATGATCTGATCATAGAATTTCGAACGCAATTAAATTTTTAAAAATGACGAAGACAGAACCATCTTTCATTATTTGGTATAATTTTATTAAGTTTACGACTATTAGAGCATTCGCCGAAAGTTAGGCAAATTGGTAATATTACGTCTTTTGATAAATTAATAAAATATTTAGAAATTTAGAAGTAAAATTGTAAACTTAAATAATTAATAGTGAATTTTAAATACTTAGTTAAGAAAAGGCCAAATATTAAAATATTAAGCTTGTCTAGTTATACCTATATTTAAAATGTTTTAATGTACCTACGCACTACTTTATGACAATTATCTATCTATATTTAAATAAAATATCGGAATCTGTCCCGGGCGCGCTCTGCCATCTCCTTCTCGAGCATTATATGCACACACTCCGCACCATTGCCGCAATCATGCTGCCGAGCGAGAGGATTCACACCCCGATGACTGCCACGAGGTCACACCTCGGCACCTCCCACGCCGGGCAGTCCACCACCGTTTGCAGCCCCGAGTCCTCGCTCGCGTCGCAGTGATGGCACTCAGGCGTTGGCTCCTTCCTGATCCGATACAGGTGGGCATCGAAACTCCCCTTACCGGAGATCACCTGCCTCAGTCGGTACGAGAGGCTTCCCTGTCGCCTCTCTAGCCAATCCTTCATGATATGATGCCTAGGATTGGCTCCATCTAGCCAATCCTAGGCAGTAGGTACCTTTTTTTTTTTTTTTTTTTTTTTTTATCGTGCGGAAATCCCTTCGGATACCCCCCCGCCGGCCAGCGGGGGCGGTTATGTCGGGCTTGCACCGACTAAAACCGCACGCCGTCTCGGGTCCTCAGACGCCGGGGTGTAAGGTTACCCATAGAGCATATCCCTCGCACCTCGACTGACCCTGGGCCATCTCACCACTAACAGCATCGCTCATCCTGTCTCCTCTGAAAGCAGAGGAGTACGGAGAGCGATGTGTTCCCGCCACGTTGGGTATTGGCCGACGATCAATGCCAACCCTATGAAGGGGTGAAGGGGAAGCCATTGACCGCCGCCCAGGGTGTACCGGCCGCTCCGATTCCGTTCCCCCCGGACTGCAGCGGGATCGGAATCGGAGCGACACTCGAGGAGGTTACCCAACACACACCCCAGGCAGTAGGTACCTAAAATTAACGTAGGTAGAGGAAAAAAGGGTGTGTAATGTAAATTATTTTGACAAAGTTTCATAGGATTGCAATGATTTTCAGGAGTAGATGTATCGGTTTTATCAACAACTTACATCGGTACCTTTTTTTTTCTGCGGAAATCCCTTCGGATACCCCCCGCCGACCAGCGGGGGTGGTTATGTCAGGCTTGAACCGACTAAAACCGCAAGCCGTCTCGGGTCTACGACGCCGGGGTGTAAGGTTACCCATAGAGCATATCCCTCGCACTCCGACTGACCCTGGGCCATTCGCAGTGTCCCCTCTGATAACAGCAGAGGGGTACCTGGAGCGACCACTCCCCCCCGAGGGCCTTGCAGGCCCGCCATACCCCGACCCCCTCGTGCAATGGGGTCAGCTGGCCCTGAAAAGGACCGGTTGGTCAGACTCTTGGCCGTTGAAGTTGACGCCAGCTACTCCAGAGGAGCAATCAATGATGCGTCATCGCCCACGTTGCCCAGGGTGCACCAAACTTGGAGGAGATCCCACCAGTCGCACCCCAACTTACATCGGTACCTTTTTTTTTTTTTTTTATCGTGCGGAAATCCCTTCGGATACCCCCCTGCGTGCCAGCGGGGGCGGTGGGGCGACTAGCGCCCCTCCCCCAAACCGGGGCAAGACGGGGACACCGTGGTTCCCAAACCCGAGGGGGCCATCTCGAAACTGGAGATGGCCCAGGGTCAGTCGAGGTGCGAGGGATATGCTCTATGGGTAACCTTACACCCCGGCATCTGAAGACCCGAGACGGCGTGCGGTTTTAGTCGGTGCAAGCCCGACATAACCTGCCCCGCTGGCCGGCGGGGGGGTATCCGAAGGGATTTCCGCACGATAAAAAAAAAAAAAGGTACATATTATGAAAAAAAAAATGTGTAAAACGCATATCGCAATCAAAAATCAAAAAAGAATAATCGAAGAAGCAGGCATATTTTTCGTAAAGTACTTAATTCGTGTTGGCTGAAGAATACTGACGCCTTAATTTTGTGAATTCACAACTTTAATACTCAGTTCACACACCGTCTATATACATAAACACCCACTTATCAGCAATAGATCTGCTACGGAGCTCCTCACAATTCATCATTTCGCTTACGTCTCTCCTACACGCCGCCGTCTCCGTACGGTTCATTCACCGTCGCCGTCGCCCTGCGCACCGCTCGCCGACGACGCCTAGTCGGCTACGTTCTGTGTTCCTACTCGTTAAGTATATCATATCAGGAAATAATCTTTTCTGAAGACTTTATAGTAGTCTTGTTTCCATAATAATACTCCCGTTACGTTTGATTTTTATCAAACTATTTCATAATCCTTACCGTTTTAAGTAAGAAGATTGCCGAATTTCCGTTTTCGATGGCCGTATCTACCTGCCCTTTAACAATACGTTTTTTTTTCATCTTGAATGAGTAATTGCTCAATAGTATAATAATATGTGGTTTAAGAGTTTTGTACATTTTGTGACGTGAAACTGGGCATTGTGGATGACTTTGGAAAGCGCTTATGTTAAACAGTATTTTTTTTTTTCGTGCGGAGATCCCTTCGGATCATCCTTCGGACATCCCGCCGTCCAGCGGGGGCGGTTATGTCGGGCTTGAACCAACTAAAACCGCACGCCGTCTCGGGTCTCAAGACGCCGGGATGTAAGGTTGCCCATAGAGCAAATCCCTCGCAACCCGACTGACCCTAGGCCATCTCTCCCATCTTGCCCCGGTTTAGGGGAGGGGCGCTAGTCGCCTCGCCGTCCCGGCCTGCTTCTGCTGGGGTGACAGGCGGGTAGAGAGGGTATCCGAAGGGATATCCGCACGAAAAAAAAAATCCATAAAATCAATAACCATATTTATACAAATACAATAATTTGCGCACTGATCCTCATGAAATTAGGAATATCATTCTCATAATTATCACATAGTGCACCAGAGTTGGATAAAATTACGGCGGAAATATTAAAACAAAATGTTATAACTCTTACCCCACCCATCGCATTTATGTGCAACCTAAGACTCGTTACTGGCTCATTCCTGGCTATATTTAAGACAGGTGATATTTGTCCTATTTTTAAATCTCGCCACAAACTCTGGCAACAAAAATGAGTCAAATAACTTTCGACCCATCTCTCTTCTATCAATTTTATCTAAAATACTAGAAAAAATAGTTAACAAGAGAGTTATGAAATAACTAGAGCAAAACCGACTCCTTAGTGATTTCAAATTTAGATTCAGAGTAACAAAATCGACTGAAGACGCCGTTTTAACACCAACTTCAACGATAGTATCATAATTGTCTTCTTAGTCCTCCAAAAGGCTTTTGCTAGGTACCGTTTCTATTCCAATCCTAATAACTCGGTTGGAAGACGTTGGTATAATAGGGCGTTAGCTCTGGATGGGTTCACAGACTAATTGATCAATAGGTGTCAACGTGTGTAGACGAATACAAAAGCTACGCTGACTCTAGATGCAGATAGGCGTCCCCCAGGGTTCCACACTTGGACCTACATTTCTCATATATATTAATGAACTGTGCAAGGTGGCTAACTTACCATACCTAGACCTCCTTATGTTCGCTGATGATACAATGTTGATCTTTCATGGTCAAACTTGGAACATGGCATTTGACATAGCTGAGACTGGTTTAGCAAAGGTGACCTCTTGATTGGAGAATAGCTTTAAACGCCAAAAAGTCATAATATGTTGGTTTTTGTAAAACATCTGTGGGTCAGCCTGCTGCATCGCACATCCTCAAAATAGATACATTCCCGTGTAATAGAAGAAATATACACACGAATTGTGAGTATGCGGCAATTACTCGAGTAACATCTATTAAGTACTTGGGTGTTATGTTAGATAAATGAGCTCTCCTGGACTATGCATCTCATGGCGATAACAGCTAGAGTTAGAAAAGTAGTTTACATCTTTAAAAACTTGCGCACCGTAGCAAATGGTTATGGCAATACTTATACAAACTTACCAGGCATTGTGCGAATGCATTATGATATTGCATGTTCATATGGGGTGGTGCAGCTAAAACGCATATAATCGAGGCTATACGAGCACAGCGTATGGTGCTTAAAGTTCTGTAATACTTACCGTATCGGCACCCCACTTCTTTAATATACGAATTAACGGGTGTATTATCTGTGAGAATGATATTTGTGAAATGCTACCAAGATATCACAAACGAGCTGTTCCTCTACTATCGAGTGTGCAAAGGCGTAGAGAACGATGCCCTGTGCCTGGTTTTTTAAATTTCCTCGTACTATGTTTAGTTTTAATCGTTAGGTATTTATATTTTGGGGTGTGTGTTGGGTAACCTCCTCGAGTGTCGCTCCGATTCCGATCCCGCTGCAGTCCGGGGGGAACGGAATCGGAGCGGCCGGTACACCCTGGGCGGCGGTCAATGGCTTCCCCTTCACCCCTTCATAGGGTTGGCATTGATCGTCGGCCAATACCCAACGTGGCGGGAACACATCGCTCTCCGTACTCCTCTGCTTTCAGAGGAGACAGGATGAGCGATGCTGTTAGTGGTGAGATGGCCCAGGGTCAGCCGGGGTGCGAGGGATATGCTCTATGGGTAACCTTACACCCCGGCGTCTGAAGACCCGAGACGGCGTGCGGTTTTAGTCGGTGCAAGCCCGACATAACCGCCCCCGCTGGCCGGCGGGGGGGTATCCGAAGGGATTTCCGCACGATAAAAGAAAAAGGTATTTATATTTTGATATTTTCACCGCGTATTAACATGTCGGTGTTTGGATATTATTTTTTCTTTACGTACCCGCTCGTTATTCGTAGTACGGGATCAACGACGCCTGTACCGGATGAAGTGGGCGTGGTATGCTTGCAGTACATCGCGAGTTGTGCGCGAGGTGACTTGTTTTTAAGTGATCTAGCAGGTTGGCTCGATGTGGATCACTTGCTCGCGCGTTTTTGGTCGGCCTTGCCACGCGCTTTGATGGAGCAATGGTATTCGCACTTTGTTATACGAACTCGCGCAGTTTTGTTTTGTGAAGAATTTGATTTGGAACTTTAACGGTTTCATTGTGGGCGTCTGAAGATTGGACCGCCGTTGCCGATTTAAAGGGAAGTGAAATCTTTTATAATTTTTGTAATCTATTGTATAATACATTCTCAACATACATTAAACTAGGATTAGATTAGGTACATTATCACTGGGTCATTAATAAGGTTAGTTAACAACCCACTTATATATTTCATTTTCTTGAAATTTTATTTATTTGTTTGTTTGTGTAATCGTCATATTTTGTTTGAAATCAATCGATCTTTTGTCTCGATTGAAATACCATGCGGATTTCGGTTATAATAATTGTACACGTTGGGACGTAGCGGGTCGTCCATCTTTGAATACCCTCTTTGTAAAATAAATTACTATTTCATATTAAATACTTGATTAATCTTGCCTAAAAGTCGAATGTTGCCTAATCGCTTGCGATCGGAATTTATCCTTTGAATTTGCATGATTTATTTTGATTTGAAAATATTAATTTATAATATTTGATTTATAATATTTTGGAAATATTATCAAAATTAAATCCCACAAAGTCCCAAAAACAATTAAAATAGGCACTATTTTAATTGTTTTTGGGACTTTGTGGGATTTAATTTTGATAATATTTCCGTCCAAATCTATATAATTGACCTAACATTTTCCCATACTGTGATTTTTTGGTCAAGAGCGAGTCACTTTGGGCGACGGTTGGGTTACTCAAATTAATTAATAAAATAATATTTGGAAATTTATGTTAATACCTTGGGGAGCTCTCAACATCGTTTAGAAGCCTATCCTGAACATTTTTATTGATTTTAGCAAGTGGGGTCTGGTGGACCCACAAACTAAAATTGGTCCAAATTTTGCATCCTTGTTTCTGAATTGTGTCCGGTCGGCTCCCAGAACTTATTTGAACTGATTTTTATATTTTTCCCTATTTATTCGTTACGGGAAGTTCGGGTTTATCATAAACTTATAATTTTGTAGTATCACTTTTGCCTAACCTAGTAATAATTGTTTGTGCCGATTTTGCGAGCCTAGTTTGGCATCGGATATTACTAGACACGGTTGATAAATTAATGATTAAGTTTTACGCACGTTTCCACTATGCGATTTTTTAGACTTAAGTTAATATCGCTGACTTACGACGATATCGGTGCCTCGTAACGCGGTTTCCGAGCGCGAAAGCGACTAGTGGGGCTACGGTTTGAAAACTACCTATTCGTAGTCGCATTTTTCGCATTTGCTTCCTCCTTAGTGAGGGGGCTGGTAGCAGAGCTGCTTCGGAATCATTGCTCTGGCTACGTTCGCGTACATACTATATTTGCCCAAAGGCACTAGAATTGTGTAGCTCCTCACACATATAATAATTGTGACAAGGTTCATAAGTACGTAAATTAAATAATATTAAATTCCGTGGAGTATGACTCTGTAGATAATTTGGTAACACTGATACTGCTATATTTCACATACACACGCGCGCATGCAATCATGATTAGCCATATTTGTAAACTCTAAACTTTTAGTATACATATTCTATACTCAGTGAAAACTGTACACTGAATATTTTTTCATAATTGCCTTGAAGGATACCGATGCCAAAAATCTGATTTTTAAAATTTTTGTGTTTTTCTGTTTATCTCTTTGTCTGATTTTTATTATCGATGACCGAGCATCACTTGAAAACCGCTGAACTGACTCAGCTGAAATTTTGCATGAATATTTTTCTAGGATAGAGTCATAAACTGCGCTATATAGCATCTCGCTATTATAAGTGTGATGGGAGCAGCAGGGTTAAATCCACCAAATCTATTATTGATCATTACTTTATTATTACAAAGCAGATCATCACGAAATTCTGAAGTTCGATAGAACTCGGACATGCTCAACGTTCGGACTATAAATCATCACGCTATGGCTAAAAGGTGATGAACAGTAAAATATAAAGTCTCGAAACTACAGAGTTACCTACGTGTAAAAGATAGTTGATTAGAGACTCAACCTTTGATAATAAATATCATCACGCTATTATATTAGGGCACCGGTAGAATTTAATTCCATGTTATATGTAAACATTTATTTCTTCATGATAAATGATTGAAAATATAACGATGGAATAGGTAACCTAATACATGTTGGATCGAAACTGCAGAAGTAAACATACCTTGATCTATTCCGAACTTAATGCGGACGAAGTCGCGGGCAACAGCTAGTAATTATATAAATGAATTAAATAGAAATTTGATATATAATAAATTATGGTAGCTGGGATAAACTGTATGCGCAAGGCGGAGTATCGGGTGCTATGGCGTACATTGGGAGAGGCATATGTCCAACAGTGGACTGCAATAGGCTAATTGATGATTGATTGATTGAAATAGAATATTCAAACTTGATGTAAAATTATTGTCACTATAGTAGTGGGAAAGGCACTAACACCTGCAACACAGTTCTTACTAGCGCAGGTGTGAGGGACGGACTCCTTTAATTTAATGAAACTAATTTATGTCAATAAAGAATATTATTTTTTCATTTTATTCATTTTAAAACTTATAAATTATATTTTTAAATACACTTAGCAGTAGTTTAAAAAACATATTTTGATTTATTTATTCATATTTAAAGATGCATCGTCGATGAACAGAGACTATATATTAAATGTAAATTACGATGGTTTGAGGTACTTTAAAAAAACGTATAAACCGAAGTGAAACGTGGCTTGCTAGTAAATAATAAAGACGAAGACCTTTTCGCATGACTGACTCATCAGCTTTGAGCTGAAATATCTGAAGTTAGAACTACAGTTAGACTAGCAAGTTCCTTCCATAGCCTAGAATAGCAATAAGACAGGATTTTAGGAAATTCAACATTTAAGGATGAAAAATAGGGGTTGAAACTTTGTATGAAGGGTTAAACTTTTATATTAATATTCTAAAAAGCATGAAAGTATCAGAATTTATCGTAATGCATCTTTTGTGGGTTTATTATGGTTGAACAGAATTGACATGCTTGAAGCTTAAGCGGAAAGCTAGTTTCGTATTTTTAAACCTGAATAGGTATTTATTCTCAAAGGTAACAACAGGCCATGTAAAAACAACTTCTTTGTGAAATGTATAGTGAGGAAGTCTTGGCCAATTAACTGGTACACATAAAATGATAACTAGAGAAAAAACTAACTCGCTACTCAAAATATACAACATATATAATTAACATTTTTGTGTGGAAAAATTGAAATCCGTTAAAACAAGTTTTATTTAAATTGGAAAGAGTTTAAAAAAATATCCAATTAATTTTAACACTTAATTTGGATTTTAACGTTTATTTAGACTACTCCTATTGACGGACAAGGTCCCGCCGCAGGCTTTCCTCTCGGGGTTGGGATGGTCAGACGGCAGTCGCTCCCATAAAACCCAAGCCATAAGATATCCATCTAGCCATATATCGTCAAACGCTGATTAATTATTTGAACTGATAGACTATACCAATTTATCAATTCTATGATATAGCCACGACATAATAATCACTCTTACCATTATATTTTTAGAATAAGAAATCAAAACAAAATGTATTATGCATACTTTTATTTATAACATAATTTAAAATCATGTAAATCTTGTAAAATTCTGAATAAAATATCCAACAATACTATAATAACGTACATATTATGTTTAATAATAAATCTTACTGTAAATATCTCTATATCTTTCTAGATTCCGTAGCTCTAAAAATAATAATTAACAATTTTCACTAATGGCATTCGACTTTATAATGAATGATTAAATTAACAATTCTTTCAATATATTAAGTGAGATAACAATAGTCATATAAGAATAAGCATTCACTGTAACTATTTCAAAACATTTTACACTTATTTAATCAACAACTGTGAGTTAATCTATAAGAAAACATATTATTAACAAGAAAATTACGGTAACTTAATGTAACTAATGTAACACCCTAATAATTTAATAACTTATAAAACATTTTGGCACAATATACCAAAACCATATGCAATTTAAAATATCACTTCTCATGATAAAATCATATTAGTATATCCTTCTTCGAGCACCCAAATACAGCAACGGGTGTCTCAACTACGAAAATATATTATTCGAGCACAATAAAATGCGCAACTTTTAGTTTAGGAATTGAGTATATTTATGTCTCTGAACTAAAAAATGTTACTGTTTTACCTTTTCATATTCCACCTACTTATTTATTCCCATAGGCATATTTTACATTTCAATACATTTGCTAGTTTATTTTTATTGAAGCGGTAGTTATATTTTTTATTGTATTTTTTTACTAATTTAATTCTTAATTTTTATTTGTACTTCATGAGTATCAAATGGGTGTCCGCTGCGTTGAACGTGCTCAGTCGTGTGCGCACACGCGGCGTTATTTCATGCAAATAAATAGAGAAGTGCTGCGTTAGGCGGGTCGATTGACCTGGGGTTATCCTTTCGCCTGGGGTTATCCTTTCGAGGGCTTACCGGCAACGGACACTTGGGGAGGACACCGTGCGGTTTCAGTCGATATACGACATAACCACCCCCGCTGGCCGGCGGGGGTGGTCCGACGGGATTTCCGCACGTAAAAAAAAAAAAAGGCGGGTCGATTGTCACACGATTTGTTGGGTTTCCCGCTGTGTGCGCACGCGACTGGCACACGTTTTACGCACCGGACGCCACCGATCAGGCAATACAATACGTACTTGCTTATTGCAGAATACAATTGTTATTTTACAGAAAATGTAACATTCTATTTCACAATGGTTCAAAGAACGTTATCAAAATATCATCGCAATTTTTTAGAAGTATAAGATTCATTTATCCTACACACCCGTAGGATATTTAAAACAGGATTAATCCATCTATTATCAGCTATTCGAGATTACAACTGCTCAGATAGTCCATGGTGACCAAAACTAAACTCGTGATTTTACTTACTAATTAAAAAGCAATATATATATAAGAGGTATTAGATAAAAGGGCCCTGTTGCTGCAGGTGTCCATACTACAATGACCACAGTTACAGGTTACCATCAGAAGGCCCGAATGCTTGTGAGCCTCGTTAGTGGTATAAAAAAAAACGATTACGAAACCTTGAGTTTCATTTGAAAAACAATTGTTTTCAATTTTCAATGTTTACCCTTATGTTATTGAAGTAAGAACTCTTGCATAGACAATTTCGTAAATTGTATCTAATTTCATGTTATATAGTTTGGCCGCTGAGAGACTGAACATTGTAAAACTGTTTTATCACAATACATAGTTTTTTTTATATTTATATTTAAAATACAGCGTTTAAGTACTTTCTCAAGCGAATCGGAATCCGATAATCCGAATACGATCCGGAATAATTAATACTCTCGCATAAGTATTTATTTTCTTTACGCATAATCAGAAAATGGAAGCTAGGCAAAAAGCCTTAAAAACATTATTTAATTTGCCCACATCTAGTAATTATTAAGTGACATAATGTCAAGAACACAATCTCTCAGCGGCCAACCTATAAAAACACCTTTACTGGAAAATAATAATTTCTCTAAATGCACTAAAGTAAACAAAATAAAAGCAAACCAATATAATATCATAACACTCATAACTTAACAAAATATAATATTTATATCTATAATATCACTCATCTTGGTGAATTTATTTCACAATGTCAACTGGCTTTATAGCACCAGGATAGATGCAATGAATACAATGCACCATTATCGTAAGTCATACAGACTATACACTAGACATACTGTAGTGTACATATCATAAAAAGTACAACGCACTGGAAAACTCCCTGCTATCTCTAAGGCTTTATATATAAATCATCTACATATCCCTTCTCAAACTGACCTCTTCTCATAATTTATAATAGTGAACATGACCTGCTGTCTTTCAATAAATTCTTAATTTAATATCTTGCTATCTGTATACATATATTACCTTAACAAATGAGTTCTAAAAAAAACGAAATCAAATTAATTGCTAGAACCTTCCTATATGCACGTGGATTATACAGTTAGACCCATTAAATAATAAAGAAACGTTTCTTTCTTTTTAAGTCTGTTAAGAACTTAACTTTCAATTCTTAAATATTTTAACACTGTTAATTGATTTTTTGCATTAGGTATCCTATTTATCTAGTGCGAGGGATATGCTCTATGGGCAACCTTACACCCCGGCGTCTGTAGACCCGAGACAGCGTGCGATTTTAGTCGGTTCAAGCTCGATATAGCCGCCCCCGCTGACCGGCGGGGGGGTATCCGAAGGGATTAACGCACGAAAAAAAAAAAAGGTATCCTATTTATCTAATATACAAAAGTCTTGTTTCACGTTCTCTGAAACGGTTAGGTGTAATATTTTTTTTTTGTATATTAGGTAGTTATTTTTGTATATAGTAATTTTGAGCCTCGTACCCCAACCCTCTTTTTATAATCGCAATTTTTGTGTATGTACAATTTAATTTAACCATCATCATGAAGTTTCGCGTCACTTCGACATTTCATTCTGCATTTTTATACTTACGTTCGATTTCTTTGATTATTTAGACAACATTTGCCGGTTCAGCTTGTAATATAATATTCCGACTTGTGTATTCACAAGTCAGAATATTTTTTTAAATATTTATTAATTAATAGCCACAAATTCTTTTATGGACCATGTCCAGAAAAGAAATTGTGGCTAAGATGAACAAACAAAATATGAAAGAGTATAATTATATTGAGTTGTAAACAAGATTTCTTTCAAGAATAAATAATATAGGTTCTTAGATAGAAGATTAATATAAAAAGGAAATCACCGAACCATATCCAGTATTCTATAGAGTGGTATTCCCTTCAAAACTACAATTGTATTTTGTATACTATACCTAAGGCATTTAGACAAGGCATAAAATAAACTACCGATTGACCTAGGTATTCTATAGAATGCCAAATAATTATTGTAATCTTTCAGCCATTGACACTAAAATACAGAAGGCAATTTATAATATATTAGGTATTCCATACACAAAAAATATGATACTCCCATCTACATGGTATGATAAACAATGATACCGCAATTCTATTCAATTTTTGATATTAATCTGCTAATACCAAATGCATTATGATTTATGTACATAAAATACTGATTTAAAGAAAATTTCAGGACCGCTAGTTAAATTGAATATATAGGCACAACACCACTCCTAATGTATAAGGTTATCAAAGTTTCAATTTAATATTTGAACAAGCAAAAGCTATCAGTCTCATTCACTGCAATTTTTTTTTCTAATATTTATTTCAGCCAAGCATTTAATTCCGCTCAAAAAGGCACAATCATTTCCTGTCATTATTTGATATCTAAACTGACAAAGAATCTAAGGCACATATTTGTAGAATAATAAATGAAATTAATTCCTTTGACCATGACTTGTCCACATATGTTCTTTGAATGTCTCACGCATAGTGAACGACCTTGGACAAAGATAGCAACAAAGTCTGTTGGTGAGGTCAGAGTGCATTAATCTAACATGATACTTTAAAGCTGACTGGTTGGAATACTTCATGCCACAGTGGGGGCAATCGCCGCAAATAGCAGCGTGGTTTGACTGATGCGCCAAACCTTGAGATGTGGAAGCACCACCTGTCAGTATGGGCACAGTGGACATTCCGGCAAGTAAAAGCAGGGCTTGAGATTGTTCTTGCGAGTATGTGCTGTCTGAATCTATACCATCTTGATGTTCGGACAATAACACTTCAGGTTCATATTCTATATCAGATTTTGGAGACTGTTTTTCTGGTTTTACAGTAGTATCATCTGTATTTTTTACTGGACTCTTTGATGGAGAATTTGTAAATATAACTGTGTCTGACAAATGATCCTTGGAGAGCCTAGTTGTATGCACATCCACCATAATATTTGACACTTTCTTTACAGTTGCATTGTTGGCACTAACTTCATTTTTAGATGGATTGATCCCTGAAAGAACCAATTAATCTTATTTAAGTAGAATTTTATTAGGTCTAGAATATATATTTATCGGAAAGAACATCTAACCTGAAAGTAGGGACCTGGCAAGCATACTATTCTCATAATCAGGAGCACTGTCATCATTTTCAGGGTTTGCATTTATTGATAAAATAGGTGAATTGTTGTCCTCTGTTCTTTCTGTTTTAACTGTCACCGGTATATTGTCTCCTTGAGCATTGACCTAAAACAGAATCTCTTTATAAGACTACATAGCAATTGTGCACGACACAAATAGACTATAGACACATGTGCCAGTGACATGTAGATTAGTAAGCGTGAATATAATGAATGAATTGTGAAAATGTTAGGTTTACGTAAATTAAAAACGTAATTATGTAATTACTTTGATATTAAGCTAAGATAAATAGCTTACTACTGTTATGAGTTAGTTTTCTGAGTAATTAAGTATGTTAGAGCCAAAATTAATAAAGAAAGTACACTCCCTGAAAAGCATAATTGCAAATATAATTACGACAATGCATTACTCAGAATCTAACATAACTTCGTATAAATAGGAAATACGACTTTGTATACTAGCATGTAAGTTTAATTACACCCCGCGACTGCCTCCCACGCCGTAAGAAGCGAATATGCACTCCCCCGGCTGGTGCCATTTTATTATATAGTAGCTCGCGGGAGGCAGGGCCCATATATAAGTCTGAAGGGTCAATCCGCCCGTCATTCAGTAGCCCGACGTCGCACGGTACAGGTATAAGTACCTATTGTCGTGCAACTCTTATTGCTACCTATATACATATATGCTATGTGATTAATATGTATAACATGAGATTTATAAATAAATGGAAATGCGGAGGTGAGGTAATTTGGATCGCGGGCCAGCACTACAAAAGACTATAAAAGCAGGGACCATTTGGTAGGAATTATTGGACATGGACATTGGACATGGGCAACAAGTAGACAACAAGAGTCTCTCAAGGAACAAGGAAGCTCAACAGGAAGTAGTACATCAAGGGTAGTGCTGGGCCAAGTACATCCAATGCCTCACTGACGTCAATCAAGTCCACCATCCAACCAATGTGTTCATCATTCGTCGAAGAAGTGACGAAGTGACAGACTATTCGGAACCGTATTAGGTCATAGTCTGTCATGAAGAACAGCCATTAACATTGGTCCTTCGGAGCCGAATAAAGTACACGGTCCTTCGAAGATCCAGGTCAACTTCAAGTCAAGCTGCCAGCCATAGACGTTTCATCGTTCTTCAACTAAGGGAGAAGTGACAGTCTATTCGGAACCGTCAAAGTCATAGACTGTCACGAACATCTATGGTCCATTGGAATCGGGTCAAGGGATAGGAATAAAGTCCACGATCCGTCGAAGATCCAGGTAAGTATAAACTTGAAGAAAGAAGAATGGTTCTCACCAGGGATGGAGGGAAGCGTCGTCAGGAAGAGGAACCGGCATCAGCATCAGCACCAGTACCAAGATCAGTACTACACCCTGCGGCCACTGAAGAGGCCAGAAGCTATGCGGACAGTGGTGCGTCAGAAGCCACAGCCAGCACCGAGCAGACCACGTCCAGCACAACTGTGACCACTGAAGAGTCAGGGACGACGGAAGAGGTATCGCCCCACACCCGCGCTGTTGTATATGGAGAGCCTAGCTCACAGCGCACCATGCGGCCTTTGGATACGAGGTCACGCCGCTCCACCAGTTCAAGAAAGAAGAAGGAACTGGAGGTCAAACAACGCTTGGCAGAACTGAAGCTCAAGCAAATACAAGCCGAAGCAGAGATAGAGCAGATCCGTCTACAGCGGCTACTGCAGGACGAGAGCAGCGACGACGGGTCTGAGGAAGATCTGGCATCGGTACGTATTAACACGTGGCTACAGAAGGATGACGCTGCGGCACCCGACCTGAAGGAAAAGGGGCAAGACATCGAGGAAAACACTCAGACCTGCCTAGATAGGGGTCAACTAGTGGAGAAGTGTCAAACCCAGGAAAAATCAGAAGGAAGTGCCCCAGTGAAGAACTCCGTGATCGATGTAGCTACGCTCACCGCGGCCCTATCCCAGGCTATGAGAAGCAACAGGGAGCCGCCCAAGAATATACGGGAACTACCAATCTTCAGCGGCAGCAGTACAGAATGGCTCGCCTTGAAGACAACGTATGAAGAATCGGGTATATACTTCACGAAGAACGAAAATATTGCAAGAATAAGAAAAAGTTTACGTGGACTCGCACAAGAAGCAGTCGAGTGTCTAATGCTGAGTCAACCTGACCCCGAGGTGATCATAAGGGCCCTCGAGAGAAGATTTGGTAGACCAGAAGCACTCATCCACGTCGAGATGGAGAAGCTCAAGACTCTCAACAAAGTGACCGATAACGCCAAGGACATCTGTATCTTCGCTGGGAAGATAGCAAACATCGTGGGAACCATAGAAGCCTTGAGGAAGCCGCACTACCTACACAGTCCAGAGATGTGCAGAAGTATCATCGAGAAACTCACACCTATACTCAGAAACAAGTAGTACGACTTCGCTGCAAAGAATAAAGTAGACATACCAGAACTGAAGAAGATATCTGTGTTTCTGTCAGAAGAGGCAGACAAGTGCAGCTCCTACGCGCTCCCAGAGGTGAACCACACAGAAGACAACAGAAGAGCCGGTTATCGTCCTCAAAGAAGCAGAAGAGTTGAACAGACGCTCACCATCAACAAGAAGACATCAGAAGAGAGATGTCCACAGTGTAGCAGGGATCATAAGCTACCTGACTGCAAGCAGTTCATCGCCCTAGACACCACCGCGAGATGGGAAACAGCCAAGAAGAATAGAATCTGTTATTGCTGTCTTCGAGGTAACCACCGACGCGTCACATGCAAAGCACCGGCCTGTGGGAAGAACGGGTGCCAGATAAGGCATCACCAACTACTGCATCGCGATATGCCGCCGGGAGACCGTGAAGAACAGAAGGAAGAGATCACGACCTCAACGGCAGAAGTAGCCACAGCAGCAGTTCCCCGCAGTCAGCGCAAGGCCTACCTCAAGATGGCACCAGTGACACTAAGAGGACCAAGCGGTAGCGTCAATACCTACGCCTTATTGGACGAGGGAAGCACAATCACGCTAATAGATGAGACCATAGCCGACGTCATCGGGGCAGACGGACCAACCAAGGAGATCTGCATCCAAGGTGTAAACAGTGAAATGAAGCACGAGAGCAAGACTGTCAGTCTACTCATCAAAGGGAAGTACGCCGATGAAGAGTACGACTTAACCGCCCGCACCATGAACCGACTCCGCTTCTCACCCGATACAGTGTATGAAGAGCATCTCAACGGCTGCGAACATCTAGAGGATATACGTGACAAGATAACGTACGAAAAGGCTTCACCCAAAGTGTTACTAGGACAAGACAACTGGCATCTCATCGTAACCCGTCAGCTGCGCACCGGAAGCCGTAACCAGCCTGTGGCGTCGCTCACTCAGCTGGGGTGGGTGCTCCACGGATGCAGCAGTTCAATGACTGCAACAGTGTCATTCTGCGGTACGCTGCAACAGCGCGTAAAGGACTCCATTGAGGACACAGTGAAGAAGGACCTCAAGTTGGAGTCACTGGGCATCGAACCCCGACGCCCCCGAGAAGATCCCGAACTGCGAGAATTGCAGATTCTGGAAGTAAAAGGCCGGCGGTTACCAGATGGAAGATATGAGACCGGACTGCCGTGGAAAGAAGAAAGATACAAGGAAGCTGAGAAGAGTCTGCTTACCCTCGAACGAAGACTCGATAGGGATGAAGATTTGGAAAACCTACTCAAGTCAGGCTATGCAGAACCAGCCCCTATTCCACCGCAGAAGGGAAGGACGTGGTACCTACCTCACTTTCCGGTCATCAACCCCGCCGAGCCGCACAAGCCGCCTCAACTGGTA
Source organism: Cybosia mesomella (assembly GCA_946251805.1). NCBI lineage: Eukaryota > Metazoa > Arthropoda > Insecta > Lepidoptera > Erebidae > Cybosia > Cybosia mesomella. The sequence continues at coordinate 18,686,127 of OX276393.1, read as the reverse complement.
CACGACGGCGACACCGAGATAGAAGAATTATCACTGCCACAAGACAGCAGTGCTACAGTGGAACTATGCGGCCAAGAGACAGAAAAAACATTGAGTCTAACATGGCACGTCAACGAAGATCATCTCGGCTTTAACGCGAGCAACTTGAAGATCCAGCGCGAAGTGGAAACAAACAAGCGACCTCCAACGAAGCGAGAAGCCTTAAGTGTGATAAGGGCCTCATTCGATCCGGTCGGCTTTATCTCACCGATATTAATTAGTAAAGTAAACGTATTTTTCAGGACACATGGCGCTATAAGATGGAATGGGACGACCCACTCCCAGCAGAGCTACGGGAGCGATGGTGCAGGTGGTTCACGCAGCTCAACGGCCGCTACAATCTAGCAGCCACGAAAAGCAGAGCGACCCCGTTGTTGAAGCCCATCTCCATGCCGAGACTCGAGCATCAAGCTGCACTACTGGCAGCGCGCCTGGCTCAAGCCACCCTGGAAGAACACGACTACGAGTTAACAGAGAAGACCTATTGGAGCGACTCGCGAACGAAAGAAGAAACTACGAGTCAACACATCGTGTGGAAGTACATACCCCCTTCCGCACCCTTCATGAGGGGGGCATGGGAGCGAATGGTGAAAGCAGTGAAAGAAGTGCTTCGTGTCACCATGATGGAAAAGCATCCCAGCGACGAGATCCTGTTTACCTTATTAGCAGAGGTCGAGAATATCGTCAACTCGCGACCCCTCACACATGTTTCGGTTGATCCTAACGATCCCGAGGCCCTCACGCCGAACCACATCCTCATCGGGCCCAACAGCCATGTGCCACCACCAGGGCACTTCTCTGCAGACGACGTGACTGCTCGCCAACAATGGAAGCGAGCTCAAGCCCTGGCTGACATCTTCTGGAGGAGGTGGGTGAAGGAGTACCTTCCCCTATTGCAACACCGGCGGGAGCCCACCAACACCGGCGGGAGCCCACCAGCACCGGCGTCGCCCCGAAGGTCGGGGACGTCGTCATCATCTGCGATTCCAATCTGCCGCGCAACACCTGGCCGCGAGGACGCGTCAGCCGGGTGTTCCCAGGAGCCGACGGCGAGGTACGAGTCGTGGACGTCACCACCAGCAGCGGACACGTGCTGAGGAGGCCTACGAAGAAGATCGTCGTGCTACCAACGGAGCTCGCAGACGAACAAGGGTCAGCGACGGCGGGAGAATGTGCACGACACAAATAGACTATAGACACATGTGCCAGTGACATGTAGATTAGTAAGCGTGAATATAATGAATGAATTGTGAAAATGTTAGGTTTACGTAAATTAAAAACGTAATTATGTAATTACTTTGATATTAAGCTAAGATAAATAGCTTACTACTGTTATGAGTTAGTTTTCTGAGTAATTAAGTATGTTAGAGCCAAAATTAATAAAGAAAGTACACTCCCTGAAAAGCATAATTGCAAATATAATTACGACAATGCATTACTCAGAATCTAACATAACTTCGTATAAATAGGAAATACGACTTTGTATACTAGTATGTAAGTTTAATTACACCCCGCGACTGCCTCCCACGCCGTAAGAAGCGAATATGCGCTCCCCCGGCTGGTGCCATTTTATTATATAGTAGCTCGCGGGAGGCAGGGCCCATATATAAGTCTGAAGGGTCAATCCGCCCGTCATTCAGTAGCCCGACGTCGCACGGTACAGGTATAAGTACCTATTGTCGTGCAACTCTTATTGCTACCTATATACATATATGCTATGTGATTAATATGTATAACATGAGATTTATAAATAAATGGAAATGCGGAGATGAGGTAATTTGGATCGCGGGCCAGCACTACAAAAGACTATAAAAGCAGGGACCATTTGGTAGGAATTATTGGACATGGACATTGGACATGGACATTGGACATGGGCAACAAGTAGACAACAAGAGTCTCTCAAGGAAGAAGGAAGCTCAACAGGAAGTAGTACATCAAGGGTAGTGCTGGGCCAAGTACATCCAATGCCTCACTGACGTCAATCAAGTCCACCCATCCAAGTGTTTCATTCTTCGACTCAACATCCTCAAAATACAGTCCACTGAAGGCGACCGCGAAGTGGCAGTCTATTCGGAACCTTATTAGGTCATAGTCTGTCATGAACAACGGTCCTTAACAGCAATAGAGTACAAGCTGTTGATGTGAATGATGTTCCATTTTGTGATCATTAGTCTTAAGAGGGGTGCTATAAGGCTTTATTCCGTCTCTTTATTTTCTTAATTCCTACTGAAATGTTACCATTCTGTATATGTACAGAATTTTTGCAATATTTGACACAACACTAATTTTTAAGGTAGACCATTTTCTTAATTCCTATTGAAATGTTACCATTCTGTGTATGTACAGAATTTTTGCAATATTTGATACAACACTAATTTTTAAAGTAGACCGTATAATTACGACTTAGACAATGTAAAAACCCCTCTCGTTCTAATTGTGGACTGGTTTTTAATTCACAGCTTAATTTTAATAGAACTTAAAATTATTTATACTTCTACAAAGTACTTGCTACGAGGGTCAAACTGAAAGTTCTTAGAACTGGCCACTTATAAACAATATAATAAAAAAATAATTCTAAAATTTGAAAATAGAACTCTTTGCCAATATTACTGAGTATATATTTCATTCATTTATCATTTGTTTTACGATTTGGCGGAAAATTGAAAATTGTCTGTGTCACGTTAACATGAATTTAACACGAGAAAATTTTCGTGCAATGATTTTTTATGACTTTCGAGGTCATTTAAGTCAACAAGAAAGTTATGATAGACTACGATTGGCCTTTCACGATGAAGCCCCATCTCGTGCGACTGTTTACAACTGGTTTAATTAGTTTAAACGTGGTCGCACTAATCTCACTGATGATTTACGTGAGGGACGGCCTTCTACGGCGACGACTGAAAATAACATCTGTGTTGTGCGGCGTATGATAGAGACTGACAAAAGAGTGACCTATCAGCAGATTCGGACAAGCTTAGGCATCGGTATGAGTCAAGTGCACAAAATCCTCCACGAACATTTAGCGGTCAGGAAGCTTTGCGCCCGGTGGATACCTCATAATTTGACTGAGGCTCAAAAACTCCATCGTGTGGATTGGTGCCGTAAAATGATTGAAAGATTTAACGGAGGTGACTCTAATGCTGTGTTCGACATACTAACAGGTGACGAAAGCTGGATTTACTGTTATGATCCTGAAACCAAAAGACAATCTGCTCAGTGGGTGTTTCCTTTCGAGGAGTTGCCAACTAAAGTGAAGAGAGATCGAAGTGCGGGAAAAAAAATGGTGGCCTCGTTCTTTGGAAGGATAGGTCATTTCGTAACAATTGTGTTAGAGGATCAAAAAACAGTTTCTGCAGAATGGTACACTACCAATTGTTTGCCACTTGTCTTGGAAAAAGTTCGAGAGAAACGACCTCGCAGTAGGATCCTCCTTCACCACGACAACGCCTCGTCGCACACCGCCAAGCGAACGATCGACTATTTGGCGACATCAAACGTTGAATTACTGGGTCACCCGCCGTATAGCCCCGATCTCGCGCCTTGTGATTTTTATTTATTTCCAAAAATTAAAGAAAAACTTAAAGGAAAGCGGTATAAGAATGCTGAAGAAGCGGTGGCTGCGTATCGCGATGCCATTGAAGAGACCCCTAAGGACGAGTGGGCAAAGTGCTTTTCCCAGTGGTTCCATCGCATGCAGCGGTGTATTGACGTGAATGGACAATATTTTGAAAAGATATAATAAAACTAATAACTGGCTAATGTAATCAGTTTTTGATTTTCTAAGAACTTTCAGTTTGACCCTCGTACTAAAAAGCTACTGAAGTCACAGTCACAGTCAATTTAAATAAAAAGATACCATACCATACACTACACCATACCAAACACTCCATAACTGGAGTGGTTATGGCAACATAATTATGGTGAATTCAAAATCTGAATATGAATAGGTAACCCATGCACACATATGCATTTTCACATACACACAAACTCGCAGAACTATAAACTTGTATGTATTGCAATTATGGGCAAAAATCTTGAGCAAGCTTTTGACATTTGTTCAGGATTTTTGCCAATAACTATAAGCTATGTTAACTTTAAGTAGTAATTTTATTTTAGTATTACCTTTATTTGCTCTTGTTAACATGAAATTGCAGCTGCAAAATAGTCAAAGGCACCATAAAGTTCACACGAGTTTGGGGGGAAATTCATATTTACTGTAGACTGCATTTTTGTGTGAATAAAGAAAATTAGTACTATCATACAACTAAAAAAGGTGACTGAAATTGGTACAGTCATTCTCAAGTTATAACATGACCAAGGGCATGTACATTCATTTTTATATTCATAGATTTTTAGGGCATAACAAAGGTTCTGTATGTCAGACCTATGTTAAAACCGCGGTGGCGGCCAAAGTCGGCCGGCAACCCTGGGGTTATCCTTTCGAGGGCTTACCCGGGGTGCCCGGCAACGGACACTTGGGGAGGACACCGTGCGGTTTTAGTCGAGACACGACATAACCGCCCCCGCTGGCCAGCGGGGGGGTATCCGAAGGGATTTCCGCACGTAAAAAAAAAGCTGTTAAAAAAAGCTCTAATAACTATACTGTACTTTATCCATACCTGGAGTTCGATTTTAATAAACTTCTTTACGTACCTGCTGGTTTGGTGCTGAACTCTTGCCATTAGTGGTTACATCTCCAGGTTCATTCTTTCCATCACATTTCTTGTCTATATTGTTTTCTGATAGGAAGACTGAGTTATCAAGTTTTGTTGTTTGGGAAATTATACTTCTATTATAAATATCACAAGTGTCTATAACTTTACTCTTTTTTTGACCATCACCAATTGTTACATCACTAGGTTTATCTGAAGTACTACTTCTCCGCTTTTTTAATGCTGGTAGTTTAGAATCTTTTTGAGTGCCCCCAAAATGTGGCTTTGAAGATATTGTCAATTGTGTGTACAACTTATTTGATGTGTTGGGAGATGAGATATTTTCTCTCTGAAAAATAATATATCATTAAATAAACTATGCTATACTCCGACAAGTTAAGGCCAATTAAGTCCCAAATATAAGGCAAATTTAATAAAACCAACTGGACTCTTTTCCAAACTGCATGATTTCCCAATAGAAAGACCTACTAGCAATGCTTGACCCTGGAATCAAACTCAAGGCCTGCACAGCAGCAGCATTTGTTTTGCCTGTGCCACTGACTATAAGAAACACTTGTCATGTCACATCCATATAAAAATCTATTATTTACAATAGGTAAACTTGTCTTAGAAAATTTGAAAGGCCATCCATTGCCTTGGTGTGCATGCATGCGGGCACCCTGTTGCCTGCAAGTCTTATGTATTTACCTCTTGTATTGTACCTCTGTGTCATAGCAGCAGAATATTCAATTGTACGTATGTAACGGTTTTTGGGCTAGTCGCTTTGTGCGTAATTTTGACAGTATAGTTGGAGACAAGTCTAATAAATAAAAGATCATGAAAATTTTAGAGCCATCAGGGGTATCACTAAACTGACTTTGTTTTATGTATATAGATATTGGATCCATATGATTTGATTGAAATAGGTTCCATGAGTACACACAGATGGTGTAGCAAATGGCCTAAACACAGTAACAAAACTAAGCTGCTATTCAAAATTATTTTACCTGTTGAGTTACACCAGTTAATCCCTTCACTTGGAGCAGTGCTGCAGTATGTAGGAATGAAGATAGTTTGCTCTCTTCAATGAAAACTTCACCCTGGTACATGTATGACAAAAGACTGACAATATCATCTGCTGATACATCTTTTAAAATTATGACTGGATGTTGACAAGGGTTTTCCTAAAATATAAATAACAATAATTATAATAGCTTAATCTATAATGTTTTTTTTTTTTTTTTTTTTTTTTCTTTATTTAAGGACTTTATACAATAAGTATATGTCGCCCTGCTAGTACATATTGTATTATCTTAACAAATATTAAAATTAAAACATTGAGTAAGTACTATTATATAGAAAGCATTCTATATAAATAGAATGCTTCCTCCGAATTAGGAGTGGTCAGTATTCTATGGAAGGCACCTATGTCTGCCTTATTTACCTCTAAGTCTACCATCAGTTGGTCTCGGCCAGTCTTGTAGCGCGCGCATTCCATGAGGATGTGTTGTACGTCCTCCATTACTCCACAAGTTTCGCAATTTGGAGAGGTTGTTATACGCATTAAATATCTAAATTTATTTGATAAAACGTGACCACTTCTAATTCTATGTGCTATGACTATATATTTCCTAGGTAACTTATTATTAACAAACCAGGGAATCGGAGGAGGTTGACATTGTATCGTCTTATACCATATGCCCTTCTCTAGAGATATTTGATTAAAATATTCTTTCCACATGTTATAGCATTTCCTCCTGTAAGTAGACATCATTTCGGAGTAATAAGGTGTTACAACGATTTCTTCGCCACTTAAACATGCTTGTTTGGCCAGTTTGTCAGCCTCCTCATTACCATATATACCTATGTGGGATGGAACCCATTGCAATCTCAGAGATACTCCTTGTTGTGTCAGATTGTCTATTTTAGCTACTATTTCATACGCTATCGGTGTACCTCTATGGCTAGAGGCACATCGAGCAATATGAAATAGCGCACTTTTACTGTCAGAACAAATAATCACTTTTGTGAGATCCGTAGATCTACTAATGAAAGAAAGAGCCTCTGAGATCGCAATGAGCTCCAACGCCATAATACTAACTTCCCCCTGTATTTTCAAACCTCTATGCGTTAGGTTACGTGAAGCTTCTACATAAAAGGCGGCTCCACAACCTGTAGTACTCTTTGACCCATCAGTATATATAAACTTCCAAGTGGTGTCATATTTTTTCCTCAGTTCTTGTATAACCGAAAATTTTAATCTATTAATTTCATATCTCTCTTTTGCCTGCTTAATACTATCCAAATTGACGTTAATTATTTGAGATACTCCAAAATTACTCATCCAGGTTCGCAATGTAAACATTTCTAAAGGTGCTGATGACGCCACATTTGTGTCTTTTAACTCTCTATAAACACTAACCATTAATGGGAGCTTTTTACGCGTCCAGTAACTGTTGTAGCAAAGAGCACTCAGATCTTGTAACAGTCGACAAGTCACATTATCTGTCCAAGACAAACATTTAAGGTAATACTTATAGGCCAAAAATCTCCTTCTTAGGCGCAGTGGAATAACACAGAGCTCACTCTCCATAACATGAATAGGAGTTGTTTTTATGAAACCTCCTATTACTCTTAATGCCGCATTTTGTATTTTATCTAGCTTGTATAGATGGCTATTAGCACTTGCATCATATAAAAAGCATGAAAAATCTATGCGACTCCTTATAAGTGCTATGTAAAGTCTCCGCAAATGCACCGGATGTAAACCCCATGAAGTACCTGCTAAAACCTTCAATAAATTAAGTTTCTTTTGTGTTTTTTGTACCATTTCATTTATATGTTTTCCCCACAGTAAACTTTTGTCTAGCCATACCCCCAGGTATTTATAGTTATCTACTGAACTCACTGGATTATTGTTTAAGTTAAGTTGTACATCCTGTTTTCGGTATCCCCTACTAAATACACAAAATTTAGTTATATCTTGATACATTTAAACCCAGATTATTTAAAAACCACAAAAATGTATTCAATGCACTCTGTACTCTGTATGTACTCTCTGTAAGATGCTTACAGGTACTATAAATTACAAAATCATCTGCATATTGGCACATTTGGACATTATCTATATATGTAAATAATTTTGATGTTACAATATTGAATAAGATAGGGGAAATAGGGTCTCCCTGCGCTAAGCCTAGATCAGTGTATCTTATCCTCGTCCTATTTCCACTATCCTTAATTTTTAGGTGTCTTTCTGTTAAAAAGTTCCATAGATACCGACATATTTTTTGCCCAGCGTTAATTTCATTTAAAACTTTAATCAGTTCTTTAATCAACACGATCTATAATGTTATATTAGTATACTTAGGGCCGACTCTTCAAAGCTCAGTTAAACAACCAGATAGGATTAATTCTACAGTTAACAACATTCTCAATTTTTCAACCACTAGATAAGCTTTAACTGATTGATAAACTCTCTAAATGGCTGATAAATTTACCTGGCTATTCGGACCCCAGTTAGCGACTATCTGTGGAGTTATTTGATGTTTCTGTCATCATTACATGCACTTTTTGCGCGTTTAAAATATTTTAAGCATGGTTTTTTTTTATTCAATCGACGATTTAATGATCGAAGAAGACTATACAGTGCTAACCTATTTAAATCCAGATAGAAAAGAAAGAGTTGTAAGAGAATGGCCCGATAATATGCCTGAATGGAACGACACAAAATTTCACAGGCGATTTTGTCTTGTAAAATACACTGTGGAACTATTACTATTCTATTCGCTAGGTGAGAAATTGGTGGTAGGAATTTATAGTTAATATAATACTGTCCAATTGTGACACCCGCTGTCACTGCAGCGAAAGTTGGCTGTCTCTTTTTAAAATCTGTAAATGTACATAAGTGCGTCCTGCTCGCGCTGATTTAGTGTGAAGCTTGTAACAAAAATCAATAGGTTAGTTATCTGACCGCTATCTGTTTATTGAAAAATTGGAATAATTTATTTTGATTGTTAAAATTTCACTTAAAATTATCAACTAAAACAAACAACAACATCAACAACTTTTAGATTGGTATTTGACGTTTTATCTGGCGATTAAAAAACCGGCCCTTAGAATGATTCACAATTGTGTAACAACAATATTTACTTAACCTAAACTACTATTGATATGTAACAGTAGGTAATAGATATTATTGTGGATGTTAATTATAGTTGGTTTAGTGTGAATGATACTATATCGTTTTAAAACATATTTATGATGAATCTATAACTTATATACAAAAATTCTCAATAGGGTCAAGCAGAAAGGAACAGTGGAAGGTACAATGAGTATTATTTAGGTGTAAAATATGAAGGTTATTAATGTCCTAAGTCATTCACCTTGAACACATTCCTGAAGTACGGGCTGCACGCTGACAATATGACTTTATGGGCCTTGATATTTTTGCCTTCGCAGGTGAGCGTTACATCGACCAAATCTTCCGAACACTTCAATGAATCTAAGGCACTCACTATGTTTGACTGGAAATTATTCCAACGTAAACAGAATTGATCCGCCATCCCTACAGCTTCTGTTGAATATTCTGCAAAACAAAATTATTTATGCTGACTTCAAGTTTTGACAAATGACAGTGTAAATGCAATCTTTCAAATGAAATGTTGAATGAAATATTCACTAACCTGAAGTAAATAGCTCATCACAGGAACACAAAACATTAGTTTTAATTTAATATTACACTCATAAATGTAACAGGCAATAAATGACCTCCATTAGCTTGACACTGTCTTTTCTTTCACTTTCTTATATTACAAAAAGGCTAATAAATAAAAAAAATATTACCCTATAGCATAGATAAAAAAAATCTCATGATCTATGGAAAAACGAAATAAAATCATTCGCTACTTCTATTTTTCTATTTCTATATACTAGCTGTTGCCCGCGGCTTCACTTAGAATTCTGATCCCGTTTCCGCTACCCATGGGGCCCTATTTCACCACTACAACCTATATAAGATACACAATTCCACCATACATGATTTTGTTATATCTCAAAGGCGCTTTTTCGTTGAAAGCTCCCAGACGGCTTATTTTTTTCCGACACCTCTAACAACTATAATTATATTTAAGCTAATGTAAACAAAAAAATATATATTAAATCTTCCCTTGAGAACTACTTTATCCATTGGGGAAAATCGGTGAAGCAGTTTTTGAGTTTATCGCGAAACAGACAGACGTGGTGGAGGACTTTGTTTTATTATGTAGTGATGATGTAGTGATAGTGTCTGTACATTGGAGATATCAAAAAAAAACTTGTGTAATGTCAAATGAACGATTCTGAACACAAAAATATATTTATAGGAATTTTTGTCTGTTTGTTCGCGATGGACGTAAAAACTACTGAACGGATTTTAATGCGTTTATTTCTATTATTAGGGTCTTTTTCAAATTTAAAATCTGCTGTATGTTTGATTGCAATTGGTAAAGTAAAACCGGCGATATGACCACAAATTATAACCGACCTCTACGCGGGTGGAGCCCCGGGGATCAGCTAGTTGAGTAAGTATTTAACACAGGACTTCACAGGTATCGTAAGATACATGAATTTTCTAACCTGTGACGGCCTGGTAATTTGTCTTTCTTTCAAATGTGTATGTAAACAGACGTGGCGATCACGATATGTATTTTGCATCTATAACAAGTAAAGTGAAATTGACTCTATATGAATTAGAATGAAATTGAATCTAAATCGTGTGCTAAGAGAATCAATTTAAGTCATGCCTACATTCTAAGCCCACTTATGGTACTTCCTTGAAGTTTTATATATCGGTATCTTGTACCGCCAATTACGCATTTCCCTATTATAACAATTACATACGTGATTGACTTAAACAATTACCTACCAAACAGTGGGACATCACTGTCGCAATTCTAGGGATTTAAGCAAGTCGCTACATGACAAATCATGTCATGGAGGATAGTGGGAAAGTACAGTTCTACGCATAGGATAGCTAAAATGCCACGCTCTACAGATAGGAGAGCTGCCCACAATTATAGGGCAATGAAGATACATTCACACAGATTTCTCAACTCAAAGAGCTAAACGAATCATGAAGGTCACTTAAAATTACTTATATCCGTATTAAACTATCTGTAACGTTTCGAAAAAAATTAAAGTGGGCTCAGCTAGGTGAAAGAACTTAAATTTTATATGCACTTTTAGCAAAAAGTTAAAGCTAACTTTTTGCTAAAAGTGCATATAAAATTTGAATTTGTGGCCCTTATAGTTCCCATATTATAAGAGTTTTGGCTGGCGTAACGTTTGGCTGATGGCTAGATTTCGGAAACTACTCGTTACAAAGTGCTATCAAACTTGTCACTTTTCAGGACATTGCTACATACGTTGACTATCTTGCATTCGGGTTTTTAATTATTCTAATAAACATTTTTTCCACAGGTGCAAGTAGTCGCTGATCTGATTATTGACATTAATTTGTCTTATTACTTGGTCCATCTGTTTCGTCTATAAAACTCGACGTAGAAACAAACTAAACACATTACCCTCCTTGCGTCGTAATATACCTATAGATTTGCTTATCTTGTAATTGAAATCCATTAAATATTTCTATACATATTGTGCGTACGCAAATGTACAACTAAAAATCCATTTAACTTAGAGAGGTAGAATTCATTTATCATGCAAAGTGTAACCATCATAATTTTGTCGGTTAATCCCTCGAAAACTGTTATAATTGATTTTCACTTTTATTCTTCAAAATTGAAGGTTTTCCAGATGAAATTATGCATACATATATTTGATAGAGTCCTCTAAGTATTGGTACTATTCAAGTATGTAATCCTTAACTTATTTTTAAGTGGTAAAGGGCCTCTTAATTTTTTTAAATCAGAATACACACACACACACTCAGAATATTCGTGTAGCTGCCTTTACGCGGTAATGTAGGCTCATGAAACTTTGTGGGACTTTAGGTATAAAATACAAGCAAAAATTCAGAACTGTCATTTGGTTCATTTAGATCGGAAAAAGAAAATATTGATTAGTCCCGGTGTCCACCACCAATTTGGTCACCACTCGTGGATATTTCACACTTCTTCCCTCGCTCGGCTTATATTCCGAAAATAAGTAAAGTGGGTTAGGTTAGGTTAGAACTGTGACCCCAACAGAGCGCGAGCCGAGCGAGCGAAGCGAGCGTGCCGCGGCAGCGCCCGGTGAAGCGCCAGAGCCACTAGTATAGAAAGTTTATGGTAAGAAGCGCTATCTATGAAGAGAGATCTCTGTGTACAGTGCTTCCTATATACCGAGATGTTTACAAACAATGTTTTGAATTTAACATTCGAAACATCAGTCGATCGATTGATTAATATAAATATTCGAAGAATCGTTCAGTCGAAGCAGCGTTTGGCAACAAAAAGTCGTTTCGCAATAACACAACTTTTCAAAATATGTTGCTCTGTCCACCACTGGTGGACAGCGGAACATAATTTCATAATTTGTCTCTTTGTCCACCAGTGGTGGCCAAATTCGTAGTGGACACCGGGACTAATCGGAAAATATCTGATGGGACTTGAACCCGCGACCAGTCCCTTACAGGGGGAATGCTATGACCAATTGAGCTACCTAGACACGTCCCTAATTCAAGTCCCGTCGTAGATGTTCTCTTTTTCTGATCTAAATCTCTAGGAAAAGTTAGCATACTAATTGCTTCAAAAATGTCATGTCATTTGGTCCCTAGGTTTCTTAGTTAGGGAACCTGTATCATTTTATAGAAAATTCCTCACAGCTCCTAAACCAAAAATGATGGGAAGAAAATAGTTTATTTATGGATGCACAAATGATGCTTATTTAAACACGAAAATTTCAGTTTATGACTCGTGTAGTTTCTGAGATCTAGCCATCATTCAAACGTTACGCCAGCAAAAACTTAAATAATATAGAAACTATTAACTACAAATGTAAATGTTATATGCACATTTAGCACAAAGTAAAAGCTAACTTTACGCTAACTTTCATCCAGCTAGGCCTGTTGTATCTTAAGTCTAGTGAAATAAATAAGTAATTATCTATGATTAAGTCTATAGTCTACGCTTGGTCTACGCTAAGGAAGCGTCCTCTTGATAACATTATTCCTTGGTCAGCCATTACATTAACATGTAGGTAACCTTTGTGTCTCTCACAATAAATAATTATACAGAAATGATAAAGTCGTTTCCTTCCCACTCAGCCATCTCACCACGAACCCAAAGCAAACCCACTTTAATTTATTCGAAACTTTACTCCAGCTGAATCTATTTTTCGTGAATTCTCTTCAGCGGTTATATACACAAATGTGAAAATTTATGCACTTATTTATTAAGTATAGTGCTCAAATTGTTGGTATTATCCAAATCCATAAAGGATACAAAAAAGTTTTGCTGGCGTAACACACACATGATACACAGAAAATCAATCAATATATGAGTGATTCGGATTGTTTAATAACCTCACGAAAACGTAGGTAGGTTTTTTATGTATCATACGGAATACCAAAACAACTTTTAAACGTTTTAATTTCTAATCGAATCGAAATCCCGCGTTTTCTCCAATGTGGCAATACGCTACGGCCCTTTGTGCTGGAATGTTTTCAGAAATCCATACATTTTAATAGAGCGGCACACATATTCGGATTTCAGACTCTTCATTGTTATCTTGTCGCTGGTGCGAAAAGGAGTGTAGTATTAAGTTAATACTATTAATGTTGGAGATAGCAATGTCACATCACTAATAGTAAAATGTGTCCCAACATTATTGATGGTCTTTGAAGTGTCTATTCTTCTTTTGTTTCTTATTGTGTCCAATTGTAATGGCGGCGTAGGTTTCTAAGCAAATAAATTAATTCTTCCTCTCTATTCTCGAGTTTCCTTGCCTCTGACCCATAGCTTATATCTGGTTATGGGCCCAGGGACGTGGATATAAAATTCGAGTAGGGTTGCGTTAGTTGTGTTCCGCGTGAGGCGGATTGGCACGTGCGGCGGTGAGGCGCGTGTTGGGGCCGGTAAAAAAGGCAAAAGGAAGAGAGCGTTCGGAGAGGTGTTGCGGCGTCACAAGATGGATTTACGGTACAAGAGGTACGTCGTACTGACAGGTAAAAACTGGTCGGCATGGAAGTTCCAGACCACGATTATTTTGAAGTCGAAAAAGTTGTTTGGAGTGGTGAGTGGAATCGAGAAATATGACGAGGAAAAAGATTGCAGGGCGCAAGAAGTAATTGTCACGCGGATAGACGAGCAGATCATGTCATACTTGTCTTCATGCACTACAAGTGCTGACATGTGGGAAAGATTGACAACATTGTACGAACCCTCATCCCAGGTGAGTGTACACCTTGTACAACAAAGGTTCTTTAAACTCACATTCGAAGAACCTGTTATGAGATTCATATCAAAGCTTGAAGAGGTGACCGGTCAGCTGCGAGAGCTAAAGGAGGAGCCTACAGAAAAAATGTTGATAACAAAAGTTTTGATGTCATTACCGGATAAATACAAACATTTTGTCAGCGCAGCCAGAGCCCATGCAAACTATGAGGGAGTTAACATCACGGTTGCTGGTAGAGGAGGAGTGGAGCGGTCCTGTGGAACAGCCTGAGAGTTTAGCAGCATTTGTATCTCGGAGAAGATTTATTAACAACCAGGAAAAGGGTGATAAGAGTGCGGTTAAGTATTTCGAGTGCGGAAAGGTAGGACATATGAAGAATGAGTGCCGGGCTAGAAAGTGTTTCCGATGTGGTAGGCCTTGACATGTATCAGCTGACTGTAACCAACGTATAAAGTGCTACAAATGTAATAAGACCGGACATTATGCTGTATATAGCATTTTGTTCAACTAATATTAATAATGATAAAAAGTTTCACAATGCATTTCTAGTCCAAGAGCCAGCGATAAAATTTAAATCAGACTTTCTATTAGCTTCAGGAGCTACAGATCATATGACATTTAACAAAAATATTCTAACAAATTATCGAGAGATGCCCAGTGATGTCACAGTAGGAGAAGGGAAAGTGTTAGATGGTAAGGGAATAGGAGAAATTCATTTCATGGCTTTTAATGGTAAAGAGTACATACCTTCTGTAATGTATGATGTTTTATATGTTCCTGATTTAATGACAAATTTGTTTTCATACAGTACTGCAATGTCCAAACGATTTATGACAGTTTAGACTATAACTATGTAACCTTTTTAATGGAAGGTTCAGCTGTGGCTCGGGCTAAAAGAGATGGTCAATTTTATTTCATGGAATTTGATATTAAAAATAACACTGATAGAGACAGAGTTGTCCTGATAAGTTTGTCCACATGGCATAGTAGGTTGGCACATCAAAATTTTGGCCATGTTAAAGAAATATTGAGTAGAAATAGTATAAAATATGAAAGGCAGATTGGTCAATGTACATCTTGTATACAGAGAAAACAGCATAGGTTACCTTTTCCCAACAGTGACAGCCGAGCAGAAAGTCCAGGTGAGCTGGTGCATGCAGACTTGTGCGGACCGATGGAGACTAAATCACTAGGTGGGTCCTTTTACTTCCTTTTGGTAAAAGATGATTACAGCAGGTACCGGTATGTTTTTTTTTAAAAATAAACATGAGACGAAAGATAAGATTGTAGAGTTTTTAGAGCAGTTTGAGAATGAGTTGGAGTTTAAGGTGAAGAAGTTTAGGTCAGATGGTGGTGGAGAATTTAAAAGCAAGGAACTGGAAGGGATATTCAAAAGGAAAGGGATTATGCATGAGACTACAGTGGCGTACACATCAGAGCAAAATGGCAGGATAGAAAGAGAGATGAGAACGATTGTTGAATCTGCAAGGACCATGATGATAAATGCGAGTGTTAACAAGGAATTGTGGGCTGAGGCAGTTCATAATGCAGTATTCAAAATTAACAGGACGGGATGTAGTAGCCAGAAAGGGAAAACACCATATGAGTTGTTATACAGTTTTGACATCAAACAACTGAGAATGTTTGGTGAGGAAATAAAAAAAGATTGAAGTGGGATCCAAAAGGAAAACTGGGAAGGTTTGTCGGATATGGAGCAAATACAAAAGGATATAGAGTTTGGTTTGAAGATGTGGGAGAAGTGAATACATACAGAGATGTTGTTTTTATACAAAGGACAAGCAGAGTTATAGAGAAGGAAAGAGGAGCAAAGAAAGAGGAGATGACAGGACGTTCAGAGGATCTGATAGAAGTAGAAGATGAAGACAAAGAGACGGAAGAAGAGAACATAAATGAAAATGAAGAAGTGGAGAAGAAATGCAAAGATGTTGATAGGATCAATGTAAGAGCTCAAGAGGAAGAAGTGGAATCCAATTCAAAGAGTAGAGATGATCAGCTCGAAGAAGAGTATCTTGAAGAGGAGTGGTTAAGTGTAGGTGAAACAGAGTTGGAGGAAGGGGAGAATAGAGAACAGCAGAAAAGAGGACGGGGAAAGAGAAGAATTAAGAAACCAAGGTGGATGAAGGATTATGTACTGTTGGCATATGGAGAAGAAGAGTTAACTTACAAAAGGGCTATAGAAGGAAAGGAAAGACAGAAGTGGTCAGAGGCAATAAATAAGGAGTTGGAAGCATTGGAGACAAATGAAATATGGATTGAGACAGACTTACCTGAAGGGAAGAATAGAATAGATAGCAAATGGGTGTTTAAAATAAAGAAGGACGAAGGTAAAGAAGTGTACAAGGCAAGGTTGGTTGCACGAGGCTTTAAACAAGAAGATAAATTCGATCATGCAGAGATTTATGCACCTGTTGCAAAGTTACCAACATTTCGTATTTTACTTGCTATTGCCAACAAGTTTGACTTGGAGTTACAACAAATGGATGTGAAGAATGCGTTCTTAAATGGAAGCATAGATGAAGAAGTTTATTTAGAAAAGCCAGAAGGAATGAAAAATAATGGGAAAGTACTGAAGTTGAGAAAGTCTTTGTACGGACTAAAGAAGTCTCCCAGGTACTGGAACGAATGGTTTGATAACTAAATGATGCAGGAAGGGTTTATTCGAAGCAAGTGTGATTATTGCTTGTACTACAAGGAAGGAGTGAAGTTCTATGTCTTATTATATGTCGATGACATATTTTTAATATCAGAAGCTACGAAAAAAAATTGAAGAGTTGAAGAAGACATTAAAAGAGAATTTTCAGATGAAAGATATAAAGGGAAAGTATTAAGGTATCAACATAAAGAAGAAAGAGGGAGTAATTGAACTTGATCAAGAGGACTATTTGAGGAAAATATTACAGGAATATAAGATGGAGGAGTGTAAGCCGGTGAGCACACCGATGGATCCAAGACTAATAATTGAGAAGAATGATGAGAAAAATGAAGAATTGACAAGGAGATGTAGGAGACTAATTGGTAGTCTGATGTATGCTATGCTGGGTACTCGACCTGACATATGCTATGCTTTGAGTTATTTGAGTAGGTTTCAGGAATGTGCAAATGAAGATGTGTGGAAGGGTTTAAAACGGATTTTGAGATATTTAAAGGGAACCTTGAGTCTAAAGTTAATTTACAGAAAAGGAGAGGACATTCCATTGATTGGATATACTGATGCAGATTGGGCGGGAGACCATGCAGACCGGAAGTCGACATCAGGCTACATAATAAAGGTATATGGTTGTTTAGTTTCATGGTCGTCTAGTAAGCAGCAATGTGTGGCGTTGCCTTCAACCGAGGCTGAGTATGTGGCTCTAGCTAAGGGTATTTCAGAAGGGTGTTGGATTAAGAATTTACCAACAGTAATTAATTTGAAGTGTAGTAATTTTGTAATGTTTGAAGACAATCAATCAGCCATTCATATTGCTAAAAATCCAGAGCATCATAAAAGATTTAAGCATATTGATTTAAAGTACCATTTTATAAGAAGTAAGGTTGAAGAGAAAATTGTTATTTTGAAATATGTTGAAAGTGAGAAGCAGCCTGCAGACATATGTACAGTCAACATCAATAGTAGCGTGGTATCTGAATTGTCCAAAAGAAATGCATTGCAAGATATATCACAATAGTCTGACAAAATCGCATCGCAAAAGTGTTTGGTACATTAATATTTTCATAATGCAAAAAAAACTATCCATCAAAAGTAAAGCAGTATCAGAAATTTTCAAAAGTTTTTCACACAATGGTTCTATTAAAAGTTTCAAAAGTACCTGAATTAAGAATAAAACTTTTGTCGAACATAAACCTTTTTAGAATGCTGATGTATATTTTGATTTAAATATTGTGTTCTGCCTTTTGTTTTATGGCATTGTCAAGAATTGTCACTTGAAGTGGCTATATAAACCAAGAACTGAACTGAATATAATCTACCTATTACTGATTATTCCTAAGTAGGTGAGGCACCTATATATTTCTAGGAAGTCATAATTTGATTAAATAGCACTACGAATTAGTAAATTTCCTTAATTCCTTTATCATCGATATGTCGCATTATCTATCAGATCATGAAAGACATCGTATAGTAACGCTTCATGAAGATGGCTTACCAATTGGTGACATCGCAAGACGTGTTGGTGTTGCTCGAAATACCGTTACTCTTTGGATCAATAGATGGGACAGCGAAGGACATGTTAAACAAATTCGAAAAACAGGACGACCGACTGTTACATCTGCTTCTACTAGTAACGAAATTGTTAGAAGGACAAGATACAATGGGTTCACTCCAGTCGCAAACTTGGCTACTGAGTTTCATATATCACGGTCAACAGTCCGACGTGTATTGCATAAAGCAGGAGTACATCACCGCAAACCGGCCAGGAAGCTTGCTCTGACTGCAATACACAAGGAAGAACGATTGAGATTTGCACGAGACTATCTAGACTTCAATTTCGAGAATGTCATATTCAGTGATGAAAAAACTTTTACAGCAGATGAAAGTGGAAGGGTCACCTTGTGGCGAATTAATAACACAAGGTATTTTGAAAGAAATATTGTCAATGTTCATGCAAGCGGCAGAATAAACCTTGGATTTTGGGGCTGGATGTCGTCTGCTGGGCCTGGAGAATTAATAGAAATTGGTGGACAATTGAATGCTCAAGGCTACGTTGATATTATGGAAGACGTTTTGATACCAACTGTTAGAAATTGTTATCCAGGCATCGATCCGTTTAATTTTGTTCACGACAATTCACCCGTACACACTGCAAGATTGACCACAGCATGGTTTAGAGAGCACAACGACGAAATTATTGCTTTGCCATTTCCACCTAAATCTCCGGACATAAATCCAATTGAAAACAAGTGGGGATTGATGGTGCATAACTGGGATCCGTCAACTCCTCGCACTGCAACCGCTATTTGTAATCATGTATTCGAGTTATGGGAACACTATAGAGGAATGTTTACATGTCAGAACATGGTCATGTCCATGCGGGAACGTCTTCAGTGTATTATAGATAATGCAGGAGCCCATACCCGATTCTAAAAACGCCATTGAAAACCTTAACTTTAATTATGCAAGTATGCAAGTGTAAATTTTTTTTAGCTACAATGTAAACGTTTTTTAGTAGATAAGTGGTATGTTAATTTTAAAGTTTGTTTTTTTTACAATAAAGCATCGGTTGCGAAAATTAATTACTTTTTTAAATTCTCAAATATGTGATTAATCCATTAAGGGCCCGTGGTCCCACTACATCGAACAGCAGTGCTATTCTCTAACTTTCACTCGTCGACGGACACAGCGTTGCTGGCTCGTCGTAGAGCAATCGACCAATCCCATCATAGAATCGTCGGCGAGCACAACCTTGTTCTATGATGTGATTGGTCGATTGCTGTGGGCTCGTCGACTAGTAAAAAGTTAGAGAATAGCACTTTTTTATACCACTTACAGTCCGTCAAATCTAAGAAGTACCGTTTGACAGTTCTGACAATTGAATGATAGGGATGGGATGAAAAAATCGATTACTATAATATCCGAACTTTGAGAGATCGATTACTATAATGTCCGAATTTTAAGAAATCAATTGTTATAATTAAATAAAAGAAATGTTTAGGATATTTTTTTATTCACTACTAGTACTAGTATCGTCGTCTTCGTCATCATCGTCATTTAAATTAATGACCAGTTGATTGTCCATTACATTATCAAAGTGTACGTCTCTTTCGAAGTCGTCCATTATTATTTTCTTTGTTTTTTGTACTACTTTACTCCAATCTTCCTGTGTAACTTGGGCACATGCTTCCTTTAATAAACCTTCCATTTTCTTGACACTGAAGGGTGGTTTTGTGTTGTGTCTTGCTGCATAACCTGTAAAACAATAATGTAACTATTTGATAGCAGACGAAAACCATTGTTTAAATTATAAATGTTAGAAGTACTCGTGTTATTATTATAATATTATAAAATATTACCTTTAACTTGGGCCCAAATCAGTTCAATGGCATTATATTGGCAATGGTGCGGAGGAAGTCGTATGACTTTGTGCCCGTGCTCTTCGGCCAATTGGTCAATTACATATGTCGGTTTTGGTGGTTTATGCAATTTCACTAACTGTAATAATTCAGCTTTTAATAGTGACATGTCGGCATCCACTCCTTTTCTTTGCAGCCATGCCACCAAATCTGCTTTCTTATTGGCTGACGTAGGTGCTTTATCAATTTGCACAGAGTGGTATGGGGCATTATCCATTATAATTGTGCTGTTAGGAGGGATATTCTGTAATAAATTTAAGAACCACTCTCGGAACCTTACTGCGTCCATTTCTTCATGATACTCTTTAGTGCTTTTGGATTGGAAAGCTAATAAAGAGTTTTCCACGAAGCCTGTAGACGCTGACCCAGCATGGCATATTATGAGGCGTCCACCTTTTCCTATCGGCACCTTCGAGCACGAAGCTTCAGAATCATCAGTCCATGTTTTCGGCACAGAATGGTTGGAATTTAGCCAAGTTTCGTCCAAAAATATTACATTATCCCAGTTTATAATTTGTTTAACTTCGCGCAGGAATGTTAGTCGCTGCATAATTATGTCATGTCGCTCCATAACAATTTTTCGTTTGTCAACTTTTTTGTATCTGAAGCCAATTCCTGTTATTACCGTTCTCAACGACTCTATGCTTCCCTTATACAGCCCGGCATCTTTTAAAGTTGCACATAACTTTGCCAATGTTGGAAATTCGCCTCTTGTAAAATACCCGTATATATGGTTTCTAATAGCATGACTATCGAATTCATCGATGCCTGTCACAGGTTTATTTCTTTTTCGTTTTTTCGGTGTGTGAAGTACGTTACTGTCACTCCCCGAAGGCCCATATTTTTCACTTAATATTTTGCCAACGGTGCGGCTACCAATACCGAGAGCTTCACCGACGCGATCCCGAACTTGTGTAACTGGCAGTAGAAGTCCACCATTTTGAGATTCACGCTCAAAATACTCGTGTAATTTCACCACCAATTCACGAGCCTGGCTGTTCAAAGTACGTCCTCTTTTCGACATTATTAATAAACACTTGCTTAGTTCGGAGTCCAGTATAAATATTGCCAAGGTAAACGGATAGAGAATGATCAGTCCAGAAAAGTAATAGCCAAGTCACAAATTGTAAAACACAAACGAGAAAGCAAGTACGCGCACAGTCAGCTTCCAAGATGGCGAGAGACTGCTGACGCCGAACCGACCGAGCGGACCGCGTGCGCTTGTAGTTGGCAGTGTTGCCAGAAAAAAAAAATTGTAGAGACTTGGACACCTGCGATTTTGCCTATTGACCTAAAAATAATTAAATTAATTTATTTTAGGGTATCTGTGTATTCAGTGCATTATGCGGTCGCGCAGTAACGTCGTTAATTTATAACATCAGGCAACAACATTTTTGTGAATGGGTTCTACATACCTTATTTTTATTAGTTTTAGACGTAGAAATAAGACTTAGAAGAAAAAATTGTAATTGTAAAATCAATGGATGTGCTTGTTAAAAATTTGTTTATTTCTCTGTAATATGCAAACCCATACTATCATACACAAAAATAAATGTAAAAAACACTATCCCTGACTCCATTTACTATTTCGACAGCGTTAGCGCGACAAACCCCGACTTATTTGGGCGCGAAAATCAAAAATCGACAAATCGCTTTCGACAACTTTTTAAAGAAGCAAATATATTTGATTTATAAATACGTATTTTTGGTGAATGGGTTTTATCTCATATTTTACGATTACATAACTATTTAGTTATGTAATCGTAATATGTGAGATAAATCCCATTCACATGAAAAAATATTTGTTTGGTTGTCAAGTGTAATTTGTAAATAATACATTCGATTTTTCGTATATGTAAACGATTTTTTTGCATACAAGTGTATCCGAAGAGTCGCAACACTACGTGCAGTGACCTAACTACGTAACTTTGTAATGAGGTCAAGAATATAACTATTAGAAATTATTTACTGTGTAAATATGTGTTATTTTGCTTTGTTTGAAAGTTTTCAATTACATTTAGATATTAAGAATTGTACAGTACAGATACAATAATGAAATCTTTCTAAATTCATGGTTTTATGAAAAAGGTTATCGAAACTGAATAATGTACGTATGAACAAAGTTGTTTCGGTTTGAAAAATATGAAACGTCAAACGGTACCTCTTAGATTTGATGGACTGTAGATGGCAGTCAAGCGCACGGCGGCACCTGATGGAAAGTGGTTACCGTGGCCTATAGACATGTACAACACCAGGGGCATCACACTCGAGCTGCCGACACTGCTGCTAATAATTGAATAATACCACTTCCCCTTTTGTCTGACTATTTTGATTTAATTAAATATCAGTCACTTTAAAAACACAATATAGTTATGAGTATTGAAAAAATTTGATCAACTTATTTTGAAAATAGTTTTTTTGATTATTTTGAAACCTTAACGCGAGTGATTAATATTAAAAAGAAGTAAGTCAGGTTATTAAAAAAAATTATAGAGTCAATACTTTTGGAACTCAGTTTTTGATCAGCTACTATTGACGCTGACTGTACTAAGGCATTAAGTAAAGCAAAATTTGAGAGTTGCAGAGACATGTTATTCTGATATTATGGATCTTAAATTGTGTAGAGTCAGCAAGTTTGTTTTAATTTTTGATAAGAGTTTTAAGAGTTCAAAATAAATAAATAATGTTTTAAAGCTTTGTCAAAAAGAGTTGTTATGAGGAGTTTATAGAAAGTAAAATGTTTAAGTTTGTAGAAGCAAATTCATTGAGTTTGTTAAAAAAATTGAGTTTATAGAAGCATAGAGTTTGATTCAAGAAGTACAGAGTAGAGTTCATAAAATATAGAGATTATTTTTAGAAATGTAGAGTGCAGGGATAGTTAAAGAGGTTAAGATAAGTTGTTCAATATTGTTTTAAGATATAGTAAGAGCTGTGTAAATGTATATGTTTTAGTGATGTAACATTGAGGAAGGGTGTTGGAGATAGCAATGTCACATCACTAATAGTAAAATGTGTCCCAACATTATTGATGGTCTTTGAAGTGTATATTCTTCTTTTGTTTCTTCTTGTGTCCAATTGTAATGGCGGCGTAGGTTTCTAAGCTAATAAATTAATTCTTGCTCTCTATTCTCGAGTTTCCTTGCCTCTGACCCATAGCTTATATCTAATAACTCCTTCTTCATGATTACATTTGCATTAGCCGTGTAATACGAGACTCAGTATTTTTAAGGGTGTCTTAGGTGGCGTAATATATGAATATGAATTCAGATTATGAATACAGACTTTTTTTTTATCTATAGTGTTGTATATGTATTGTCTGTCTTGTCTCTGTCACTGTCTCACTCAGCTCGTATTTGTTTGTTCGAAAACGCGGTGTGTGAATACCTTCGAAGTCAACAATACCTTTGTAGTTCTTGAATTATAATACCAATAGGTTTTAATATTGCAACTGCAATAAAGTAAAGTTATGGCTAATGATGAAAGATTTGATACAATGCTGCTGGCTATGGCACAACAGCATGAAGGTGGTGTTAAGGATGTAAGTATTTAAAACACTAACTCACTAACAATAATGCATGAGATGTATATCTTGCCTCTTTTTTTGACGTATTTTTTTCATAAAATAGAACGTAATAGACGTAGATTACGAAATCAATATTGAAACCAAATGTCTCGATTGTTCTACCATGTGCCGGCGACTATTGATCACATGTAAATTAACAGTCATATTTGCTAGGTTACCGCAAATCCCAAAACAACCTTAATTCGTACCGATATAAAAATAATCCAAGGCACTGGAGTAATTAAATGGAGTTTTGATTCCTTAACATCAGCAAACGGACGGAAGATGAGGTGAAAAATTGTGCGTAATTTACTAAACGTAGTCTATCCGAGTTAGATCCCGAGGTTCACTTAATATCAACGATCTTTTCGCTTCAATTCTTCACAGTGCGGATAGATGATACGGCTAAGGCTAAGGAAAATCTGTTGCAGAACCCAACTAACAGACATGGATTTTGTACTTAGAGCCAAAAGCTTGATGAGATGTATGTTCACTCTTATTCCCAGTTCCTTTAGCTGGCAACGGAGCTCTTGTTATAGCCTGTATGTTCACTGTTGATGGAGTTTAGATATTTCCTTTAGTCACCATATATTTAACCCACCTGAAGAGGTAGACTGGCTCTTGTGTTCCACTTCCCTGGAAACCATGCAGCATTATTAATTGAAACATTGTATTGATTTCAGTTGCTAAATACAATAGTCAGCTTCCTAGCCAGAAAAACAGATTTCTTCACTGGTGGCAAAGGTGGAGAATGGGAAAAAGTAAGTACTATAGCTCATTTTAAACTGGTAATAATGGTAATCAGTCATATATATGAGGCTGCAAGCAACGCAACAAATAAATTTTTCATACCATTAGGAGACCAAATTGATGTTAGGCCACTCTACCTTTATTATTTTTGAATGGCTATAGACCTTTTTAAGAACTATTTAAATGAAATTTTGGCTAGGCCAAGTTGTAGTTGCTCATTACATATATACACCCTTATAACAAGAATGATTTCCATGAAGGGTAAAGACTGCAAGTAAGGCAAACTAAACTGCTAACTATATTTTAAAGTGAAAAATCAGTTAAGTTGAAAATTTTCACTTGTAAAATCAGAATATCTGCAAATAATTTGATAAAGAGGGAACTATGCTGCTTATACTCTGTACAACCAATTATTTAATTTATTTATATGAAATTTTATATATATATTTTTTATAAACTCCTATTTAGTATGCCAGGTCTATAAATGACTAAAATAATAATATAATAATAATAAATCATTTATTTCCAGTAACCAAGATTCATTTAGATACTATACGCATTAAATTAAATTAAATTGCAGTCAACCACTGTCAAAAGTTAAATAAATGGTTGGACAGAATGTGTAGTGTTACATTACTTCACTGTAGTATTAATTTAGGTTTTAATTTTATCAATAACGAGTGGTTAAAATTTGACAAAACTGTTTTATTCGCCTTAATTGTGGGGGATTTTAGGGGGAAGGATCAATTAAATAGGGTGTGTGGTAATATTGATGTGATTGAGTATTGAAATCATTTCGGTTTCAGAACATAACTGTTGCATTCATTGTAAAAGTATACTTGGAAATGCGCAGCCAAAAAATATATAAACTGCGTAATCATATTTGTCTACCTTATTCATAATTCATTCTAAACACTAGTGACCATTTTTCTCACACATTGAGATCACTGCATGCCAATGCTTTAAATGTCTTGGTTAAATTAAAATATATGATAATTCACTCGCTCAACAAAAAGTTACATTTTCCCGTATCTAGTTTTGGGATCGAATGTATTTCTGAAAATTATTGAATCGCAAGTAAATGGTTACGAGGGGCTTGTGGCTAAGTGGTAACCGAGTAAGTCAACACATTGCAAAGTTAAGCAATCCTATCCAGGTCAGTCTTAGGATGGGTGACCGTTCTTAACATATTGAGACCTCTCCGTGCCTCGGAGAGCACGTTAAGCCGTCGGTCCCGGTAGCCCTACGAACATCAATGGCAGTCGTTTCGGGTAGTTGAAGCCCCTAATAAGTTCGATAATTGGTGGACTACAGAACATACTATACCGCCAATTGGAAGTAAGATGGCAGTCGCATCACGGAAAATATCGATGTTTGGTCACTTGGTAGTTAGACTAAAAAGCCGACTCCAAATGAGTTGGAAAAGGGCTCGAAGGATGAGTATTGAAATTGTTAAATTAAGATCTTTGTCTAACCCACTAGATTTAGACAGGAAAGGTGGTATAGGTTATAATTTGTATAACCTGTTTTTCAAGGAAATTGATCATCGCTTAATACGAATATTTATTCATAAACTAGCTGCTGCCCGCGGCTTAGCCCGCATGGAATTCTGATTCCGTTCCCGCTACCTCACTACCGGAAAAAAAGTAGCCTATGTGTTATTCCGGGCTAAAGTCTATCAGATGTCAAATTTCAGCCAGATCTGTTCAGGCGTTTTTGCGTGAAAGAGCAACAAACATACATACAAATGTACATACATACGAATGTATGTACATACCCACAAACTTTCGCGTTTATAATATTGGTAGGATTATGTGAATTATGGTGTATGGAACAGCTGTCCTCAAGCTAAATAAAAGATTTATAAGAATAATAGATACAGACTGATATAGAAACACCTCCTTTTTGCTCCTACTATTATAGCATCAGTTTAAAAATACACTGATGCTAGTCATTATTTTCTTATAAATCTTGAATAATGTTGTCATATATCAGAAGGTGGATATTTTTTTGAGCTTTTTTGCAATACTTCCAACCACCCGTCTTAATTTAGAAGTCAAAATCCCACACATTTCATTATTCGTATTGGATGTGATAATAATATACCTATTAATAATTAATCGATGTTCTCATCCAAAATTCTAGGTAGTCAAGGATACTTTTTATACTCACGCAAAGCAAGCACAAGAACAAGCAGATAAAATTAAGAAAGAAAAAGAAGAGGCTGAAAAGAGACTGCGGGACATACAACAAAAGAAAGAGCAGGAAAGAATGGAACAAGACTTTACACCTGCTTCTGTTACTGAAGTTACTGAACAAGAAGCTGTCAAAATACAAGAAGATATTGAAAAAGAAAAGATAACTAGTAAGTGGCTATACATGAAAAAATGCATGAAATTCCTGGTTGGGTTAGTTGTAAGGAATTTGTGCTTGCCTTTTGCCACCTCTTGAATATATAAGGTAATAATGATAGACCAATATTAGAATCATAGTCAAAATAATGTAAATTTGTATTCCCATGGTGTGAGTAATTGTCTTCAGAGTTCAGCTAGGAGCACTGTACATCATCATCATCATCAACCTATTCTAGTCCCACACGTCCATAGGCCACGGTGACCGCTTCCCATCAGGTGGGCCGTGAGCTTGTCTGCCACCTGAGCGGTATAAAAAAAAAAAAAAGTCCACTGCTGGATATAGGTCTCCCCTAATGAGCGTCATAGCGCCCTGTCTTCAGCTTGCCGCATCCAGCATCTGCCCGCAGTCTTTCGCAGATCGTCATCCCACTTGGCCGGAGGGCGTCCTACACTACGTTTGCCAAGTCGCGGTCTCCACTCAAGAACACCTTTACCCCATCGGTTGTCGGTTCTTCGCGAGATATGGCCGGCCCACTGCCACTTCAGCTGGCTAATTCTTTGAGCTATGTCGATAACTTTGATTCTCTGTCGGATGTATTCGTTACGAATCCTATCCTTCAGAGAAACTCCGAGCATAGCTCTTTCCATAGCTCGCTGAGCGACTTTGAACTGGTGGACCAGCCCTACCGTGAGTGTCCAAGTCTCAGCTCCGTAGGTCATTACGGGTAGGACGCACTGATTGAAAACTTTCGTTTTCAAACACTGCGGTATGGATGACGAGAAGACCCGACATAGTTTCCCAAACGCTGCCCAGCCTAGCTGGATCCTCCGTTTGGCCTCCTTCTCCAAAGTTGTTTTTACCTAACTGCACAATCTGCCCGAGGAAGTGTACTCAGAAACAATTTCAAGAAGGTGGCCATCCACGACGACCGGTCCCGATCTTGGGCATCCATAGTAGTGAGGCCATTGGCACGCGTGCCATCCCTTATGACGTCAAACCAGCACTTTTTGGGTCTCGCCCTCCTACCAGGTCCCGGCGGAAGTGCCATGTCCAGACATTTGTTACCCACGACGTAGTCAGGCGGCTGCCGCAAAACGTGGCCGCACCAGCGAAGGCGACACTCCTACATTTTATCTGCAATGTCACGGACATTGAAGCTGCCGTGAATGCGGGAGTTCCTCACGCGATTTTACGCGTGACTCCGCACATCCATCGCAGCATATTCATCTTCGTGACACGCAGCTCCTGCTAATAATGGTTTTATAGACCTGCCCCTTCAACCTAACCGGCATTGTGGGGTCACAGATGACACTAGTCATCTCATGCCACGTGGCCCATGCAGCGGTAATGCGTGCCTTGACGTCGCAATCGAAATCACCAGTCGCGTGAAATACGGATCCCAAGTACTTAATTTGGTCCGTACGCTCGACCAAGTCATCGTCTATGGGACTCAACAGATCCCACACCCGTGCGGCGTGGGATCTGTTGAGTTCAACGCCAAGTACTCAGTCTTCGCCACACTAAGCTTCAGACCGCCGTTCTCGAGCGCCCTAACCGCCTTAGTCCTGTATTTCTCCGCAAGATCCTTAGTGCAAAACTATAAATTTAAAATTTAAAAGAGCCCCTACGCCAAAAAATATGATAGTTTATAGTTTTTTCGTTTTTTATCGTTTATTTAACGATTATACTGGCACGCGTTAAGCACTTAATCGATTAATCACCGTAATGGTAAATACGCTAAAATTGTCTTACATCATTTTGGAAAAGAACTGATACTCTTATACTGCTGGACCGATATTAACCAAACATACCTAAGAACCACCGCAAGGAGACTGACTTTCAAATGAAAAAAAAACCACATCGAAATCGGTTCATCTGATTAAGAGCTATGATTCCACAGACAGGCACACACGCACACGTACTTCGAAGTCAAACTTATTACACTCCTCTTTTTGCATTGGGGGTTAAAAACAGGATCCAAGGTTCCGTGGCTGGAAAGAAAACCATATTGACACTCCGAGAGTGCACACTCCTGTCAAATCCGGGAGTCAGTTAGCCTCTCGAAGAACTTCATGGGGTGGGAAAATACCTTAATACCGCTTATACTCCTGCACCGACCCCTTGCCTTTGAAGACTGGATCAATGATACTCAGCCTCCATTGGCTTGGGATTGGCGGTGAGGAGTATGGAGTTTTATTTATTTCTTTCTTTCATATTGGGACACAAACAGGAACACATTGTATCATACAATGAGAAGGTTATTGTATATACTTGGTAAATGTATAACCCACACTTATGGTTGCAGAATAATGTAGTAGGTGGAAAGAGTTAAGTTGTGCTAAACCTGTGCCTTAATGTAATTTTCAAATTAAAGAAGTAATGATATAGCTTGCTTTTAAATTCATTTTGCGAAAGTGCGAAAATATCCAAATGAACAAAGTGCGTGTTATAATTATCTAAAAGGCGAAGCAGAGGCGCACGTACCCCTGCATTGGTTCTACACTTCGCAGTGTCAAAAAGCCTGGGTAACACGAGCTTCTCGCCGGTTTACAGTCCTTGGTTCAATATAGAATATATTATTACAAATATTAGAACAGTTGGTGCCATCTCTCCTTCACCGCGACTTCGTATTACAGATTGCCCCCAGGGTCTTTAACACAGGGGCACTTGGATATATCCTGTGTCGCTTTCACCCTGGCACGCGCCAGCTTATAGATGAGCTTTTGCCCGTCGTCTGAGATTCCAACTTGTCATACAGCGGTTGCAAGTGGCCCTGTCTAGCTCTGGCTACAGCTCTCTTAGTGGCTCGCTTAGCATCTCTATTTGCGTCGCGGCCTTCAGGAGATTGGATGCTTGCCACTTTTTAAAGAGGGCTTTCTTCACCCTAGTCTCCTAACAGTATCGTCCCACAACCAAGTATGTACTCACCCTCCGAGTTACGACTCCCGTACCCCCAAACCATCGTGAATACGCTCAAATTCCTCACACCCATCACCCACATGAACGTTCAGATCACCACTCAGAACAATTCCCTGCGACAACGGAGGAGAACGGACAAGTCAGACTTGGGCCCCGAAGGAGTTAGTAGAACTCTTTACACCCACGAGAGACGTATCATGATATCTAATAGCATTATAAATTTTATAAACTTCAATTAGCCTATTGCAGTCCACTGCTGGACATAGTCTTCTCCCAATGTGCGCCGCAGCACCCGATCTTCCGCCTTGCGCCTCCAATCTATCCCAGCTACCTTTTTCAGGCCCTCTGTCTATCGTGCTGGGAGCCGAATACTTTACAATAATATTTAGTCTTCTTCATCCGAGTGCCAATCCAAAGCTCGCACTTTGGAGCGCGGAATCCACTCTCTTGCTTCTCCTTTTACTGGTTTATTTTATGTTTTTTATTTTGAGTTTTTAATTATATTCGATTGGCTGTAGACAGAGAGCAATACAGTAAGCTAGCAGCTAAACTTCAGGAATGAAGAGGCACATGAAGAAGAAGAATGATTTATATTTTCATTCTGGTTATCTTCTTCTTCTTCTTCTTTCTTATATATAAAAATGAATTGCTGTTCGTTAGTCTCGCTAAAACTCGAGAACGGCTGGACCGATTTGGCTAATTTTGGTCTTGAATTATTTGTGGAGGTCCAGAGAAGGTTTAAAAGGTCTGTCATCGATTGAGGCAGTACGAAGTCTGCCGGGTCAGCTAGTTATTAATAAAATAAAATAATATTTAAAAAACAGATAATTTTTCAATAGAAACGGAAGTCGGCAGTGGAGACGGCGGTAGTGCCGAAGCAGAGGCAGCTGCACCCGAAGAAGAAGAGGATCCTAAAGAGAAGAATAAATTGAAGCCTAATTCCGGTAATGGATGTGACCTTGAACACTACAGATGGACCCAGACTCTAGAAGAAGTTGAGGTAAGTAATAGTAAGGACATGTGTATATAAATTAGTGTGATTGGTAGTATTATTTCCAGCGGGTACGTCGCTATCCAGACGGACGATCCAACCGCGATACTTGCGGGCGAAGTGTTGGTACTTTGAGCCCTCAACATGATTACTTGATCATTTGTATTTTTAATCTGAGAGGGAAACATATTTCTACTAGCCAAAAACACAACTATTGCTATAAAGCTTACAGTCTCTCTGCCATACAAAATATTAATCTCAATATGTATTTTTTTAAATTTCTGCATTCTCTGTTGAATATATTGTTACCTGCACACAGTCTGTTAAAGCATTTAAAATGACATTTAATCTATCATCCGGTAGATATCCGGTTTGCTTCACTACTTCAAGTTTAACTTTGTGAACCATTCACTTGTAATGAACATTCTTGCGAATATAACATTACAGAAAAATAAGCGAGAGCGTGTTAGCGAGCATTCTTTCGTATGTTCTGGCGAGCATAAGCTATAGCGAAAGGTCAATAAATTTGGTTCGAGCATTTTGCCGAGTATAAGTATAATGATATAACCCATAAGTATAAATACAACTTCGTGAAGAATATTTTTTTAACCAGCGTGTACTAGAGCTTTCTCTAGAAAGATCATGAAAATGTTCGTAGCTATGTTTTGTAACATTGATAGTTGAATTTGTAACAGGGATAGTGATTTTAAGTTACCTATTAGAAGTTAATTAAAGGTTTGATATGAGGTTATAGTAAATTAAACATGAGAATAGTTTTATCTTTCATATATTAAAAGCGTTATCAATTAGTCTCAGGGGTGAGTACGCACAGATTAAATTAAAATATAGAAGTTTGATGAAGGAGGTATAAGAAGGGATGTGAGGACGACCCGCGGCAGCCAGGAATCTGCACTTAGCTTGGTGACCCTCGCCCGGCGTGTCGCGCTGGCACCAACCGCTTCGTGACCCGCTCGGCGGATCAACGGCTCAGTACCAGAGCTAGAATGTGCTTGTGGAAGCGATGCAGAAAATTAGGGGCTCGCAAAACCGCTGCACTGTCATTTATAACGTTGGCTGAAAGAAGCGACTTGGTGGGAGTTCATAGATAATATGCCACAGCCGATAGAGTTGACCACAGCTAACCCTAGACAGAGTCGATGAAAGAATACAGATAATATTAGTAGACTATGAATCGATATCAACTAAGGAATCGACTACATATTCCACCAATATCATTAAAAGAACAATTTGCATTGTTACAGTTTGATTCCATTCGTTGTTTAGTTCGCCAAATTTAAAAACCGGGAAACGTTACAAGTGAGTGCTCAAGTCTATTATTTTACTACTACTACTACTACTACGCTACGATGACTACAGCCCGCTGAGTTTCTTGCTGGAGTCTTCTCAAGACAGGGCCGCGTTTCGAACCGGTGGTCCATTTGCCAAACATTCGTTTAATTTTTTTTTTACGTTTTGTAAGTGCCGTATTAATGGTCTATACAGAATAAATGATTTTTGACTTTTGACTACTACTACTACTACTACTAAATTGAACTTTATGAAGAAAAATTATTTGTTGTGTGTTTTGTTGAAATAGAAATGCCCTGTTTGAAATTAAACAATAAAACTATTTTTATAGATTTTTTTTATTATTTAATCATAATGTAATTGTAACAGAGTTTTAAAAGAAAGAAAAATACAATTCAATGCCGTCATGATTTTATGATCACTTTCGATGGTCAAAACGAAAGCGATGGAAAACGAGAGTTCTCGCAGCATATTATCACAGTGGTGCGTGGTGACACTCGAGGAAAACCCAGTTCTTGTCCGATGTGCGTCATAGCCAACCGATGACTACATAAAGATTTCCAAAACCACTATATAAGGTTTCACAAAATTAGGTCTCTGAATTTGGTGAGATGACTTGGTATCGACAAAATATTTATTTGAAACAAAAAAAAAATCGGGTAAAATAAAAAATAAAAATTAAAAAACTATTTAAAAAAAAAACGAAAAAAAAACACCACCAGCGACCAGCGTCACGTGACGCGACGAGCCCGTGACGCACGTGGTAGGCGTGCAGTCCTCGCAGTATTCTTCAAGCGGATGTGTGGGAAATACCTAAATCGCGACCAGCGTCACGTGTGCTCGTCGCGTCACGTGACGCTGGTCGCTGGTGGTGTTTTTTTTTAATTAAAAAAAAAAATTTTTTTTTATTGTAGCCGATATTTTTTTTTGTTTCAAATACATACATTGTCGATACCAAGTCATCTCACCAAACTCAGAGACCTAATTTTGTGACACCTTATATATCATAGCAAACATATGGCCCTCGTAACAATTCTATCATTAAAATTGTGTGAATATTGTAATTGAAAAAAAAAAACAAAAAACATTTTCTCAGAAGTACATGGAAAAATGCGGAACACGGGTCTATTCTCAGTATGAAAGTGGCCACAGTACTTATTTACTGATTTAGTGCGGATACGACGATTTACCAAACTTTGGAGAACATTATGGAGAACTCGCTGATTTTCAGGTTTCTCCTCCCATCTAGAGAGTAATGAGCGTGCAAGATGCGCACTTATGTAATTTTTTGAATGTTTGTATACACTGCCAGATCGAAATCACATCACATTAGCGAAAACAGATTTTCACTGATAATAACATAACATAACTTCTTCATAACATAATATCCAACCTAAAAAAACCCGTTGCCGCAGGGGGAACGCACAGGTAGATTTCGTGAAGCAATTAATATAATTTTTTAACATGTTTAATTTTTTCTTCTCGATAACTGTAACTTTTAGCGAAAAACTTTTCAAACATTTATTTTAGACTTAAGAATGGCCTATCGATTAAAAATGTTTCCGACTGCAAGAATGTTCACCGGTTAGAAGTTATGATTTTTTTCCCGAAAAATTTTGGTTTTTCCCCCCTCCACTTTTAGTTAAAGTTTTAATCTTATAGGTTTATAATTAAAAGTTGTTGGTATTCATGTATACTATGGGATAAAATTAGAACGGTTCGAATATCTTTCATGGAACGTGAAATTTTGAGGAAAAACTGATTTCACAAAAAGTGAGGCCCTACCGTCCCCTTAGGCCGGATTCCACCCGTTCACGAACTTAAACTAAGTTTACACCCAAGCAATTTTTGACCGCAGTTTGAAAGCGATCGGGGCAAAAATGCGACCGTGAGAGTGCCGCAAATTTTGGGAAGTGGAACCATACACATATATATATATATATATAAATATAAACTTTTTGACCAGTGGTCATTTCAGACTCAGGGGGTACCTAAAATAAAAAGTTCTATAAGTGTTGAGTAGTATTGAGAGTTGAATAAGTGTTTTTATAATCCTCAGCGGGTCTACCACGACGCACGTTAGGCAATGCAGTTCAATTCAGCAACTCAGAGAGAGATAGATGGATCCTCTGAGCCGCTTCCCTAAACTGGGTCGGGGTAAGCATTAAGTAGGCGTTTAATATATTTCTTTGAATTAAAATGTGTCAAGTTACTTTTGTCGTTCACTGAAATGCAAAACCGTTTTTTAAAATTACTAGTAACTGAGATTACTGGTGTTCCTGTTAACCCCTCCAGCTAAGCTGCATTCCTTGTGTTATATAGGAGTGGACTCACGTCGGAAGTGTAATGGCCAGAATTAAAAGCCGGGACCTATCGATCGCAAGGTCGATTCCTTAACCACTAAGCTTTGTTCTTAGCAATTGAAAAGTGGATTTAATTGCGGGTTTTATAAATAATATTATCGGAATAAAATTATTCATATAACATATTGAATAATAATAGCTCAAATGTAAATTTCTTTTATTATCACAGTTCTTCGATAACAATTGATTTATTAAAGTTTCCTTATGCGTACTAACCGTCACATTATGCTACCTCGTAGTTACAAAATATTTCTATAACAACGGTAATGTATGGTACCTGTATGCATTTAACTAAAGATGCGAATTTTCATGTAACTTTTACGAAAATTTGCAACTTTTCTATATTTAAACCTATGCACAATAATCATTATAAGTTAAACTACCTAATACTACAAAAAGGTTTCGATACATACTGTCTTAACAGAAACACATATAGCTTTTGTTATTAAAATGAACATCACAGCTTACTGAAAATAAATACAATTTTACTTACATTGTTCTAGGTTAGTGTTAAGCACTGGGTAATATTGCACTATTTTTTTTTAAAACCATCGAACTAACGTTAAACAATTTTTCTAACATAATATATTATGTGAGATGACGGTTGATATTTTTACACGTACGCAGCAAATACAAAATATACAGTCAACGAAAAAAGTAGCTTATTAAATTCTAATTTATTAACCACCTTTTTATTAAAGCTTTCTTAGAAAAATATTAACTTTGTTTTCTATGGATTATGAAATTACTTATTACATGTATTCCAATACAAAAAGGTTTATTTGTTTAAAATTATTTGTTAATATTTATTGTAATGTCATATTGCAAAATGTTTAATAGTTTAAATTGTTTTTAATGTGTAATTAGAGTCATGCTGATAACAAAATTGATTGTGATAAAAAAAATGTAAATACAATGTTAATTAAATAAAGGTTTAAAACAAGAAGATTTGTAAATATTTTAGTGTTAATCAACTTTTGTCGCTGACTGTAAATACCTACTTATGTAAGTTAGCATAATCATACATATAAATAAGTAAGTTAGAAAATAGTAATGATTTGTTTCTTCAGCAGCACGTCTTCAGATGTTGGTTTCTTTAAGCATATTTGTAGATGCCCGTCTCCTTACGCATTCGCACTGTAAAAACATTTTTAATATTGACTGCTAATAGTGATAAAATTAGTATCATATTGTTTGTGATTAAGCATTAAAATGTATAATTAAACCAAAATAGCTCCAATATAGATGGGCGAAAGTACTCATGTCATTAGCTAATTACTGGAACTGGACCATATTAAGTACATACATATACATATTTAAATGTATGAAAATTAACAATAGCAATCTGTTTCGATTGAACGTATTCACAGAAAGGTTTAGAAAGTAATGTAGCAATATTCAATCGGTGGCTACAAAAAGTACGACAGGACGAAACCGCAACCCACTGCTACTCTCTTATAATATGCAAGCGTAAATAGAAATTATAGTCGTTTGTCAATTTTTACAGTTAAAAAAAGGTAAAAAATTAAATATTCAGAAAAATTACAGAAAATACTTACTTTCAACAAAGCATATTGCTGCTAGTATGCAAGCAGAGAACAAAATTGTCATTGATATAACAAGAACTGTTATCTGGTGCGATTGATCGCAG
Source organism: Cybosia mesomella (assembly GCA_946251805.1). Lineage (NCBI taxonomy): Eukaryota > Metazoa > Arthropoda > Insecta > Lepidoptera > Erebidae > Cybosia > Cybosia mesomella. The sequence goes on along the minus strand of OX276393.1, from coordinate 18,650,075 downwards.
CAACAGGATTTATGCTCTTTGCCTGTGCGTTGCTTTGTGTAACCGTTAACAACTGTAAAATGTGTCGAGCTGGCAATAGACTGTGTGTCTTGCCCAGGTCCCGAGTTTCGTTTAACGCCGTTCCAAACAGAGTCTAGACCATCGTGAGTCTCTTCAGGAATAGCAACTACGGCATGGCCTGACTTGCTCCCATAGCTTCCAAACTTGGTATTGTAACTTCCAAGGTCGTCTTGCTCTGGAGTTCGGCCATGCATGCGCGCCAAGTGGGCTGCGCTTAGTAGCAGCGAGCCAGATGATACACTCTGAAAATAAAACATCGTTGTTAAATTCATAGTATATACAACATCCATATAAATAGCTAGCTCAGGAATAATGTAGCATTCGTTTGGTGAAAGAATTAGTGAAAGTAATTTAATTGTCCAACGATTTGAACTCCCTCAATAATCTCTGTAAAACGATGCGTAGGAAGTGATTACTGCGTTATCTCATCGTAATGTAAAAAAAAAAACTTTGTTGTACTATTCATTTCCTCATATATATTGTTACCACGATAGTTAAGATACCAATTATATTTCTTAAAATCAATTCACGTGTGAGTTTAACGGAACTGTGCAATGGTTTTACCAATTTTGCAAGATTCATTCTAACCCAAGTTTTGTCCGAAGTTATTTTCCAGACGAAGTCTTCCTAAAAACCGCCGACAAATAGTACTGACATAATATTTCCAAATCTTCTTGATTCGGCCCTTTTTTCCGTGTGCGAATCCCCTCGGACATTCGGCTCCACCTGTCACCCCCAGGCTGCGCTCTTAGAAGACGGATGTCTTCTTCATGATGGGTCTTACCGCCGCAACTACGGCGGGTCCTTGCCCTCAACGAGATTACACTATTAATGATTTAGGATCGGCAACAATCTAGTGTTACCAGTGTTAACGTAAGGACACATTCATGTCAGCGGTTACACAAAGCAAAACGGAGTATTTTTCCGTACTATTCGATGAATCGAACTAACAGTCTAACAAAACTAAATAGGCCCTTCTTTACCATCTTAGTATACTGTTTACCGCAGTCACAAGTATTTTCCCAATTACCGCAATTAATTTCTGAGATAATAGTTAATCTAATTGACACGATTCATTCTTACGAATACAAACAGAGTACCTACCTAATAAAAAAGCCTAATCGCTGTTTGGCAGAGCGCGAGAAACGATTACGGCATTCCGATGTAGACTTCATAGGTTTCGTTATCAGTCAAGGTTAGGAGTGATGAATAATAAGACAAAGGTCGTGTCCAAATATCTAATTCAGCCTTCACACGAAATTAAAAGTATACAGATAACAGTCATTTTAAATAAAAATCTGTCAATGTGTATAGTTAGTATATATATATATATATACCATTGAAAACTTTAAAAGTAAAGATTCAAAGTTTTAATATACATATTGTGTTATCTCTTTAGAACTACATTTTTCTCCTAATCTCATACAGTTTGGTACATGTAATGTATTTCATTAGATATTGTAATTAAAAGTAAGCGTCATACTTATTAGAATCGTTTAAGTAAGTTCGCATATATTAAATGCGAAATAATCGTTGCATACAATTATACTTATACGTTAAATAAATAAAATTTATTATAATCCTGGATGCATCTATAGCTTGCACCGTGATCCCCAGGATCTACTCTTTTACTCCTCTTTTCAATGATTTGGTTTGATTGACTTTTTCGGGAACGTCTACGGTCTGACCCCCAACCTCGAGAGGAAAGCCTGTGCCAGAGCCTCGTGCATTAATTAGTAGAAGACGTTGGCTCGGGCGAAGATTTTGGTGGGGCTCCAAATCAGTTCAGGAAGTTAAGTACTTGAGTTCTATATAATTTGGCTAATACTTGTTGATACCGTTCAAAATTAGTTGAATACTATATAATGGCACCGAGTGTTAAATACACATTCGTGCGTTAGTTTTGCAATTGCTGTTAGTTCAGTTAAGCAATATTTTGGAATTTCATGTACCAACACTTAAGTAGATCCTGTATTGAACATAGCAATTTTATATATAAACCAGTTTTTTGACCCTGTCAATTATCAAATTACCTAACTTCATTTTAATACAAAACACCACATAAATAATTATCTACTCTGAATATAGACTGAATAAATAATGACATTATATTGTTTCTTAGATGTAGCATCATTATGGCGGTTTGGTTTGAGTGTTTATTATGTTATTGATTGTCACATAATAAAAACAAAATAAATGCATAAATGTCGAATGCTTCATCAATATACAGCGTGATTCTTGACTCTATAATTAAAGCGGAAACTTGAGTGGTAATGATTGTGACGCACGATTTAGAAGGTCGCCTTACGTGGGTACTGTGGTTACTTGATGAGCCTTGGCTGGAGGCGGAGCCACCACGAGAGCGGGCGTCGGCTATGCTGCCGTTACCGCTGCTGCCGGACAACGACGGCCGCGGTATGTGCCATTCGTGCGATGAGATCTGGAAAGATTATATTATTTACATATTTGTCATAGAAATTTGTTAATAGTAGCTGCTGTGTTTGATTTTTCTACCTGTTTCTTTGTATGTTACGTAATTGAAAATTACGGAGTTATTTTTGATCTACCTACAAGTTTATTTTAATCTTTTTATCATATTTTCAGAACAGATCTAGAGTCAGAGTCTATTTAAGTAGCCATCTTTAACTTTCCTACAAGTGTCTTTTCACCTTATTATCATACATTCTTTTAATTTCTACAACAGATATTTATTTAATTAGGTATCTTTAACTTGCCTACAAGTTCCTTTGAACCTTATTATCATACATTCTCTTAATTTCTAGAACAGGCATCGATTTAATTAGTTATCTTTGGTTTTCCCACAAGTTTCGTTGAACCTTATTATCCTAATAGTCTCTTCATTCCTAGAACAAAAAGCGATTAAACTAGCTATCTTTGATTTTACTATAAGTTTATTTGAACCCTATTATCATAGATTCTCTTTATTTCTAGGACAGATATCGAATTCAAGTAGCTATCTTATTTGTCGTACAAGTTCATTTGATTCTTATTATTATACGTTCTCTTTACACTCTAAAGCAATAAGTGCTAGTCATTGAAAATCTAAGATGACTTAGGCATTTTGTAAGTCGAAAGTAAACTGTATATTTATGTAAAGCATGGAGTTGTAGTTAAATATGATAATAAATAAAAAAATAAAATAATATGGTAATAACTGCCCAACAAACATTTTAGTCGTATAGGTAAAAAGTACACGACTTAATGTTCTGTAAACATCGCATTGAAGTCATTTTAAGTTATAATACGACTTAGTGCCTCTTTATCCCTATACAACTTGTAGTCGTATAAAGCCGTCGTATAAACGTCTATGCGACTGTTTTATATGACCATTATACAACTTTCAGTGGTAAAACCGATGATGTCGTCTTACTGACATCTATACAACTTTTTCACCAAACTGAATCGTATTATAGTCGCAAGAACTACTTATACGCGATAATCGTGATAGAGTGATTAATTTTACCCTTACACGACGTTTAGTCCATTTGAACACTGTTATACTACCATTTAGTGACTGAATGTCGTATAGCTGTAGCGTACATTAACATTACAATTCAGTAATTATTTTCTAGGTTTGTAAAAATAATTGCTATAAATGGATAGAAAAACGTGGGCAAATGTTAAAAAAAGCGGTGCTTTTAAAAGGAAAGTTAAAAAAAACTATACCGCGCTCCGTGTGTTAAATAGTATAACCTCGAATATTTCTACACAAAAAGTTACTTTTAAAGAAACTGAAGGTGGTTCCGTACAAAATTTAATTTTGAACTCAAGAGAGAGTTCGTTGCAAAATAAAAGCTCAGAAAGCGAACCTAGTTGTTCTGAAATAGTAGAGACAAAACAAGATGAAGTAGATGAAATATTTGAAAAAATATGTCTCAGTGATAGTGAAACAGACTATGAAAGCGAAAGCGAAGCCAGCAAAAATGATAAACTTCGTGACAATTTAAAAAAATGGGCAATTGGTTTCAATATTACACAAGAAGCATTAAGAGCTCTAAACAACATTCTGAATGAAAGATTTCCCTGTTCGGTTCCAAAGGATCCACGCACACTTTTAAATTGTCAAAAAGCAAATATATCTATAACTCCAGTTGATTCCGGTAGTTATTGGCATAATGGCCTTATTACTTCGCTGAAAATGGTTTTAAAAAATTTCGACAATATACCAAAGAGCTTATCTCTTAATGTAAATATTGACGGCTTGCCATTATTCAAAAGTTCTAAACACCAAGTGTGGCCGATATTATGCAACATTCATGAATACCCCGATATACCACCATTGGTTGTGGGTGTATTTGAGGGCACAAATAAACCCGTAGATTTAAACTCATTCTTACAACCATTTATTGATGAATTACTAGAGCTTTACCGTAATAATTTAAACTTTACCACACAACAAAATGTTGCAACAGAAATCACAGTTAAACTGAGAGCTGTTATATGCGATTCTCCTGCAAGAGCATTAATTAAAGGTACTGTTTTTAAAATCCACTTTTGTGATCATAATTAAATATTTGTAGTATTCATAAAAAGTTTATTCATTTTAATTATTCCTCAAAAATATTTTTCAGGAGTATGTAATTTTAACGCAAAACATGGATGTCTCAAATGTAATGTGGTTGGCGAATACTCTCATGTATCCCACACTGTCACATTTCAAGAAACGAATAGCGTTAGAAGAAATGACACAGACTTTCGTGCCAAAAAATACGGTGACCACCACAAACGTGATTCTCCTTTTCTCCAATTGCCAATAGACATGGTTGAAGATTTCCCGGTCGGAGATTCCCTTCATTTGATTGATTTAGGTATTATGAAGCGATTACTGTTTGGATGGAGAGATGGAAATTTAGGAAAACTTCTTACTAAATGGTCCGCTGGAGATATAGCAAAAGTGACGCAATTTATACTAAGCTGTCGTATGCCAAAGGAAATTCATAGGAATTTAAGAGGTCTTACTGATCTATCAAACTGGAAAGCCACTGAATATCGCACATTTCTTCTTTATATTAGCTTCACAATACTAAAGAATGTTTTGCCTAATGGTCCATACCAACACTTCTTGAATTTCTTTTGTGCTGTAACAATTTGTTCGAGTCAACATCATTTTCAGTTTTTGCCAGTTGCACAAATGATGATGTTACATTTTGTTGATCATTACAAATATTACTATGGTAGAGAATATATAACAAGTAACGTTCATAACTTAATTCATCTTGTTGATGAAGTTAAGAGATTTGGTAAATTGCAAACTTTCAATGCGTATCCATTCGAAAATAAATTAAGTTCAATTAAACGAACAATTAGAAAAGGTAACAAACCTCTTGAGCAAATTGCTAACAGACTAATGGAAAGAAATACAATAGAAATCGAAGAATTAATTAATAATGGTAACAATATCATAAATAACGATGACAAATCACATGTTATCAAAACATATAAATATAAAAAATCTATAACAGAGATTCGTCTGGATACATTTATGCTCGCAACAGATAACCAAAATAAGTGGTGTTTGACGAACAACAATGATGTTTTCGAGATTATATCTATGATAAAAGACAACGCTGGTGTAAGTTTACTTGGGAATATTATTCAAAATATCACCGATGTTTTTGAAAAACCCATTAGATCGTCATTTTTAAATATTTTTATGACACATTTTACCAGTATTAGGAGGTTGAGAACTACAGTTAATATTACTGACATAAAATGTAAGTTAGTGACTGTAGAATATGGTTCATATATTTATTTTACACCACTTCTTCATACTCTGAAGTAAGCAGACACAAAGTGATATTTCAAGGTCTGTAACTTATACGACTCATATTTGTATAGGTAGGTAACTAGAGTTTGTATTTATGTAGAATCGGGCACCTCTTTATGTATTCTCCATGGAAGTAAGAATGTAAATAAAATAGTGAAGTAATATTGGTTAGTTTTATTTATTATAAAAATAACAATCACAAGTTTTAATTCTTACATAAGTATTAGGTAAAAACAGTTAACAGAAAACATTTATTCTTCACTTAATCAAATAGTTTCTCTTTGGATCATAGCTTGCAACTAGATATAATTTTTGATATTAATAATAATAATAAAAAATAGCCTTCCACAGCACGTTTGCTGTGTAAGGCTATTGCTTTTGAAATTAAGATAGGTACTTATCTTGACAATATTCACTTAATCAAATAGTTTCTCATTGTAACAATTGTACTCATTGTACCGATATCTGGTTTCTAGCTAAACTAGATATCGGTAAAATGAGATGAATAGGGATCAAGTGGTGAATAGAGATAAAAAGGTCGTACGATTTTTTAAAATAATTTTTAACAAAATTTTAAGAATCTATCCGGATAGATATCTGACAGACAGACATTGAACTAGTACAGTCTACAAAGATGTTACGGTCTCACTTTTTCATACAAGTTACCTATATGAAAAAGTGAGACCGTAACATCTTTGTAGACTGTACATAGTTTCACTTGAGAGAATATAACTGAAAAATGTATCTAACCCTTTTGTATCTATTCACCCTTTGATCTATCTATATTCACCCCGTTTAATCATATCTGTTAAAAGTTTAATTTCACTTTGGTCCATTGTTTAAGACTACGTATCTCAGACTAAAAGAATAACATAGATGGAGCGCACAGAACTAGTATATGAAGCCGCATAAAGTAATATCAAACTATTGCCCTTTCGCTCGCACTCTTTCTGTTGTGCATGCAAACGAGTATGAGCGAAAGAGTGTTATCTACTTTATGCGGCTTCACATGCTAGTTCTATGCGCTCCGTCTATGTTATTCTTTAAGTCTGAGCTAGATGTACTAAAAAGTAAGTACATAAATAACAAATCCTCAGTAAATTTTAAAATCCTCAGTTTTATCTTGTGGTTACACTAGATTTACGTTTGGATGTCAAATAGTTACTACGAACTTCAGTAAATAGGTATTTACTGAAGTTCGTAGTAACTATTTGACAACCAAAAAAAAATGAGTTGAGAGTCACATTAAATAATAGAACATAACTTAACACATTTTTTTGACTATGAATCATTGCAATGCGATAGCATTATTAAGTAAGATTACTATCATTAGATGATCTCTCTTCTGCCATTTCTTGCAGTGTATTTATAGCTTCACTTTTTTTAGTTTTCTTCTTGGTTGAGGAATCGCGTACACATTTAGCTATGCTTCTCTTGGTAGAATGTCGCAAGACATTCTTGAAAAACTCCTCGCAAATTGGTTTAGTAAAAGTTTTATTATAGTGGCGCACTACTTTAAGGAATAAGTCTATTGTTTTTGTAAATGCCTTGAAACAATGTTTAGGTTCTCCCTTAGTGCCTCCCCCCCACGAACAATGCGTCATTAATTTACGATCAAACATAACATCCACTAATGTGTACGCATTATTAAGCCCTGTCTTATTCTCACAGCAAAAGATAGATAATTCCTTAATATATTTTGTTTCCATCAAGGGATCTTTTAATTGCTCTTCAAAAGCTGTAAGGTCTTCTATGTTGTGAAGCATTTTAAAACTCAATGACTCATGGTCTTCATGCTGAACTAGTCCCTGTGTCCTCGTGATAAATGCTTCCAATTTTGTATTTAATAAAGCAAGTGCCTTGAGTGTATTATTTTGGTTCTCAAAAAGAACTTTTTGATTTTCTGAAACCGTTGACACCATATCCATTAGAAGTTCCATTTTTTGAATAACATTTGTAGATTCCTTTGTTTGGGGATCAGCAATTTCCAAAATATTTCTATGTTCCTGAAACGAAATTTCATGTGAGATTAAGAAACATCCTACTAATATTACAAACTAGCCTTCCGCCCGCGGCTTTGAGTCAAACAGACAAACAGAAAAACAGACAAACAGACAGACAGACAAAAATACAAACAGAAAAAGTTAAAACAGACAGACAAACGGACAATAATTCCGAAAAAAAAATCGTGATCAGTATCGTTAATAGGTATAACATAACCCAAGTACTTTTTTTAACTATCTCTAATGTACAGACACGACTACATTACAATAATTAGGTATATAATATTTATACTACACCCACTCGGAAAGTGTCTTATTACTCGTTCATAAACGGGTTACAAAGTTCGTAATTTCTCCCTTAAAAATGTGCGGCGGGAAAAGTTATATGGAATTTTATTACTGCCCTCCGAAGCAGGGCAGGAATGTTGTATGAAAATCCATTACTGCCCGGCTAGCTTTCTTTTGTTTTTTAGCAGCGAACATAAAAAAAATACAAACGTCAAACCTCAAAAAGGTTTTATATGAAATAAAAAAAATTCCCGCCAACTCGTAGGAGTATCATGTCAGTGATATTATATTTTCTGAAAATAGTGTAAAGCCGAGTTTTATGTGTTAATAATGGTGGATTTTAAGACATAACGTCTTGGACAACGTGCACAATATGAGGAAAGTGATATATTACTGTGAATTGTATCTCCTTGTGTTGGTGAAAGAATCTCCTTAGAAGCCCCTTGTAAATCCCACTGCTTTACTGGGGTATGACTATGACTAGGACTGTGACTTTGACTTGACTATGATGGACTTTACTTGACTTTGACTGTAAACGAAGATTATAAAGCACTGAAGACGAGGCGGTATGGTCCCAGTCCTTAGCCTGCCCGATACGGGCGAAGAAAAAAAAATGTTATATGACATAATTAGAAAAAGAGGCGGGAAACATACAAACCTCAAATCTCAAACTTTAATTAAAGAAATATTGTATTTTATTTTCCTCGTAGGTGCAGTATAAAGCACTATGTATCACTCGGGAGAAAGTTCTATTTCTGTTCTCGAGTTTCCTTTAAGCCCTCCGCTGCGCGTCGGGCTTAAACATACTCTCGAACAGAAATAGATCGTTTTCTCCCCTCGGTGTACAATGTACTATTATTTGGTATCTATCTATAATAATGTAACTTACTGTTATTCCAGGAAGGTATATTACCTATTTATTATAGATAGATACCAAACAAAATGAACCAACCTGCGAGAGGTCTTGTAGTATGACGGTGTTCGTATCTAGTGCACACACTGAGGCTGCGTCATCAGCTGGCGATGTTTGATTAGTGGCATAGATCGGCTAAAAATACAATTTAATTATTAATTTACGTACTAGTGCCATAGATGTTCGTATGACAACCGGGACCGACGGCTTAACGTGCTCTCCGAGGCACGACCAGACCAATGCAAATAGACATTCTCGCATTTAAATATTTGCATGAAGTAGATACTAAGCTCACAGAAACTTCGGTTACGGGACCATTATTTCTGTGAGCCTAATACCTACTTTTTGCATAAAGTAGAAAAGAAAAAGTCTACGAGAGACACAAAATGTGTACCAGGCTAACAAACGGAGCTTCACAACAAATAGGCATCTACACATTGAAAGCGGACGAAATCGCTGGGAAGAACAAGTTATATAATAATATACTCATGTATAAAATTTATTTCTACAGATAATAAATAGGAAGGTACGTAGGTACCTACATAATTATACATAGATACCAAACAATATGAACAAACCTGCGAGAGGTCTTGTAGTATGACAGTATTTGCATCTAGTGCACACACTGAGGCTGCGTCGTCAGCTGACGATGTTTGATTAGTGGCATTGATCGGCTAAAAATACAATTTCATTATTAAATTACGTAACGACTGCCATAGAGGTTCGTATGACAACCGGGATCGACGGCTTAACGTGCTCTCCGAGGCACGGAAATACCCAGACCAATGCAAATAGACACTCACGCATATTATTATAAATATTTGCATGAAGTAGGTACTAAACTCACAGAAACTTCGGTTACGAGACCATTATATCTATGAGCCTAATAATTTTTCATAAAGTAGTAAATAAAAAGTCTACAAGAGACATAAAATGTGTACCAGGCTAACAAAAGGGGCTTCACAACAAATAGGTACCTACACATTGAATGCGGACGAATTTGCTGGGAACAACTAGTAATAATATCAATCAATCAACTAGGCCTATACTCATGTTTAAAATTTATTTCTACAGATATAAAATAGGAAGGTACGTAGGTACCTACATAATTATTTATAGATAGATACCAAACAAAATGAACCAACCTGCGAGAGGTCTTGTAGTATGACAGTGTTTGCATCTAGTGTACACACTGAGGCTGCGTCATCAGCTGGCGATGTTTGATTAGTGGCATTATTCGGCTATAAATACAATTTAATTGTTAAATTACGTAACTACTGCCATAGATGTTCGCATTACAACCGGATCAACGGCTTAACATGCTCTCCGAGGCACGGAATTAAACAAATTGGTCTGCAGTTGCTTGCTCTACCAACACGCCACAGAGGCTGTGAACTATACAAGTAAATATAAATTATTTTTAAAAACTAATCAACTTACTTGTATAATTTCCATTAGTTGATTAAAATCTATTTCGACTGATTTAGATTTACGAGGGTTCTTATTTTCTTTCTCCGAGTCTGTAGCGTCAGACATCAAAGCAATTTCCTGCTCTGCCGCTTCATAACTTACTATATTATCACGTAATAGTAAGCAGGACAACTGTTTCCAATCCTGCTTCGGTTTTTCTTCATCATTTCTTTTCAACGAAAGTAAATTTTTTTTGGGCCAATATAACATCCCATCACTCTCCCATGATGATGGAACAGTTTCTATTAATCTTCTTCCGCGCTCTATTGTTTCAATGATTTTAAAAGGCATTTTCTTGAACGTCTGGAAAAGAAACAGGTAATTATTACCATTAATTTATCTTTGAACAACAACGATATTTTATTCGCTATTTAACGTAAAAAATAGGTACTTACTAATAGGTAAGCGGCGCGCGCGACGTGATGCACACCCACTCGCAGCGAAGACCCGAAGCAAACTGCTTAGGCTTATTGAGCAATAATTAAGTGACTGACTGAGGTGCGGGGGGATAAGCGAAAGGGGTCAAACTACCTACATAATTATTATACCGGGTGTAAGGGGAACGCTCCCGAAGCCGAAGGCCCGTGGTAGTACTCCGGGTATACTACATATTGGCATAAATTTTTTTCGATTTGGCGAAAAAAAAATTTTTTTATGTCATTTTTTTAGCATTATTTATTCTCCATCGTCTTAGGAAAGCCCAATGAAACGACAATTTCATGAAAAAACATCGCTACATAAAAAGCACGCGCTTGGCGCCATTTGTTTTTCTTCTGTAGTGATGTTTTTTATGAAATTATCGTTTCACTGAGCTTTCCTAATACGATGGAGAATAAATAGTACTAAAAAAAAACTGTAAAAAAAAATTGAAAAAAAATTGAAAAAAAAAAATTTTTGTTTGCTAAATCGAAAAAAACTTATGCCAATATGTAGTATACCCGGAGTACTACCACGGGCCTTCGGCTTCGGGAGCGTTTCCCTTACACCCGGTATTAACAAAAGATTGAACAACAGTGATTAAGATTTTATTAGATTAGATTAAATTTAAAATTTACTCGTTGAACCCCAATTTCGTTAATATGGCTGCACAAATATAACTACACAGAATGAAAAGTCGTTTTGTAGTCGTATTGCGGTTGTATCGCGTCTTAAAATCGTATAAAAGTAACTTTTCGCACGTGCCTCATAAAATATTCTCAGAAATTTGTTTAATTTTAAGTATTTGTAAGGCGCGTCCATTAAACTAAGAAAACTAGCGCATATTACTCGATAACATTAATTTCCCAATAGATTAATGTGCTTCAACACGCGTTTCGAAGATAAAACATATGACAATAAATTAATATGGCTAACTTTATAACTATAGCTTTGACAACTTTAATTATCTGTCACTCTTCACTGTTGAGTACAACAAAAATTCTATAAAAATGTCGGCGTTTGCACTGTCATTCGACAAAGTGTCGTAAAACAGTGGTGCTGTACACCATAATGCAGCAAAAAATTAATTTCACTACATCTATGCGACCATTACACGACTAAATATGTCATTGATGTGACTACTATGCGACTCTATTACAATACTTAGTCGTATAAAATGGGCCTATTCTCGGTCGTAACGACGTGACAACGACGTTTTAGCGACCAGCTTATAGAACTAAAAGTTAGATTCGGCACGTTGTGGCGACTACAAAAATGTTTGTTGGGTGTTTAGTCTATACACCAGTGTAGCATGTAGGTCACGTAGATGTAAGTAGGTAATTTTGTTTTTAAAGTATTCAAGATAGCACAGCTCCAATGGATAGTGTTAAAGTTGCATACTAGTTTGGTTGACGGGCAATGACGCATCGGAAATTATTGAGCCATTGTAGAGAACTATACATTCCATTATATACCGGGTCCTTGTTTACTCATTCATATTACAGTAAAAGGACGATAGGTAGACGTTCTATTTCCACCTAAGTACCTATATATTTAATAATTAAAGTCTCACTGCACGCATTAAACAAATGGGACACAATTTCACGTAATTTAATTTTCTGAGTATAAATCGCGTGGCATATTACTTTATAGTCTAATTCCTAAAATGTTTTGGAATACCATAATATTCAGAAAAATAATAATTTGACAATCCACTTTTTGAAGACGAAAGACATAAACGCGTGCAGTGGGTATGAATCAATTCTTTATGTATACTCTAAAAAGTCCGTATTACACACGATCATTACATAGAAAGGAACACGTATTTGCAACATAATTGATTTTAAATATATTAACGTACATACAATTACCAAATTACGTTTTTATTTATGGTTTACAAAATTACTTTATGCCGTATTTCGACGTTGAAAGAGTTCTTTCTATAGATCAAACAAAGAGTCGACATAAAAGTAACAGGTATAGGTACAGATTCTATAGTGTAGTTGTGTAACCATGTCTGGGTGTTACTGAATGCGTACGGAAATCATTGCAGAACTCTTCCTTGTCGCGTCTTTGGAGATTAGTTTCATCTTAATATTATCTTACCTTTCAAACTCGACATTTCTTTATGTAAGACGTGATTGTTTAATGGGGGCTTCCTAATTAACATTTTTTATAAATATATTTCTGCAACTATTTGTTCTGCAGACGGGACAGGCAAATAATCCATTCAAATTCATCAATTACATTTTAGGTCAAGTTTTGTTCGGAGTCCGATTGATTTTGTCAGATACGGCGTTCAAGGTCCATGTTCTCTTTATTAGCGGTCTCGTTTCGTCGGCCTCTGTTGCAATAAATCTTGGTTTTGCTTTCGGCTTCACGGTCCTCTTTGTTGCTCTGATAACATGATGGATAAGCATTTATAGCGCTCATATTAATTCAGTTTACATTTTTTTGTTCATAGGCAAGGTTGTCTTGTTATTGTTTTTTTAACAATGGTTTGTTTCAAGTGCGTTTAATATTCATATTCGAGTTTAGGATATAAGATATAAACAGTAGACTGCAGGCGATGTCGCAAACTATTTCACCGAATCTAAAGAACCGGTTCCGGGGGCAGCCTCATTGCTGCCACTGTAGGTACTTACAGCAATATCTTGACAACATGCCGCTAGTATATTACTTTCGCTCTTTCTGTGAGAATGAGTTTTGCTCAACGTGACAAGATATAACTGCAATGGTGAGAACTCAGCCGATTAATTCAATCCTGTCGTGTGTATAATATGGTGAAATAATGCTTATACATTTTTTGGCTGAAATTTGACAAATATTTCATGTTAGATAATAAAATGCAAATTTAGAGTATTATATACCGATTTTGTATTAGAGAAGCTAATCGTGCTCCATTCTAGTAATAACTAATATTATATTAAAGTTCGCTGCTGAACTAAAATAAATTAGCGTCTTACCAAAGATTCAAACATGTTTTATCGCGACCAACGCGATTATTCTTTCAACGTTTTTACTACATTTAATGATTAATGTACAGGTCTTACGTGTTTACAGTCAACTACAAAAGTTGATCTACACTAAAATCTAACAAACCTTTTTCATATTTGAAGAAAATACGTCAAAATAATCGATGTATGAATAGTTTTATAATCCCCAGGGGACACTTATCTTATGAACAGTTTAAGAGTTAAGATGGTCAAAAAATGAGAATTTGATAAGTTATTTTTGTCGTTGACAGTACAATCAACCATATTAATATAGGTGGACAAATTGTTCCGTCCACACGGACGAATGTTCCGATCAGCCCGTGTGGTATACATTTTATTATCTACGTTGTTTTTTACAAATTTATGTTTCTAAATAATGTGTGGGTGAGCACATGTGAGCTTTACGGACATCTTTACACGTGAGTCAGCTTTATTGTCATCAGCACGTGATATACAGTGTGCATGATTCCACACGTTGTGAACCCCGTGAGAACAAACCTTTATATATGTATCCTTTTAATTATGCGTAGGTACGTCTGATCGTCCACATGTATCTGTGCACGTGCTCACAACTAGTAATGCACAATGAGAAACAATAATTACTGTTTTATATATATGCTAAAGTTTTCGCAAATGCTATGAAAGGCTTTGATTTCGCTACTTTTTTTTTTGTCAACTACCAAGTCATTGTTTTAACCCGTTCTTCAAATCACTTTTCACGATTTCGACGGCTCTTGACATAATATCATAAATCCCTTAGCCTGTAACAACCTGTATGGCGTGGCGGCAGAGCTACGTAGAGGGTCGCGGGTTCGATACCCGGTCAGTACAAATATTATATTCATGAATATGTACCTAACTATTTGCGTTGGTCTGGATGTGTCGATATATCCGCATATGAAAAGTATGTTTATCCTCATTCTAGAATCCATATTACAAACTACTCTTTTCGGGTCTAGATGGCACTGTGTAATAATTATGTACTAAAACATAATATTAAAAACCTACTAATGTGCATACTGAGGGGTTATAAAAGTAGCGAACTCATATTCTTATGTAAAAGTCCGTTTATTGCCCAAATGAAATAAGACATGAAGTCATACCTGCATACGTTAATTCTTGGCAAAGGGCAAATTAGGATTTAAATTAATTCAGAAATGGGAAAGTATTTACATTTTAGGTGGACATTTTTTGTTCTAATGTAAAATTCTCAACACTTGCATAGCCAGACTCTCACATAACAAATTTTGTACGTACAGGTCCGTTTTCAACTATTGTGTACGTACATGTTAACCCTATCATTAGTTCTCAGATGAATGAAGACGTCAAACTTAATAATAGGTCAGAAACTGTTTCGAACAACACATCATGTCCATTATGTACACCTTTTGTGAGTTGAAGCTTTGATGTCATTGAAGGTAATTCTGACTACATGTACCTACGTTTCATTTACGCTCATCTTGTTATTTTTATCATTCCAATCTTAGTGTATCATTCCATAACGGCATTATCCTGTCATTGCCATGCATCAATGAAACAACAAACAACTAATAATCTAAACATTTGTTGAGGTTGTTGTTATACATTGGGGTTGCCTATGTTGGAAATTACGTGAGTGATCATCGTGTCATTACATCTAGACATGTCTGTAATTCAAAATAATTAACGGTAACTAACCAGTTCGCGCTATAACAACAGGTGCATAGTTGTGAAACATGTTCAGTACGAGACGGTCTAGCTAGTTATGCAATAAGTAATCTTTTCGAATCACCAGTCAATGCGTGCACACGTTGCGTGCTTATAACAGTTCATTGTAATCACGGAAATCATTAGCCATAACCCAACTTGAGCTTACACTGTAAGACAACATCTCACGACAATGTGAGATCATTTTTCATAACTAAAATGCCGAGTAATATAACTTTACATAAATTGCTAAGTAATCAATTTACATCTCTTGTAATTATTTTAAACGACAAGTAATCGTAAAAACTTATTCATTAGTTTTCACATATTTTAAAATCATGATGATAATTTGTGCGGAACGTTTGTAGCAAAAGTCACGCCTTCGTTCAGCCTTCAAAATCGGAACAATAGTTGTTACACTTACTATGATAATCAGTTAAAGACTAACTAGACTGTTCCCCTTTAGAAGAGAAAGCGTTCATTCCTAATGCATGGTTTCTTAGACGGTGCTGCAAATATCACAATGGGTCGTTACCCATTGTGATATTTGCAGCACCGAAAGTCATCAATTTCGATAATTTTAACGTTTCTCGGCTTACTTTATAGTAACTGAACTCATAGGAGTATTGCGAAATTGATTTCTATTCACTAGTTCAGGTCAATTACTAAACCCTTCAACGAAAACGATCATTTGACGAGACAAACACACAACGTTTGGTTATGGCTTGGGCTCACAAAGGCGAGTACTGTTATTGAGCAGCCAATTATCATATTTTATACGCAATTGCATGAGGACGCACCGCGACATAACTCATTGTTCACGCTGGTCACAAACATTGACATGATGCTTATTTTCGTCCTTGAACTCAATAGCCTGTATTTATGAAGCTAACGGGAATTGTGTCAATGCAAATCGTTATGGAAGCTGTATGTCACGCGAGTTAGTTCAGTTACTTAAATATTTTTTCGCTTCTCGCCCATATTATCCACAGTCTAGATAATATTGCCTAGTTTTTTTGTTACCACGACACGTATTAACACCTATACTCACCTATTACTTTGACCGTCAGTGATTTCCGTGAACCGTCCGTTTATGTGTTAAGTATGTATGTATTTTTTTCCAAAATAGCACGATAAATATTTGTTATAGATAGGTTATCTATAACAAATAGATATATTATTTTATTAAGGATGGATTAGAGGCGATTGCCGAAAATATTTTATAAGATCAATTTTAGTGTAGGACTTGTATTTGGCAGAAAAAGTCACCTTTCGCATACCTGGTGTTAGGGATTCCACGAGATAATGTAGAGCCACCACATTAATTAGCGGCTTCCCCCCATACTAAAACAACAAACTGCCGTGTGCCATACCTACTCTACAACCAAATTGGGTGAACCAATTGCCCACCCAAGTCTAGCGCACAAAGTGGCGTGCGAGCTCCGTCTGTTAATTAATTCAGACGACGATGTCCGAATTATTTAACGCGAAGGGTAAATATCCGTGTGTATACACGGATATCTTCCTTCGTGAGTGACTCTTCTACGGATGGCGGGAAAACCCCGTCCCATCCATCCGTGGCCATACTCAGGGTGATTATGATAAGGCCAGACATTCGTGTGCACGTCTTTCGTTCTTTCGCACGGCCGCGGATCGGATTAGCTACAATATTTTTCACCTTCATCCGATCCTCGGCAGAAAAATGAGACTGATGTGAGGTGACCGCGGTAAAGCAATAGTCGCTGCCGGCACAGAAACGGAGGACGGCTGCATGCAAGCTACTTCACATGTATTATGACCTCTACATCTTAGAACTCGGTAACTAGGTTGTTATAAGTGGACGCTTTCATAATAATCATTATGATGAACTAGCTGTTTTCGCTCGCATAGGCTACCGAATTATTTTTCTTTGTAATTTATTTATATCAAGTCCCTCACCTACAACAGGGGTTCCTAAACTTTAAAGATAAGGGAACACCAACAAAATACCTTTTATTTTATGGAACCCTATCAAATTCCGCCGGGAACTCATGTAGACATGGAGGGTGCGACTTGAGCATCCAAGGTGGGGGGAATCCACCATTGCGGCTGTGAGACCGATTATGAGGGAGTGGTTGGAGAAGCGCCACGGTGACCTCTTCTACCGTATGTGCCAGATATTTACCGGACACGGGTGCTTCGGTAAGTATCTATGGCGCATCCACCGGGAGACAACGCCGCAGTGCCAGCACTGCGAGGATCCTGGCGAAGACACGGCGCTCCACACGTTGGTGGAGTGCCCTGTGCGTGGGCGAGTCAACGCCGGGATTTCGTTGCAGCCCTGGGCGTGGACGTTCTCTCGTTGGAGACCATGGTGAGGGCCGTGGTCTCCGACGGAAGCAAGTGGCACGCCACCGCCTCTTTCTGCGAGCAGGTAATGCACGCGAAAGATACGGCGGAGAGGGAGCGGGAGAGAACCCTGCCCCCCGAGTTCCGACGTCTGCGGCGAGGACGCCGCAGATTCGTCTACGCCCGGAATACCGACCTCCATGATCGGGGCCTGAGGACGGCAGTTGGCCGACTCGCCGTCCTTACAGAAGCAGGCCGTGGCGGAGGCGTTTCGTGTGTCCTACACACGCCTGCCAACTCACCGACGCCGGATAAAACCCGACCCCACTAGGCGAGGCCGCGGTGGCGGCCAAAGTCCGCCGGTAACCCTGGGGTTATCCTTTCGAGGGCTTACCCGGGGTGCCCGGCAATGGACACTTGGGAAGGACACCGTGTAGTTTTAGTCGGTCCGATTCCGATACGCCCACCCTATCATCGGCGCCCATGGGGTGAAGCCCGTGGGGGTTTCCACACGCTAAAAAAAAACCCTATCAAATGATTACAAATCAACACTGAAACTTAGACAACAATAAAAAAAATACTATAATTGAAACACAATTATTATTAACTTGAAGTTTTAATGTGAAGAAGGAAATTGTTTAACTGTTTTATAAATAATTTGTTTGATGGTTCGGTATAATACCTGACAATGTATATACGTACATCTAGGGTAGCATCCATTCTTGACGTGTATGTAGGTACTTGAATTTTGTATAAGCGTAGGCTGAAAAGTCTGTTTCACAAAGATAAGTGTGACGAATGGGAGCAATGTTAAGATAGCATTTTTAACTACTTCAGGGTATTACTCCTAACACCAACTCAAAACTTATTCAGAGATACAGATTAAGTGTGTGTTTTAATGTAGATGAAGTTTGAAGATCTCTGAATGCTTCATAATCCAGGACGGTCAGCACCACTGGTTATCTTTTTATAATAATTGATTATGTACCCATTCAATATCAATATCATTTTTAGTTAAGTAATCGGGCAAAGATTTTAGGTCATTTTCCAAATGTTCACTTATAATATTAATAGTTTTCATTGTCTGTCTATACTGACTGGCGCCGCGCGGCGATTAGTTCGAAATTTGAATAGCAACAGCGCGCTGCTCACTAGCTGGAGTCGTGCGGCGGCGATTAGTTCCATATTTGAAATGGAAAATAATACTGTTATGGAATTTGTATGGACTATAACTTAACTATTTGCTTTGGTAACACACGCGTTTGTTATGAGCCGCTTTACATATTTAAAACCGGTGGAATTACATCAGCTTTACGAGCAAGGGTTTTAAAAATAATTTATCATAATCATCATAAACTCTTTCCATTTCTGCACGAAAAAAAAAAGGATGCTTCCCTTTTTTTCGTGCGGAAATCCCTTCTGATATGGCCAGCGGGGGCGGTTATGTCGGATTTAAACCGACTAAATCCGCATGCCGGCTCGGATCTTCCTGGCAAAAACTTACTCTTACTCCACTTAAGCACCCTATTTTTTTTTTCGTGCGGAAATACCTTCGGATACCCCCCCCCCCCCCGCCGGCCAGCGGGGGCGGTTATGTCGGGCTTGCACCGACTATAACCGCACCCCGTCTCGGGTCTTAAGACGCCGGGGTGTAAGCTTACCCATAGAGCATATCCCTCGCACCCCGACTGACCCTGGGCCATCTCCGGTTTCGAGATGGCCCCCTTACTTGCTCTCCACTGTGCCATCTGCTAATCAGAGGGACACGTGGAAAGCTTCCGAACAGCCCTCAACAGGGCCGTCCCCGCCTCGGTCGGAGTTGGCCGTAGGCGGCAGCGTCTCTCCCACCCTAGGAGAGAGGCGCTTCCGTCTCCGTTGCCCAGGGTGCACCGTGTGGAGGTCCCCAACCAAGCACCCCTCCACTTAAGCACCCTAAGTATTTTTTTTGCCAACTTGATTTACCATTATGGCCACTATTATTTGGTACTTACCTAAGTAACAAAATTACTCTATAACCATCCAAATAACCAAGCTACGAATAAAAAATATCTATATTGGATGGTTTTAGTCGGTTCAAGCCCGACATAACCGCCCCCGCTGGCTGGCGGGGGGTATCCGAAGGGATTTCCTCACGAAAAAAACAAAAGGTACGTTATTGTACGCAATGACGGATGGAGATACATTAAGTATTTTTAATATATTGATAAATATGTAACATATTTAAACCGAGTTTAAATGTATCCATCATATCATAATTCGTGCAAAAAAAATTAAATATTAAATCATCCATGTATATGAATAGGTGATTGAACTTTGGTTTGAATAATACGTTCCGCATTCTATTTACAGTGATTACATAATAAATCATTAAGATGTTTTTCCTATACTTACCTGTTAAGTAATTTTGCATTATTTAAAATTACCTGTAATTATCTACAGCATGTAAAATACTCTGCGAGTGGGACGGATCCACTATAAAAAAATGGCCCTGAGGATGGGTTACTTAGCCGGATTTCTCTTGTGCGTTACGATGACATCATAGGTCCCTGACGATTGCAATGCTGTTATATCACATGATGATAATACACTGTAATAATGCTTAAACACAATAAACATTTATTACACTTTATTTAATAAATTTAGTTCCAAGGAATTAGTTTGATATGAGTTAGACATAGCTTATCTTTCTTGTTAACCTCCTAACCCTCACATAGTGAGCTGAAGCGGCTTCAGAGAGGCACTCTGGCATCACGAGATACGCGTCTATTCTACGTAGCTAGTGGCTGAGTGTTTTTATTAAACCGTGATGGACATCTGCTGCAGTACCCTCATGTCGTGCAGTTACATCAGGAGTCGCGTCTCTTATCGTTTTTGTAGAGCACTCGTTCTCCACGCAACCATCCTTCCCAGGCTAAGCGTAATTGTTACGCCAATGATACTATTTAACTCTGAATAGTCCATTGTATCCAGTTGCGTACTAGTAACTAATCTATGACGATAGTAAAACAGTTTGACTACCAACTGGATCCATTTGATTGGTTTAGCATTACATCAAATTTTTGAAGAACATTGGTAACCGTAATTACTAGTACGTTAGAAGTGCGTTTACATCGGTAGTATAAGGCCATGATTCGAAACCGGAGCTCTCCGAATGAAGGTCTTCGATCAGTGCGTCCTATGTGTTGTGGCTTACGGTGCTGGGACGACGACACTAATCGCGAGGTCAGTCGCCAGTCTAAAGATCACTCAACAAAGAACTTGTAATGAGCACATCTGGCCGAAGAATCGACTGCCGCTGAAGCAGACTAGTCCTAGAAGCGATTACGAATAGGTAAACGATAGCTGGGATTGTCCCCGGGAGACTTACGAACTGATAAATGTAGCTGGACTAGTTCTAAAGATTTAGATCGGAAAAAGAGAACATCTAGGACGGGACTTGAACCCGCGACCAGTCCCTTACAGGGGGAATGCTCTGACCAACTGAGCCACCTAGACACGTCCCAGATATTCAAAATTCTCCGATACATTAATACGTCTTAAAGCGACGTTGGAGCCATCTACCGTAATTCTTCCGATCTAAATCTTTACAAAAAAGTAAGCATACAAAATGCTTAAAAAATTTAATTGAAATGGACTAGTTCTATTATATAATTTAAAAAATATTTACTACCATATTCTTCAGTTATATGAAAGAAGCTCATAGTACTTATTACTAATTAATGAACTTATCACAGACGAGAAATCATTAATCATGAGTTTAAAATTAAATTGCAATATCTATTATTGCATAAATACTTTCTCAAGTCTAGCTTTTTCAGGTCAATTTCTTGCACGTGAGTTTTGTTTTGAATTGCTATTTTTGTAAATAGGTAATTCAATGAAAAATAAGCCAATTTTTAGAAGTTATTTCTGTACTTATTAGGCTGTCTACACACCAAAGGCATAACCCGCCGGGCTTGTTTTAAGTTTAATCGTATCGGAACAACCGCAATACAAGTCCGGCGGCACAAGCTGGCGGGTTATGCCACCGCGCCGGGTCGGAGGCTATGGTGTGTAGATAGTCTTAGTAACTAGCTTTTACCTATGGCTATACACGCGTTTGATTAAGAAGATTAAAAAGAAGGGCGGTGCATATTGAATATTAAAAATTGTAAACAATACTAAGCAACGAGCCAAAATACCTTGTGAAAAATAATATTTCTCGTTGTCGTCAACAAGACGTTGCCGAGACGTATAATATATCGGAAAATTTCGAATACCTAGTACGTGTCCAGGTTGCTCAGTTGGTCAGAGTATTCCCCTCTAAGGGACTGGTTGCGGGTTCAAGTCCCGTATTGGATGTTATCTTGTTTAGTTTACGAGTTCCGATCGCCACCTTCTTACTCTATCACCAGACCCTGAATACCACGTAACACCAGAGAGTTTGTCTAGACAAAACAAATGAGCCCAAGCTCGATGGGTTTCTCTTGTTTAGTTTAGAAGATCTTCCTACGCCATCATCATTCATCACACTCCGAATACCATGTAATACCATGGAGATTGTCAAGACAAAACAAATGAGCTCAAACTCGATACGCTTATCTTGTTCAGCTTAGGAGTTCTTATGACTACTAGTAGGAAGGTCTACTCCATGATCAAACCCTGAATACCATGTCACTACAGAGAGAGTTCGTCAAATCAAAACAAGTGAGCCCAAAGTCTACAGGGTTATCTTGTTTAATTTAGGAATTCCTATGGTGACTTTCCTACTCCATCATGAGACCAGCTCCACGGTACCATATTAATGCATTATCATTCAAAGTAAACGTGCTTGCATAATTTCATTTATTTATTTATTTAATTCTTTATTGTACGCTCACAGTAAACAATTTACAAACATTACAGATAAAATACGTGTACAAAGGCGAGCTTAACTCAGTACTGAGTTTTCTCCCAGCAAACCTCTCTCAATTCAATTGGTCGAGGATAATTGCCCCAAAATTCAGTTGCGAGATTCGACTCGAACTAAAATACATGCAATGCATGCATGCAATACTTATAGAGCAAGTTAAATAAAAGCTTGTAAAAAAGTGACCAAAACTCTTTACCTAGATTAATTTTATGTTGGTTTCAGGAAGTTGATGATCTTAGTTGCTTGGTAAAAGCGTATTGACGCAAGTTATCGGCACAAACCTCATTATTTTAATAAACTGCTACCTCACACTGAGAATCAATATGGTTACGTAACTACTTCATTGTTATACAGGTATTTATTGTCACAAACTCGCAAAGTGCGACGGTCCTTACGATAGTTTTTAGCAAGTGACTACAGTATGAAGTTCGTCAAAAAAGCCTATAAGAACAACTGGCGCGTGACACACACTTGATACAAACGTCCATAGGGTACGGTAATCGCTTTCACTTAGGCGGACCGAATGCTGTTTCGCCACCTCAATGGTATAAAAAATTTGAACTGTAAACTTCTCTCTGTCTCTGTCTAGTCGATTCCATATCTTCCCACTTAGACAGATTTCATTCAAAATAACATACAACCACTTCCTGCATATCGCGTTAAATGTTTGACAATATTAAATCGTAATCTGTTACGTGCAGTATCACTTTAGTTAAAATATTTTCATACATAAAAGCGTAAGGTAATTATTGTTAAAACATCAAACCGCAATTTAATACTAACATCTAACGTAACATAACACGGCTAGAATTAGGTTTTGTTTCTATTTCAAATTACTACTTAAGGCTTTTAGTTAGCCTCGGCAGTTTAGTAAATTTTCTAATGTTTTTTAATATTATTAATATAATATGATTATTACCTTTTTTTTTTTTATTTTCTTATCGTGCGGAAATCCCTTCGGATACCCCCCCGCCGGCCAGCGGGGGCGGTTATGTCGGGCTTGCACCGACTAAAACCGCACGCCGTCTCGGGTCTTCAGACGCCGGGGTGTAAGGTTACCCATAGAGCATATCCCTCGCACCCCGGCTGACCCTGGGCCATCTCACCACTAACAGCATCGCTCATCCTGTCTCCTCTGAAAGCAGAGGAGTACGGAGAGCGATGTGTTCCCGCCACGTTGGGTATTGGCCGACGATCAATGCCAACCCTATGAAGGGGTGAAGGGTAAGCCATTGACCGCCGCCCAGGGTGTACCGGCCGCTCCGATTCCGTTCCCCCCGGACTGCAGCGGGATCGGAATCGGAGCGACACTCGAGGAGGTTACCCAACACACACCCCAATATGATTATTACCTAATAATTATTATATACCTTCTATATCTTCTATATGATATGAATATATTTTAAAATAAATAGGCTTATATTCTACAATGATCTAGATTCATAAACAATTAAAAATGATAACATGAAATTTTATCGATATATAAGAATTAATAAGTATGCAGTGGGCTCTAATAATTTTCATTTTTCTTTCTTGCCACGATAGTTCTACGAATTCGTGCAAAAAACATTGATTTATCATATCCTAATTCCTGTAGAATGTTTCTTTATTCCATCTATTCATCGTATTCATAAAAATGTTGTTTCGTGTCGTTTATTTCCGTGCGTTTATTTACGCATTAAGAATATTTTATTGCATAATTGTCATTTTGACGGACACAAGTTACGCTCAAAAACGTTCGAATTTTGTTGGGTTAGTAATCTATTCTATTATACCTACTCCTTGTGTAGTGTATGGATGCGAATCCAATGAGCCGAATAAAAACCTTCATTTTTTCCACCTGCCTAATGATGTATTTACCGTAGGTACTTATGTATTTTGTAAATTCAAGTTCAGTAAAAAATGTTGCCTACCTACAAACTTCGCCTACGTATTCTTATTGTTTGAAACTGTAGTGAAAGATGTTAGGTGGGGTATCCGAGGGGATTTCCGCACGAAAAAAAAAAAAAGGTATAAAACGATTGGTTATCTATAACACGATTGGTTTAGGTAGACTAAGTTGTAGCCTAGTTTTGAGTAACTGTTTTAAGCACCAGTGCCGTATTCTACTTCCTTGACGAATGTACTCGTACGCGCCTTCGCGCGAGTTAACGATATCGTAATTTTTCTATCGGAATAGACACGAACCTAGCTATAATTTTATTGATATTTTTTTTTTTTTAGAAAAACAGTCCTAGCATCACAACGTTTTCTAGTACGTAACTCCAAGGCCAAGCGGCTGCAACGTAATATTAACCGTACGATCGTCCGTTAAGTTACATTTTTGTTCGCAACCGGCGATCACGTGGATATGTAGACATCTAACTCGTACAAGTACTTTGATTTTCTAGGGAGTGATTCATCTGTACCAACTATTAGGTAATCTGTGGTACCATCCCAAATTGAAATGGATATACATCAGATGATCCTAATCATTTTTGGTCTCAAGAATTTCCAGTGGTCCTAAATTTGGATCACCGGTTATTTCATAATCAAGACTTGCTCAGATTCGATTTCGTCACTATACGATAAGTACCACAGTGCAGATACAATAAATATAAGCATTACATGCATATTACGCAATTGAATAATCAATAATAAATTAAATTTTTAAGCATTTTGTATGGTTACTTTTTCTAAAGATTTAGATCGGAAAAAGAGAGCATCTAGAACGGGACTTGAACCCGCGACCAGTCCCTTACGGGGGGAATGCTCTGACCAGCTGAGCTATCTAGACACGTCCCAGATTTTCGAAATTCTCCGATATATTATATACGTCTTAAGGTTACGCTGAAGCCATCTACCGTAATTCTTGCGACCTACGGAAACAATTAATAACTTTACAGTCATTTTTAAAGTTAGTTTTTCGATGACTCCGCCTAATTATTTCAATTAAATTTTTAAGCATTTTGTATGCATACTTTTTCTATAAATCTTTAGAATAAGTATGCATACAAAATGCTTAAAAATTTAGATATTCGAAATTCTCCGATGTATTATATACGTCTTAAGGCGAATCGAATTTCGGTACAATAATTGCCGAATCCACACTCCACATGCCGACAACCTCGTGAGCCAAATCAAAATATTTTATTTGGTTTTTCTTTTTCGTCTTTCACAAGATGCTAGTCATGTGGAATGGTGATATCGATCATTATTGCGCGGCGCTCTGATCGATATATCAACACTATATCAGGTTTCTACAATAGTCCTGTCAATGATGACAGATCGATCCCAGTACAACGTGATATGCCCATTTTCGAGAACTGCGTCGGGCACATACCTATAGTACGGTACCTCTGATTCCAATTACTATTTATTATTATTATTTACTAGCTGACCCGGCAGACTTCGTACTGCCTCAATCGATAACAACTTCCATATTTATTCACCTTTTAAACGTTCTCTGGACCTCCACAAATAATTCAAGACCAAAATTAGCCAAATCGGTCCAGCCATTCTCGAGTTTTAGCGAGACTAACGAACAGCAATTCATTTTTATATATAAAGATTTATTGTATTCATTTTATATTAAAAAAACTTGAGTTATTAATCATAATGGAATTGTAACAGGAATTTGATAGAAAGAAAAATACTGTTTAACAAAACTTAAATAACAGTTAATTAATAAAAGGTTTATATTCAATATAATATAACTTCTGCCTGGTCGCATACATACGGAGATCCTCCTGGGCATGCTGAGAATCAAGTTATCAGCATTTCTTGGGGTAACCAGTCTCATTCTTGAATAGCGGCTTCCTTGAGCTCTGGCACTGTCTGGGGACGTGGCTGATGGTTCCAAACAGCTCGCTTAAGAGCATCCCACGCGTGCTCTATTGGGTTTAAGTCGAGCCGGGCGAGCCGGCAGATCAGTCTAACCTTGTGATGTCATATTCTCATAGAGCAGCATGGACTCGTTGAGCTCGATGGGCGAGCGCATTATCATCGACCAGTACGAATTGGTGCCGATGGTTTACTCGGAATGGTTTGACAATTCCATCTATAGCAACTGCTTAATACATGTATGCTGTCATGAAGCCTCGATAGGGGATCAAAAGCGTTCTAGATCCAATCATACCACCCCAAAAGGACACCGATTTCCCGTCTTACTGAACTGCTCCAGTGACGGTTCTTGCTTTTTACGGTCTCCTGGTCATCTCTGGTCTCCAGACATGGACACATCGGTTATCTAGATGAGTACTGATTCGCGATCCGTCAACGAAGAGACAGCTTTGCCAAATGTTTCCTTCTTCATCTTCATTTTGCCGAAATTCAGAGGAGCTCGCCAAGGCCTCCGTGCTCGTAATCCAGCCTGGTGCAAGCGATTCCCGAATGGTCTGAGTGATAGCATCAAGCCCAGAGGCGGACCGAACTTCTGCTTTTATTCACGGTTAGGTCACAGCTGGGTCACGGGCTGCGAGTTATCTAAAATAGCGCTTTTGGGCAGCAGTTAAAACAGTTGGGCGACCACTGCGAGGTCGGTCAGCTAAATTACCTTAATTGGTGCCTCTGCAACATGGTCATGGTCAACTCTGCATGCTATTATTCTCGTTGTGTATTCTTCTTCCCTCAAAGTTATTATTCTTGCTCGTAAATCTTTTGATAAGCCTCTTGGCATTTTTACAGACACAACTTTCCGCAAAAAAGTATTTTAAATCCGTTAAAATTGACTTAATCATATTTCTGAATGAGCGTAAGCTGGGTATGAAAGCCTTTTTAATATGGAAAAACGAACTGTTTTATTGTGTTATATTCTAATTCTATATTTTTAAATGAAGAATCTAAAAAGAAGAAAAAATCATAATAAAATCTATCTGGACAAAAAAGGTTTCGATTTTTTAAAGTGATCACAACCTTTTTTTGTTGTGTGTATATTAAACTTTTAAATTGGACTCATTAGTTTTTGGTACCATGAATACTTGTTATTAATTACATCATAATATCATCGTGTTGTAGTAGATCCGTGTGTGTCTGGAAAATCCTAAGTAGGTATACCAACTTAGCTTATTACGTCTAAGATCTTATTTGAATAAAATGTCGTTCTTCGCACACGACTCACTCACAGGTCCTTTGAGAGTAATAAATGGTAGAAAAAAGTTTCAGACTTATGTTATCACGAGCATGCATGACAATTGTTGATTGAACTTAGCTTGCTAAGTTAACCTGTCGTACTCTTACAATAATTTGCTAATGATATCGACGGTACATACATATACATATCGTTAGCTAGGGTCGTTGGACTTTCATACCGATCGGAGCATATCTTTGGCGTTTTTAAAGTTTTTGCCAGTACGAGCTGCATCTAATTTTCAGCCTCTTAAATGACGTATTTCTGGTGATTTTTGGATATAAATCGGTTAAGAGTCTGATTTTTGAGAAATCTTTTTCTATTGATTTTAAGAATTTTTCCTGAAACCAATTGTTTTCAAGTATTTTTTATTTTTCCTTTTCTTCACCTGGGTGTTATTTTGGACATAAGAAGATTTATTTATAGATTTTCACAAAAATATCCTTATAAGAAGCTTTTCATTGCTGTACTTCACTAAATTGTCGCTTAAGAAAAAAGATTAGATGATGTAACACCCTTAAATGTGACCAAAAAATAGTACCTACTGTACATAAATATGTTTGTAGATATACCAACTATTTAAAAATAAACACAATACCCAAACAGTACAGTTAGTAACTTTATTGTGAAGTTATTTTTAGTAAATCATATTCTTAAGAAACTTAGTCATAAGACAGCGTCAGATAGACACATTATATGTATTTCTTCTGAACAGCATTTTCGACATTATGCGTAGGTTAGCAATTATTATTTACAAGGCTTTTAATATTAACATCTATTCAGCATTTTTTACTTTCTAAATACGAGTTTACAGTTTCTAATAGGAATATTTCCAGTTATTAATTTACATAACTCACAGGAGATAAGAATTTTCTGCTGACTAACTTTTAACGGGATTTCCGCACGGAAAAATAAAAGTTACTTTTTCTTAAACGCCAACTATCTTGCGATGGAATAAATTTAGATACCTGCTTTATGTTTGATAATTAGGATATTTTAAACATATTGCCAAAGACACCAACAACTTCCAATCAAAAATAAAAAAGTGATGACGATTTTGGGAGAAAAAACTTTGAATCTCATTTCCCATACTTTACCATTTGGCGCTTTAGAAAGTTTTCCTTTCGACCGTCGAATTATGAGTATGAAAAATGACTTTTAACAATGATTATCACATAAAAGAGTACACAGATTTATCACCGCGTTATGTACTGGTCGAAACTAAAAGTAAGTAAACTTAATTTATTCAATAGAAAAACAATTTTATCACTTAAAATGTCAACATTCTAGAATGATTTATTTTAACTGTGTTCATTGTGTCTTCTTGAACTAAGAATGTCTGTGCTATCACCTTAAGAATAATACTACCTATTTATCAAATAATAAAGTTTTCATAGATAATTCTGACAGGCGTATTCATAAGTTACGCAATAAGGTGACCATGAACTACTGCGCTTTTGCTCAGATATCATTAACTTGTTGTGACACTGTTAGACTCTAGAATTAACATAACGGTAATTTCCGCCTCTTTGCATTTGAACCTTTATCCATATTGATGATCTTTACAAAACGTCTAACCCTCCTCGTACTATTTAAAAAAATACTATGATAAAACGTGGCCACTGTGGCAAAGAGTCCACAATTTACATATCTCTGAATTCACTCTGCTGTCTTCTCCGTTTAAATTTATTACTGAACGAAGCTTATATAAGTGTCTGATTTAAGATGTAGAGACATTAAGACACAATATACAATTTAAACTGGATAAGCTGTACAAAAGTTATTAAGATAAATCAAATTTCGAAAGATAATATCTTCTTGATCATTCACGTAAACTTTATATATTTACATAAGTTAAGGTAGCGAATCTGGTGCTAGCCTCGAGGTTTCCTTAAAAAATATTTTAATAGCCTTCGATCATTTAAACAATTTTGCTTAAATGAATCCGCACAGCCGTTCGGACTGGCTGGATGTACGCTAAGTCCGGGTATTGTGAAATGTGAAGGCCGCGCGTCGAGGGCAATTTTAGTTGTCAGTCCCTGTGCCATTTACCTCTGACTAATACAAGCCCCAACTCTCATAGTCACTTATACTCTCTACTCGGGTTTTGCCTTCATTGTTTTCAAAAAACTAGCATTGCAGCTTGTCGGCAGGTACTGACTTAATAAATATTAGATCCTATCATCAGCTACTTAAAACTATCTAATTGTTTTCTAGCATCATTGTATGTTTACACATGTTTTTCAGATCCCACGATTTCAATTCTGTAGGTACCTAAGCACGCGGAAGGGATGTATGAAGACTAGTCTTCCGGGGTTTTAACCTTCAGATTATTTAGTCATAACAGAACTTAAAATGTTAGATTATTCCGTTGTCATTGTAAGTCGATTGCTACGTAATATTATTTGTCAACATCACAGTGGAATCTCTGTTTCTACATTAGGAGTTCTTACAATTGGTTCCTTTCGATAAAACTTCAATATGTAGACGTGCACATCAATTCTATGAATGTTTTTACATGTAAAACAGTCTTAGCTAATGAGTAATCACCATTCATGCAATGAAACATGCAAATTAAACAATGTTAATACCTAATAAAAATGACCCTTCATGAAGAACACCATTTTATGTACAAAGAAGTAAGATAGATAGATAGAAAATCATATGTGCCGTTTGGGTAAGTGCTCATTGTCAGTTTAAAAAGTAACAGTTTACATTGATTACGATGCAATTATAGGATTATAGGAGCTGATGTTCGCGGCTCGCCCGCGCGGAGGTCGATTATCGTTTTTGGTCACATCTCCGGTTCTACTTAACCAATTGCAATCAAACATACGGTAGATTTTATGTCTGACTAAGACATTTCCAATAGAAAAAACCGCATCAAAATCAGCTCAGTAGATTTTGCTGCCATCGTGTACAAACAGACAAAAGTAAAAAAAAAAATGTTTTTGTGTTCAGAATCGTTCCTTAACATAACCCAAGTGTTTTTTAAATATCTCGAATTTACGAACACAGCTAATTTACAAGTTTATAATAGTATAGATTGTTAATTGAAAAGTAAATTAGGAGCTTTTCAAACATCTTGTAGTTAATAAATTAGGGTTTTAGTCGGTTCAAGCCCGACATAACCGCCCCCGCTGGCCGGCGGGGGGTATCCGAAGCGATTTCCGCACGAAAAAAAAAGGTACTTCCAGAAAAGTGTTACACGGCCGTTGAGGTGAGTCATTAGGACCCTCTTACAATTTCACCTAGTATTTTAAGAAAACCCATTTTAAATTGTAATTTTCTTGTATAATTCGAAAATATGTCTTCTTCTGAAGATAATTAAATAAAAGCATTCTTGTTCAAAACTTACTTATATCGAAGGTCATGAATGAGTTTTTTCGAATTATAATAGAAAAGACACCAGGAATTTTCTTATAATTAGTGGGTTTGGGTCAGGTTTTCATTGCAGTTTATGTAACAAGAAATCACGT
This sequence comes from Cybosia mesomella, assembly GCA_946251805.1. NCBI lineage: Eukaryota > Metazoa > Arthropoda > Insecta > Lepidoptera > Erebidae > Cybosia > Cybosia mesomella. The sequence goes on along the minus strand of OX276393.1, from coordinate 18,618,649 downwards.
GCATAGGGTGTATAAACTCATGGCAAGTGCTGAATCTCTCGAATTTTCCGAGGAACATTTTGATGAAACTTTACGCAAGGTGCGGTGTTCATTTACAAGTGCCAGATCCATTTTTTAAAAAACGACGTCGTCTTTTTCCTGCCACCTTTGCCTCGAAGTCACTCCAGGGTGCAGTTCATAATATTTTCCATAGGAGCGTGAATATTTTACCGAAAAAATAATGTTATTCTGTTTCGTCCCCTCTTTCCCACACTAAAAATGATGATCATCAGATGATTTGGTAATGTTACTACTCGGAAACATACCATTCGAAGCAATAGGTTACCATTATTTTTGCAATAAAATTTCGTCTTTACTGTAACTTGTTTTTGGTCAGTATTGAAGTCGATTCTGTTGTGAATTACCTTCATTTTCACTATCAGAAGACAAAAATAAATTTCGTAATTGTCTGGAGACTCTTTAAGAATGCCCACGACTTGAAGACGCTCACTTCTCCAAGTTCATCATCCAAGTAAAAAAACAAATAACCTCAAACTAATTCAAGGCACAAAATAGCAACGTCGTTGTTGAGCTGGGTCATAATGACCCAGTGACAGGTTTAGCTTCTAGCACCGGTACCAGAAGCCTCAAGTTAGGTGTATGACAAATAAGGTTGATACTTACCTGCACCTACTGGGACTCGCGGCTATGTGCGGCAATTAGAGCTATCATTTCCACCCTGCCTCAATGACGCTGGGTTAAATATGATTTCGATATAAGTTGTAGAGGTTGTGCTACTTACCTGCAGCTGCTGGGACTCGCGGCTATATGCGGCAATTAGAGCTATCATTTCCACCCTGCCTCAATGACGCCGGGTTAAATATGATTTCGATATAAGTTGTAGAGGTTGTGGTATTGGTAATAACAGTTAAATGTCACTAATACTATATTGCACAAATGCCGTTAACAGATGTACCTATAATATTCTGGTAAATTTTAATGTTTGTAGTTGTACTCTTTAACTTTTAGAATAACATTAAAATAACGATACTATATTTATTTATTTATAACAAGCAAATTCGACCCAGAAAAATAGTGATCATAAACAGGTTTTGATCAGACATTCGAGGTTTATTAATACTACCTACTGTATTGTTTTAGATTTAGATTGGAATAAGAGAAAGAGAAAAAGGTAGCTTAGTTGGCCAGAGTATTCCTCCTGTAAGGAACTGGTCGCGGGTTCAAGTACCTACCGTCCTGGATGTTGTCTTTGTCCGATCTAAATCTATAGGAAAAGTTACCATACTAATTACTTTAAAATTTCATTGAAATACTGTATTATCATTATACCTGTATGTTTAATTTGATTAGTAAATTTAAAAAAAAAAGAAATTTAAAACTTTGTTCGTGCCCGACATAACCGCCCCCGCTGGCCGGCGCCGGCGGAGGGGTATCCGAAGGGATTTCCGCACGTAAAAAAAAAGGTAAAAATAAAAAATCCTTTTTGTATTAATAAAGATAGAAACTGGTGTAAAAACCCTAATGGTGTCACTGGCTTTTGCACCTGGCTTCGCCCCGCGTGTGTTGACCCATAGCAACCGTTTCCAGGGATATGCCTATGTGTTATTCCAGACTATGATCTAACCCTGTACCAATTTTCAGCCAGATCCGTTCAGCCGTTTTTGCGTGAAAGAGTAACAAACATCCATACTCTCAACCATTCGCGTTTATCATATTAGTAGGGTATAAAATATAGTAGTAATAGTAGGTAATATAGTGAACTGGTTTCGACTTTTTAGGACGTTCAGCCACCTACGGAAGCACGTGGTTATAAGGGCGTCATGGATTTAATTTTATATTGTTAAACAGCAGTCTAATTTTGTTTTCTTGATATTATTTTTACATTAAACTTACAGATATTAATAATATCTGAGGGGATAGAACATCTGATAGGAAAGTATGGGAGAGAATAACATGTTGCACCGACCTCAAATATTTGGACCAAGGGCAGGCAGGTGAAACTTAAAGGTAACAGAGGGAAAAATAATTTTAATCAATTATGGTCGGAGTACTAATTTGCCTGCATCTCTTGTACCTTTTTTTTTTTTTTTTTTTATCGTGCGGAAATCCCTTCGGATACCCCCCCGCTGGCTAGCGGGGGCGGTTATGTCGGGCTTGCACCGACTAAAACCGCACGCCGTCTCGGGTCTTCAGACGCCGGGGTGTAAGGTTACCCATAGAGCATATCCCTCGCACCCCGGCTGACCCTGGGCCATCTCACCACTAACAGCATCGCTCATCCTGTCTCCTCTGAAAGCAGAGGAGTACGGAGAGCGATGTGTTCCCGCCACGTTGGGTATTGGCCGACGATCAATGCCAACCCTATGAAGGGGTGAAGGGGAAGCCATTGACCGCCGCCCAGGGTGTACCGGCCGCTCCGATTCCGTTCCCCCCGGACTGCAGCGGGATCGGAATCGGAGCGACACTCGAGGAGGTTACCCAACACACACCCCAGGTTACCCAACACACACCCCTGCATCTCTTGTACCTACTTACTTTTTTTCACAATGCACCGATAAATAATGTAATTAATATCTAAGAGTAAATGGGTCAAGTGTTTGTCCACACCGCGTGAAACTTCAAACGGACAGATAACACAAAATTGTTGTTATCATCAGGAATTTGTGGTCATTGAAGTGATATCGTTCATTGTCGTTATAGGATTAAAAATGAATCTTTGTTCTCCAAGTGTCCACTTTGAAACATTACACGTAAATATCAAAAGGTAGCTCAATTTTTTCTTTAGCTGCTTGGTTTTCAAACTGGCAAAGATCAAGAAAACGCTTTTTCAGAATAAGTTGGCACCTTCCTCTTAAAATCTACGTTATGGTGGTGTCTACGATAAATTCACGGGCACATTAGTTAAATATTTCCTGAACAACAAGAATATCTTGTTCTTATTACGGATGTGTCTAAATCATTTAATATTTTGGACAACAAACAGTAGTTTATATGTATAAACGGAACATTTTTTTTTGTGATGGATGAGCTTCTGCGCTTCAGCTGTTGTCCTTGTACACAGCTATAAGTGTATCGTAAAGTATGCTCTACCCAATAGCGGATAATTAAGTTTTTTAAATAAAAATCTTTAGTATTCGATATACCTACCTATTAGACTAGCATTTTAAAACCCAAAATTCTGTCACATTTTGGCAGTTTGCCGGAAAGGCAAATTTGACTCGTAGAGACTTCCCCTTGATTTATTGAAGTCCGCGACATGGTACGACGAGCAGATACCTTTTTTTTTTTTTTTTTTTATCGTGCGGAACGACGAGCAGATACCTATATAATTCTTTGTACAAATTTATACTATTTGTTACCCAAACAAATGTCTGGCCGTGGCACTTCCGTCGGGCCCCGGTAGGAGGGGGAGACCCAAAAAGTGCTGTGCTTGACGCCGTAAGAGATGATATGCGTGCCAATGGTCTCACTACCATGGACACTTAACATCGTGCGAAGTGGAAAAGAAAAAGCAGGAAAGCGGACCGAGAGCTCCGAGGTGCCGGCCTCGGATGCAATCGGGACACAACCCTGAGATGATGATGATGATTATTCATTCATAACCTGAATAATATACATATTTGTATCTAAAATGATAGATCTTTCACCAGTTTCATAGAGTCACGGACTCGTCCCGTCACGTGACGCTGGTCGATGGTGGTGTTTTTTTTTTTTCATTTTTATATTTTAATTTTTTTTTATTTTACCCGATTTTTTTTTGTTTCAAATACATATTTTGTCGATACCAAGTCATCTCATCAAATTCAGAGACCTAATGTTGTGACACCTTATATATATATATTATGTGATATTTTTCATCAGCGTATGAACCACCCCCGCTGGCCAGCGGGGGGGTATGCGAAGGGATTTCCGCACGTTAAAAAAAAAAAAAGCGTATGTATATCGGCATGACTATCAATGTAATCAATTTAAAGCATCTCGTGGTAGATGAATGGATGCTTCTTGGGCAAAACAATTGCTAATGACCTAATAGCAGATAAATTATGCTAGAAATTCATTGCATTTAAAATTAATAGTTTATGTTGTCTACAAAAAGTTACATACTATTAAGAATCGATTTATTCTACGAGTATACCCATTACTAGTAGTTAAATCAAAAATCTCTTTTGAAACCAAACTGCTTTTTAATGATTCGGCAATCCTTATAATACTCATGGTCTACATCCATACGCCAATCACGGTTCCGCACTCCTACTTCTCTAGCATTGGTTTATCTTGACTTTTACGAGAGCGACTGCAGTGTGACCTCCAAACCCCGAGTGGAAAGCCTGCCTCAGAGCCTCGTACCTCAAACAACAGGTGCACTGGCTTGCAGGTGAGGTTTGCTTGGGCCCCAAGCATATTGATGGATCCCCATAAGCACACCCCTTCCAATGGTAAAAGGAAGTAAAGTAGTATGATAGTATGGTCCTGGGTGTAAAGTAATTAACTGTATACCTAGGTGCGACTCTAATACAAGTGAGATGGATTTATATTAGTAATTTACGAGACACTATCTCCGGTAGTCTAAATTGTGCAAGAGTTTAATGAATAGATTTGAACATTTGTAGCAGTTTGAACCTCTTGGCTGCGGATTGTGATGTCTGTAATTTCTAAACCATTAAACTGGTAGCCCTGATTTTTTATGGGACAACCTTTATGGCAACTTCTTTCGTATAAAAAAGAAATCCATGAAATCGGATCACGCGTTATTGAATTATAGCTAATTTCACATTTTTACTTTCATCCCCTCTCCCAAGGGAACCGAGCATGATTTCGGGATAAAAACTTCAAAAAGACATGCCAAGTTTCTTTTGAATCCATTCAGTGATTCCGGCGTAATGCGCTGTCTCCATACAGGCATACAAAATAAAAATATCGGCTTCAGTATCGATTAAAGAAATTTCAAAATATCTTAATTGTACAGAATTGGACCTGCTGCAGATTTATCATAGCTATTATTATTATAAGTATATATAGAATACATATTTTAATTTGATCCTGTGAATCCTTACCTGAACCATAGTTTAATATTTTTTCTGATGGGATGCATACGATTTTTTAGTACTTCCTGTATTAAAGCATGAAATATCTTATATTTAATTTGTAATTTAAAAACACGCTTTCGTTACATATTTGTATGCATTACATATGATATAATTTGGAAATAAAATCAATAAATTCTGATATTCAGGTCTTCATGATTTTATGACTGATTAGACTAGAGAATTAGGTATAGAAAATTTTATGATTTTCAGGGGCAATTTAATAATTACTTCAAAGTAATTTGGTTTTGTAGTTGACAATTTGGTTTTTTAAACTTAATTAACTAATTTAATCTTCAAATAGTTAGAAGTCTTCTATTGTGGGCAAAAGTGAGAGTAAGCCGGCTTTAGAGGTTAATAAGACACTCATTGTTTGAAAGAATCACATGCGTTGCTTACCGAGCTTTTGGTATCCATTGTTTACGTATTGCCACCTCCAATGTATTGTTGTCGTTCTCTAATGAGCTACTCACTAATATTACGTCACTGAACACTGCATTCACTCGGTCCACATGTCTTTCAAGAATTGTGCTAGATTCTTTAGTTATTTCGAGTTAAACCTCTCTCGCCCTCTCCGTGTGGCCGGCGTCGTAAGACGCGCCTGCTCCAAGCGGCAAAGCGACTAGAGTCGTACTGAGAGTGTTGCAACAACCGCCAAGGTTTATATATGAGGTTGCACACTGTCGTTTTGTATACAGATTGATTCTAATGCAAAATATTTTGAAAAATCCAATTTGAGTTTCAGCATCATAATAAACCTGCCTAATATATAATGATTAATGTCTTGTATGCAATTCACCAATAATATAATGGAGTTATTGATGTAAAAGAGTAAAGGAAATATTTATAAAGGAATCATGATGATATCCTGTTACCTCAAGAATCTTGAATGTATGTCATTAACGAACATAAAAGTAGAATGGAATTCTTTCACTCGATTTACCTAGGTGATTGTTTAATCAATTACACGTTTGCCAACTAACAGGTTTATTTGTGAAATCAAAACCTACAAATGATCTTAATAAAGCCTTAATAATAAGAACAGTAAGATAATTTTCGTGTGACCGTGTGATGCAACTGTTGCCAGTTGCATCACACACTTTAGTCTTGTCACAGGAAATTGATAAAAAGCAATACGTCGGCTTTATCACGTTGTGCGTTATGTCCTATGACGTATTTTCCTTAATTGATGCCACCGATTGCGCAAGAGCTCGCCAGTCGCAAGGACGTATTCGCCGCTTGCGGCATAAATTTACAGGACTCTAATGAGTCGCCTTATGTTTAGGATCCGCTTTACTGGTAGGTATGGCTCCCACAGCAATTGGAAGGCGGACTCGCGCACGAAGGGTTCCGTACCATTATCTATACAATGAAAGGTCCCCTTAATTTATTTTGTTTCAATTCAACTACACTTCTCATCAGAAAAATCGAAACATCTTGCAAGTTTATGTTTTCTAAGGATTATCACAAAAATGTTATATTTAGGAATATAATATATGTCAAATGTCGTTTAATAGTGAAAAATATGAGGTTTTCAAATTCTAATGTTATTGTTCTAAATTCAGATGAAATTTTCATAGGTTTCGTATTTTGTTTAATGAGCCATTTTTACCCTGTATGGAGTGTGAAGAAAGGGGATAAAACAACACGTATATGAAAAAAAAAGCGTTTATTTAATAACTTCCCTCCCCGAGCTCTTATTACTGCTTACATACGGGTTTTCATCGATCGGATGAGAGTCACGATCACATGTTATGGCATTCCATTCCATTCCTCTTGGATTGCATTTTGCAGCTGGCTAAGTTTTCCTGAGGTAGGATCTCTTGCACGAATTCGTCTCTTTAACGCATCACATAGATGTTCAATGGGATTCATGTCTGGGCTTCTTGCTGGCCATTCCATAATGGAGATACCGACTTCGGTAAGATAGCCTCGTACGACGCCTGCGGTGTGAGCCCTAGCATTGTCGTGCATGAATATGGAGCCGTTGCCAATAACATGTGCATAGGGCTACACATGAGGCTCAAGACACTGTTCTAGTTTAGTGCAGGTAGACGTGCCCAGACACGAAGACAAGCTCTGTCTTATCTGCGCTGATTCCTCCCCAAACCGTTTACGAACCGCCACCATAGCCGACCTTTTCTTCAATGCAGCAAAGTGTGCAAAGCGTTCTCCATCTCTTCTGTATACCTTGTTCCTTACGTCGTTACCATACAGCATAATTTTACACTCATCAAAAAAGAGAACTTTTCTCCACTGGAGGTATGACCAATTTAGGTGCTCACGTGCAAAGTTAAGGCGCGCTCTTCGATGGTCTGCAGCTAATTTCGGCCCATTTGCTGGCTTTTGCGGTACCAGTCTACATTCCTTCAACCTTCTCCTAATGGTTTAGTCACTTACAGCCACTCTACGTATAACATGAAGCTGCTGCTGCAGTTGAAAAGCGTTAAGGCGTCGATTTCTTAAGGAAGTTGTTACAATAAATCTATCATCTCGCTCAGAAGTGACCCGATTTCTGCCAGATCCTGAACGGCGGGTGAACAAACCTGTCTCCCGATAGCGTTTGTAGACTCTATGAACAGAGAACAGACTCAGATGCAATCTTTCAGCCACAACACGCTGACTAAGTCCAGTATCCAGCAATGCCACCACTTGGACGGCTTCTGCGGGCGAAGTATCCATATGTTTTAGAAAAAAACTTTTTATCTGACGTCTCAGTCACAGTAAACAAATAAAGAAGAAAAAGTTTCAAGATAAACGCTCATTTTTAGTTTCAAAGGTGAGATGTACTCCAACTCTAAAAACACATTTGTCACATTACACATGAAATTCTAATTGTGAATTTTCGCTTACAACTGTAATGGCCAAACTGCCAGCTATATAATCATGTGATTTTATTTCATGGAATGGAAACTCTTTTGTGTTAAATTAGGACAGATATCCCAAAAATAAAGTGTTTCGATATTTCTGTTTCGATTTTGCTGATGAGAAGTGTATTTATTTTTGAAGTAAAGGACATTGCTACGCGTCCATACATCATTCGCCCCAGAACCAACGTCAATGGAAAAAGACTTATTAAATGTGGAATGTGTGTTTGAATGTGGACTCGTCGTATTCATTAACTCCTTTCATTCATTAGCGAATTCACAAATGATATCCATCACGTCGGGCTCACCACTTTTACGCCTCAAGGTAACACATAAAAAATATTAAATCAAATCTTAGTTTATTTTTACATAAGAGAAAATATTGACAATGACAAACCATACGTTTCCATAGTACCGTGACAACAATGCGCGGAGCGGTGCGCAGAAGTTACAAAAGCAAAAAGTGTCGTTACAGTCTTCATTTTTTCCGTCTCCCCTTTCGTAACGCGCGATAAGGAACTTCGTTCCAATATTCTGTGAATATTTCAAGCGTCTACCTGTTGCCGTTATTAATATCGAGCAAAAAAGAACTACGTTTCTAGTATTTTTTGTTATAGGGGCAAAATATAATACACCATCTGTGAAAATTTATCTAGTTATGATACATTTTCAGATACAGCTTGGGCAATAGGGTCGTTTACCCGTGGCCGTTTTACCCTTTGGGTACGGAACCCTAAAAAGATGGACCTCTCAATTTCATTTGAGAAACATTTAAACGACAAGACCTTCAATACAAAGTCTAAATTAAACGGTTAAGAAATTAAACACCATAAAAATTTGTTAAATGTATAAACTCTTCCGAGTTATTTGTATCGTGTATACAAGATTCGTGCTACTCTATGCTACGGTAATAACGTATGTAACTACAATAAATACCAAATTCTTTTTTATGGAAACCCGAAGATTCGATACGATTTTTAACCCACTTCAAAAAAGACGAGATTCCGAGATGTTCGTCTGTATCTATTTTGTTCAGCGTACATTTCCGTCGTGTATGAACAGATTTAAAATTAATTTATGCATTGGGTTTGATTTAGCTCCGAGGTGGTCCCATATTAATATTATTGGTATTGAATCTTGGACACTCGGAGATACACCAGAATTTAAACTTTACAAAATCAAATAGAAAATATGTAATGATCGAGTTACTGTTAGGTTTATGACCATCCATGCGCATCGTGCGGTCCATGGCCCTGTATGGGTGCCCAATATGGACGGAGGCCCTGAAGGCCGGAAGTGTGCGGATGCTGCGCGCTCCGCAGCGAGTGATGGCCATCAGGGTCATCCGCGGGTACCGCACGATCTCCTTCGAGGCGGCGAGTCTCCTTGCCGGAACTCCGCCATGGGACCTGGAGGCGAGAGCCCTTTCGCAACTGTGCCAGTGGCGAAAGGAGGCGCGGGAGCAGGAACGGAACGCCGAGCCTCGAGAAATCGAGGCCGTGCAGTCCCAGCTCCGCCAGGCCATCGTGGTGGACTGGAAGGAACGACTTTGGCGACCAAGCGCAGTGCATGCCGCAATAGCGGCGGTAAGGCCCATCATGGAGGATTGGCTAGACAGGCGACACGGAAGCCTCTCGTACCGACTGACGCAGGTGATCTCCGTAAAGGGGAGCTTCGGGGAACACCTGCGTCGGATCAGGAAGGAGCCAACGCCTGAGTGCCATCATTGCGACGCGAGCGAGGATTCAGGGCTGTACACCCTGGCGGACTGCCCGGCGTGGGAGGCGCCGAGGCGTGACCTCGTGTCAGCCATCGGGGTGGGAGTCCTCTCGCTTGGCAGTATGATTGTGGCAATGGAGCGGAGCGCGAGCGCGTGGGCCGCCGGTACCTCCTTCTGCGAACATGTAATGCTCGCGAAGGAGATGGCGGAACGCGCCCGGGAGAGATTTATAACTCTCCCGGCCCGCCGAGCCCGCAACATGCTCGCCGCGCGTCGCAGGCGAGTCAGGCGCCGGAGGTCGCTTAACGACGTCCGTCCTCCATGAGCGCAGGCCTGGGGGTGGCAGGTGAGGCCGCCTGTCACCCCAGCAGAAGCAGGCCGGGACAGCGGGGCGACTAGCGCCCCTCCCCCGAACCGGGGCAAGACGGGGACACCGTGGTTCCCAAACCCGTGGGGGCCATCTCGAAACCGGAGATGGCCCAGGGTCAGTCGGGGTGCGAGGGATATGCTTTATGGGCAAACGTAGACCCCGGCGTCTTTAGACCCAAGACGGCGTGTGGTTTTAGTCGGTTCAAGCCCGACATAACCGCTGGCCGGCGAGGGGGTATCCGAAGGGATTTCCGCACGAAAAAAAAGGTACACAAAGAAAACTATCCTAAGTTTTCGACCTCGCTAGATTGTAGCGCTGGTAGGGTTGCCAGACCTTCGTCATCTTCTTAGTCAGGGTCCATGAACACGTCAGGATCGTAGGTTTCAAAGACCATCATATTGATGAATGATCAACATAATTCACAAAAATGCTGTTTTTTTACAATTTAAAAGCTTTGTCTAACTTTCGTCGGCTGGGCTGTGGGGGAACGGAATCGGAGCGGCCGGTACACCCTGGGCGGCGGTCAATGGCTTCCCCTTCACCCCTTCATAGGGTTGGCATTGATCGTCGGCCAATACCCAACGTGGCGGGAACACATCGCTCTCCGTACTCCTCTGCTTTCAGAGGAGACAGGATGAGCGATGCTGTTAGTGGTGAGATGGCCCAGGGTCAGCCGGGGTGCGAGGGATATGCTCTATGGGTAACCTTACACCCCGGCGTCTGAAGACCCGAGACGGCGTGCGGTTTTAGTCGGTGCAAGCCCGACATAACCGCCCCCGCTGGCCGGCGGGGGGGTATCCGAAGGGATTTCCGCACGATAAAAAAAAAAAAAAAAAAAAAAAAAAAAGGTATCTCCGTTAATTCGGATCAGGAAGGAGCCAACGCCTGAGTGTCATCACTGCGACGCGAGCGAGGACTCAGGGCTGCACACGCTGGCCCAGCGTGGGAGGCGCCGAGGCGTGACTTCGTGGTAGCCATCGGGGTGGGAGTCCTCTCGCTCGGCAGCATGATTGCGGCAATGGTGCGGAGCGCGCCCGGGAGAGGTGTAGAACTCTCCCGACCCGCCGAACCCGCAACATGCTCGCCGCGCGTCGCAGGCGACTCAGGCGCCGGAGGTCGCTTAACGACCTCCATGAGCGCAGGCCTGGGGGTGGCAGGTGAGGCCGCCTGTCACCCCAGCAGAAGCAGGCCGGGACGGTGGGGCGACTAGCGTCCCTCCCCCAAACCGGGGCAAGACGGGGACACCGTGGTTACCTAACCCGAGGAGGCCAGGGCCCAGGGTCAGTCGGGGTGCGAGGGATATGCTCTATGGGCAACCTTACACCCCGGCGTCTGAAGACCCGAGACGGCGTGCGGTTTTAGTCGGTTCAAGCCCGACATAACCGCCCCCGCTGGCCGGCGGGGGGGAATCCGAAGGGATTTCCGCACGAAAAAAAAAAAGGTATCTCCGTTAATATTGCGCCCGAAATCGGGTTCACCAACGTACTTTTAGAATGCTTTTGCAGTATGTGCTTAGTTTAAGAGATATAAATGAAAAACTACAAAAAGTACGAATTTTGTTGTTTTTGCCCCAAAGTCAGCAAAGCGAGGTCGAAAACTTAGAATAGTGTTCGTGGATCCCCAAACAATCCGTTAAAGTGAAATAAATTCGGAATACTTTCCGGGTAAAAAGTAGATACACAACTGGACTATTGTTTTTACTACAGCATCCTAAGAAAGTAGGCAAATAGCAGATTTTAGACTGTAACATTAATATAAAGACTGCTTTTTAGAGTAACTAAATTTAACGGTGTACGTTTATTTATAAGGGATACAGAAACGTAGGCGTAGACAAAATAAATCGTAACAAAATAAATTTAGGTATGAAGTTTATCGTAATGACCTCCCATGACCATGACGTGATTGCAATAAATTTAGTCTCGGAATCAAGAGTTCAATGATACTGTACTTATTGCTACAGAATTTTGTGCCACAGAGCGGTTCATTGTCATATTGTGTAATCTATGATCTTTATCATTTAGCCAGACAACCAATTAATTTTTTTGAGTCATTAATGTTCATTCGTGTTGTGAGTATTCATAAGTAAGCTATACTATAATTATCACTTTCCTTGAATTCTATTGACAGATTAAATATAAGTATCATAGACTCCATATATTGCCATTTGAATAAGATTTTATTTTCTTGGGACATTAAACACATCAATTCTGTGTTCTTAACCGACATCAAAAAAGATCAGATTGTCAACTGGTCTGGTCCTTTAATATCATCATCTAAGTTGTATTATTGACCATCATTATTGACCATGACCACATCATCACTTACGACCAGCTGAGATAGAGGTCAAACGTTCATTAAAATAAAATAAAAAAGATACCTATAAAGCTCCTTTAAAAAACAGTTAAGTAGTTGTTGGTATTCAGTATCAGTTGAAAATTTGATTTTAGTTGATCACTGAAATAAAATATTATTTTAGGTAAGTAGGTATGTCATGTATCGGATTTTCGAATTGATTACTTAAATTTTATTATATTTGCTGTCGTATTCTTGTAGATGAAGTTACATGCAATATCAGATCCTTAAAAATGTTGTGAAATGAAATCAATCACTAAATTTTACCAATATCATCATATAATAGTACAAACACTACATTGCAAGTTGAATTTGAATACTAATATGATTTTAAAGTAAGCAAAGGTAAGCATGGAATTGCAACGCTGATTTGGACCTTTGGTATTTTATCGTATCACAATATATATTCTAACATAAAACAAGCACTAGAATATAAGGGTTATTTGGAGAATGGTAAAATAGAAGTAGTAGTACCTAAATCATTCGATGAATTTAGACAATGATTAGATACAATAAGCATTTGATTGCAAGGCAACCAGCCAACATGTACAGGCTGAACCGAATCTTAAATGGGGGTGGCAGGTGAGGCCGCCTGTCACCCCAGCAGAAGCAGGCCGGGACGGTGGGGCGACTAGCGCCCCTCCCCAAACCGGGACAAGACGGGGACACCGTGGTTCCCAAACCCGAGGGGGCCATCTCGAAACCGGCGATGGCCCAGGGTCAGTCGGGGTGCGAGGGATATGCTCTATGGGCAACCTTACACCCCGGCGTCCGCAGACCCGAGACGGCGTGCGGTTTTAGTCGGTTCAAGCCCGACATAACCGCCCCCGCTGGCCGGCGGGGGGGGGGTATCCGAAGGGATTTCCGCACGAAAGGTGTAAGGTTGCCCATAGAGCATATCCCTCGCACCCCGACTGACCCTGGGCCATCTCCGGTTTCGAGATGGCCCCCTCGGGTTTGGGAACCACGGTGTCCCCGTCTTGCCCCGGTTTGGGGGAGGGGCGCTAGTCGCCCCACCGTCCCGGCCTGCTTCTGCTGGGGTGACAGGCGGCCTCACCTGCCACCCCCAGGCCTGCGCTCATGGAGGACGGAGGTCGTTGAGCGACCTCCGGCGCCTGAGTCGCCTGCGACGCGCGGCGAGCATGTTGCGGGCTCGGCGGGCCGGGAGAGTTCTGAACCTCTCCCGGGCGCGCTCCGCCATCTTCTTCGCGAGCATCACATGCTCGCAGAAGGAGGTGGCGGCGGCCCACGCGCTCGCGCTCCGCACCATTGCCGCAATCATGCTGCCGAGCGAGAGGACTCCCACCCCGATGGCTGCCACGAGGTCACGCCTCGGCGCCTCGCACGCCGGGCAGTCCGCCAGCGTGTGCGAACTGGAACTGGAAACGCAGCGATCATATACTCCCTAATTTCACATTTTCTGTTTGATTTTGAGGAGTTTCCTGCTTCATCTCTGGAGTTCTAGGTCCAATACTAATTTAATTTATGTGGGACCAACTTGAAGCTAACCGAACTATATGCAAAAAGAATTTTCAAAATCGGTTCATTAACGACGAAAATATCGATGAACAAGCTGGCCAAGACCTCTGTGCTCGTAATCCAGCCTGGTGCAACAATTCCCAATGGTCTGAGCGCTAACTTCAAGCCCAGAGGCAGCCCTAACTTTTGATTTTATTTCAATAGCGTTGATTGTTGGGTCACGGGCTGCCAGCAATCTAATATAGCGCTATTGGGCAGCAGTTAAAACAGTGGGGCGACCACTGCTGGGTCGGTCAGCTAAATTACCCATCTTGTGGTACCTCTGCAACATGGTCACGACACATGATTGGGATATAGCAACTCTGCGTGCTATTTCTCTCGTGGTGTGTCCTTCTTTCATCAAAGTTACTCTTCTTGCTCGTAAAACTCCTGATAATCCTCTTGGCATTTTTTCAATCACAACTTTCCGCGAAAAAGTGTTTTAAATCTGTTGAAATTGACTAAATCAGATTTCTGAATGATTGTAAACTAGGACCGAAGGCCTTTTTTATGGAAAAACAATTGAACAGTTTTATTGTGTTACATTATAATTATATGTTTTTAAATAAAGAATCTAAAAAGAAGAAATCGTAATTTAATCTACCGATACCGTAATGAACTAGGACGGTTGCCAGCTTGGCAATCAACCCAAACTTAAGCGTAGCGAGATTTGCCTATCCAACAATAGGTCAACGTGACCGGTCGACTTTTTCCATTGATTTGGTTTTTCGGTGATTATTCCTCGATGGTAAGACCGATCTGGACATTCGACCCCTTACGACACTCAGTAATGTCTACTTGATCACCGTGGCAAATTTGGTCGAGATAGGTCAAACGGTCTCGGAGGAGTATCATTTGTTTGAAATGCAACTTTGAAACCAAAGACGCTTCGCTCGCCTTCGGCTCGCTACGCTTTCGATTTTTCACAATGATCGCAAATTTTTTTTAATGTATGCAGAACCTCCTCCTTTTTAAAGTCGATTAAAAATAACAATCGATGATGTCAAAAAACACTCAGATGAATCACTTTCAGTGAATTTGACATAAAAACTAAAATTTATCGGTCATTCGTGGCCAGTACAAACGAATAGTGGAAAAATATCAGAGCCTGCGTCCTTCTCGTATAACATCTAATAGATTTTTTTATTAGGTATCAAAATGGAAAGTCCTCCGAACAGGTCATAGGAAAAAATGAAATATTTTCAATGCCTAGCTAGCTAGCTATATACTTGAAGTTGCCCGATTGCAAACTATACACAGGACATTGTTTTCGCCGAACGTCCGCTACACTTTTGGCAGATTCTGGAGCAGGCCTTATTTTTTTAAAGCGGAACCTAGGGTGGAAATCCAGCCATGTAGCGGAAGGTTACATCGAAGATTCTATTCAAAATAAGAATAAGCTAGCACCCGCATTGTAGAAAATATTACATTAAGACCTAAAGACAATTCGCCCATGCCATTGTCGCCTCATCCTTCTACAACAAAGGATTCTGTACCTTTTCTTGAGCATCAGTCAGATACTAAGATTACAAATAGGTACTCAAAATGTAAATGAATCGAAAACAATATCGATCCCAAATAACAGTGATACCTAATAACTTTTCAAAATTTCGCCTGTGTATCAAATATAAATATAATTTTGTAATCGGTTTTACTTATATTCACAAGTCTTTTTTTAAATTAAATATAGCCATTAATTACCTAATACCGACTTTTATTTTATTTTCTCCTAGAAAGGGGATGAAAACTCGAGAGCAAATTATTTTTACCTCGGGTGATGTAGAATCCCTACCTACTCTCGGGATTATATTCTAGATTCCTTCGCTTCAAAGTAGCGCCCTCGCCAAAAATAATATTTTGTTATCTTGTCATACAGTCTTGTGCCTTTAAATCACTCACTGTGCTCAGTAGTCTATGTTAGAATCAATTTAATTTAAGATTACTTCGATAGTTCGTAATTTAAAGCCGGCACTCGCAGCATAAAATAACTGCTCACTTGTTGAACAAATAACAATTTCCAAACTTAAGAATTTTATTAATGAAGACCCTTTGGGGCTGACTCGCTATTACGCGAGAACGTAGAACGAAACTGAGAAAATGTAGGTGCTTAACACACCCCTCCGATTATATGCAAGCGTGACTAGAAATAAACCTCAGACTTAGAATGAGTCCACCACCAATTTAAGTTCGACGAATATCAAATGAATTGCGTAATGCAAGAAATATTTCACATACCTACTGGTATAGGTATACAATAGCAATTTACAGCACTATGTGGCAGATACCGGATTTACATATCTTGGATGATTAAAATTAAACAGATGTAAAATTTAGCTAGGATTGATGTTTAATGACCCAATATTTCGTCAGACAACATAGTGGCGCCTCGCCTCTTCGGGTCTGATTGAGTATTACTATCATATATACTTTACATAGTCCAAACTTCAGTTTCCATTAGAACGGGGCCGTAATCGGCGCGTAATCGTGTGAAGGTATTATAACACCACGCTATTGAACGCAGCTACCGCAAGGTTCTTATAAGAAGTTATTCGTTGAAGTAACAAAGGATTGAAGGCTTGCTTAATTTCTCAGTCGCACGCACGACTCCAGCTTAATTGGAATGCAATTATATCATTACCTTAGCTGTATCATTGCCCAATTATCACATACTAAAACTTTAAGTGTCAAAGTCTATTAGTCTATTAACCTGTGTGTCTTCAAGCTGGCATTTAGGAAAAAAAGACTGCAATTGATTACTAAGCTTGAGCGAATCCTGAATCATATTTCTCAATGGAACTCCGTTGACCTAGTAAAGTTAATTACAGTTAAGTACAGCCAAGGAATCTGCCTTTCTTACTGTTAGGGAAACAAAGAAATACAATCTCAAAACACTCCGTATCGGTGTTCGCTTCAAACTGTTCAATACAAACTGCATCGAAAGCGTCATCAAAATTACGTCAGTTTTTCACAGAGAAAAACTTCACGCCGGAGCAGCGGTGCTAGCCCTGGAGGACTGGCTAGAGAGGCGACATGGGAGCCTCTCGTACGGGAAGTGGGGCTTTGGGGACCACCTGTGTCTGATCAGGAAGGACCCAATGTCTGAGGGACATCACTGTGATGCAACGAGGACTCAGGGCTGCACACGCTGGTGGAGTGCCTGGTGTGGGAGGCACCGAGGCGGACCCTCGTGACGGCCCTCGGAGTGCGAGTCCTCTCACTCGGCGGCGTCTTGCTCACAGCGATGGTGCGGAGCGAGTGCGCGTGGGCTGGCGCCGCCTCCTTCTGCGAGCAAGTAATGCTCGAGAAGGAGGCGGCGGAACGGGTCCGGGAGAGACTCAGGTCTCGCCCGGTCCGCAGAGCCCGCAGAGTCGGCGAGACGCCGAGGTGACTCAGACGTCGAAGGTCGCTGAACGACCTCCGTCCTCCATGAACGCAGGCCTAGGGGTGACAGGTGGAGTTGCCTGTCACCCTAGCAGAAGCAGGCCGGGGAGGTGCGCCCCGCCTCTTTCCGGGGACAAGACATGGACATCGTGGTTCCCAAACCCGAGGGGGCATGTCGAAACCGGAGATGGCCCTGAGTCAGTCGTGGTGCGAGGAAAATGCCTTATGGGGCCATCTAACGCCCGGCGTCTGAAGACCCGAGACGGCGTGCGGTTATAGTCGGTTCGAATCCGACATAACCACCCCCGCTGGCCGACGGGAGGAATAACAGGTGATATCCGCACGATAAAATAAATGAAAAAAATAAAAAGTTGTCATTGTTAGCCCAGTCGAATTAGCTCGAAAAAGCGGCAGAGCCTGTAAATAGCAATTTTGTTTCGGAATTCGTTGAAGGAGGTCACTGGCAGTCTAAATTTTGGTTTGCGTGGTACGAGGGTCAAACTGAAAGTTCTTAGAACTGGCCACTTATAAACAATATAATAAAAAAATAATTCTAAAATTTGAAAATAGAACTCTTTGCCAATATTACTGAGTATATATTTCATTCATTTATCATTTGTTTTACGATTTGGCAGCAAATTGAAAATTGTCTGTGTAACATGAATTTAACACGAGAAAATTTTCGTGCAATGATTTTTTATGACTTTCGATGTCATTTAAGTCAACAAGAAAGTTATGATAGACTACGATTGGCCTTTCACGATGAAGCCCCATCTCGTGCGACTGTTTACAACTGGTTTAATGAGTTTAAACGTGGTCGCACTAATCTCACTGATGATTTACGTGAGGGACGGCCTTCTACGGCGACGACTGAAAATAACATCTGTGTTGTGCGGCGTATGATAGAGACTGACAAAAGAGTGACCTATCAGCAGATTCGGACAAGCTTAGGCATCGGTATGAGTCAAGTGCACAAAATCCTCCACGAACATTTAGCGGTCAGGAAGCTTTGCGCCCGGTGGATACCTCATAATTTGACTGATGCTCAAAAACTCCATCGTGTGGATTGGTGCCGTAAAATGATTGAAAGATTTAACGGAGGTGACTCTAATGCTGTGTTCGACATACTAACAGGTGACGAAAGCTGGATTTACTGTTATGATCCTGAAACCAAAAGACAATCTGCTCAGTGGGTGTTTCCTTTCGAGGAGTTGCCAACTAAAGTGAAGAGAGATCGAAGTGCGGGAAAAAAAATGGTGGCCTCGTTCTTTGGAAGGATAGGTCATTTCGTAACAATTGTGTTAGAGGATCAAAAAACAGTTTCTGCAGAATGGTACACTACCAATTGTTTGCCACTTGTCTTGGAAAAAGTTCGAGAGAAACGACCTCGCAGTAGGATCCTCCTTCACCACGACAACGCCTCGTCGCACACCGCCAAGCGAACGATCGACTATTTGGCGACATCAAACGTTGAATTACTGGGTCACCCGCCGTATAGCCCCGACCTCGCGCCTTGTGATTTTTATTTATTTCCAAAAATTAAAGAAAAACTTAAAGGAAAGCGGTTTATGAATGCTGAAGAAGCGGTGGCTGCGTATCGCGATGCCATTGAAGAGACCCCTAAGGACGAGTGGGCAAAGTGCTTTTCCCAGTGGTTCCATCGCATGCAGCGGTGTATTGACGTGAATGGACAATATTTTGAAAAGATATAATAAAACTAATAACTGGCTAATGTAATCAGTTTTTGATTTTCTAAGAACTTTCAGTTTGACCCTCGTAATCGATTCGTTGCTGAGTTGCTTGATTTTAAGGGTCAATTTTTGTTTATTGAATAACTCGTTCATTTTCAATTTCACATGAAAAATGGTAATCAGAAAGTTGTTTAGAATGAAATTTCCTACAATATTGGTTCTTTTTTAATTTTTCCTAGGGTTGATATTTTCCGATTTATACTCCAAAAGAGGGGGTGAATTTTAGTTTAATTAACACGTTTATTTTCAATTTTACATGAAAACCTGTTTATACAAAGTTGTTTGAAATTAAATTGCCTACAATTTAAATTCTGTAAAATTTTTGACACCATCGATATTTTCGATTTATACCTGAGATGCGATGGGGGGTTTTTTTTTTTTTTTACGTGCGGAAATCCCTTCGGATACCCCCCCCCATGGCCAGCGGGGGTGGTTATGTCGTGTCTCGACTAAAACCGCAAGGTGTCCTCCCCAAGTGTCCGTTGCCGGGCACCCCGAGTAAGCCCTCGAAAGGATAACCCCAGGGTTGCCGGCGGACTTTGGCCGCCACCGCGGCCTCGCCTGGTGGGGTCGGGTTTTATCCCGCTTCGGTGAGTTGGCAGGCGTGTGTAGGGCACACACGACACGCCTCCGCCACGGCCTGCTTCTGTAAGGACGGCGAGTCGGCCAACTGCCGTCCTCAGGCTCCGATCATGGAGGTCGGTAGTCCCGGGCGTAGATGAGTCTGCGGCGTCCTCGCCGCAGACTGCGAAACTCGGGGGGCAGGTTCTCTCCCGCTCCCTCTCCGCCGTCTCTTTCGCGCGCATTACCTGCTCGCAGAAAGAGGCGGCGGCGTGCCACTTGCTCCCGTCGGAGACCACGGCCCTCACCATGGTCTCTAACGAGAGAACGTCCACGCCCAGGACCGCAACGAGATCCCGGCGTTGACTCGCCCACGCAGGGCACTCCACCAACGCGTGGAGCGCCGTGTCTTCGCCAGGATCCTCGCAGTGTCTCCCGGTGGATGCGCCATATATACTTACCGAAGCACCCGTGTCCGGTAAATATCTGGCACATCCGGTAGAGAAACACGGTGTTAAATAAAGTTGTTTGAATTTAAATTCTCTTCAAAACTTGGCCCTGACCATTGGCTAAATGTTCCATAGAGTTAAAATTTCAAAAGACTTTCAAAAGTATACTGAAAACAAAATAACAAGTTTTTTTTCATTATAATAGTTATATTGTTCTTAAATGATTATTTATACCCCTTTTATCTTTACCGTAAGCTAAGTAAGGTTCATTGGGACGCATCCCAATGAACCTTACAATCAATAAACGAAATAATACAATGAAAGGATTTTACCCCACCGCCCAACAGGTATAAACCGAAAAATAATAATCTTACCCAAAAATTTACAAGAACCAAAAAGTAGTAGGAAATTCAATTTAAACAACTTTGTTTAAAACAGTTTTCCAGGAAAGATTGAAAATAAACGAGTTGTTAATCAAACAAAAATTCACCTCTTTTGGAGAATAAATCGGAACATATCAATCCTAGGAAAAGTTGACGAGAACCAAAATTGTAGGAAACTTAATTCTAAACAACTTAGTGATTACTATTTTGCGTGGGAAATCGTAAGTAGAAGAGTTATTGAATAAACTAAAATTGACCGCTAAAATCAAGACGGCGGATGACGCAACGGCTCGATTGCCACGCAAAACAAAATTTAGACTGTTGTGCTCCCCTCCCAAGGGAATTCCGAAGGAAAATTTCTACTTGTAATTTTTTCCGACCAATCCTAATTCAACTGGCCCATATTCAGAATCTTGTTTCTTTACCACAAATAAGACTTAAAATTCTTAACTACAACTAGTGGCGTAGCTATCGGAGAGCTAGCTCGTGCCTTGCACCGTTTCCCCCCCGCTCTGGGGGCCCTATGACCCTTACCAGTGACCTGCAAACCTCATATTATTGAACTAGCGCACATTTTTTTACACAAAATTATTAATTGTTTATATTATTTCCAAATTTTTATATTATCGTGGGAGAATGTCATTCGCTGTGTCTCCAAATTGTATATAATTAAAAATTAAATAATTAGTCATTGCTCTTTCTTCAACGTTTTCTGATGTTGATAGCAAGTTGGACATTGAGAAATTGCATGATTCAAACATATATGTGACCATTAATTATTGGGCACACGAAACATCTTTGCTCGACACCTGGAGTCGACTTTTTTTGCTCGTGCACCTTCGAGGATGTTCATGTGACTCGCACTTCACTTCTGAAGATGACAAATGTTATTTCTTCTTGATTGGAAGTATGATGCAATTAATAGGAGGCCCAAATCTAGCAGGGCCAGTTTCCGAAATTGTGGAAGACGTGGAAACTGGTCCTCATCCGAAAGGAGTGGCGCCCGGCGGACTCGCCGTCCGCCTACCGGCCCATAGTGTTGCTCGACGAGGTGTGCAAGCTCTTTGAAAGAGTAATTGTGAAGCGCCTCGTCGAGCACCTCTCAAAAGTGGGGCCGGACCTGGCGGATGGCCAATATGGCTTCCGCCAGAGGCACTCCACTGTGGATGCCGGATGTGAGGGCTCTGGCGAAGGATGCAGTAGCAAGAGGTGAGGTAATGTTGGCGGTGTCCCTGGACATCGCCAACGCGTTCAACACCTTGCCCTGGAGTTGCATTAGGGAGGCGCTCGTGTATCACGAAGTGCCTTTCTACCTCCGCCGCATAGCCGGGGCGTATTTGACGGAGAGAGCCGTCATCTACCCAACCGTGACCGGTGTCGGTCGGCGTGAAATGTCGTGCGGTGTTCCACAGGGATCGGTCCTGGGGCCGCTCCTGTGGAACATCGGATACGACTGGGTGCTTCGCAGTGAGCTCGTAGGCAGTGCCGCCATCACGTGCTACGCGGACGACACGCTCGGCGACGGCGTGCGGGGCGACGTACCGCGAAGCGACCCTAAAGGCCACGACCGCGGTTGCCCAAGTCGTTGAGCGGATCCGGCGGCTGGGTCTCGAGGTGGCTCTGCATAAAACCGAGGCCCTGTTCTTTCATGGGCCTCGGAGCAGCCACCCGAGGGATCCAGTCTCATCGTGGGAAATAAAATAAAATAAAATGAAATATTTGGGGCTCGTGCTCGACGGCCAATGGGACTTAGGAGAGCACATCCGAAGTCTGGCCCCCAAATTGAAGGGCACAGCTCTCGCTCTGGCGCGGCTGTTGCCCAACATGAGGGGGCCCGATGACTCCTGCAGGAGACTCTACGCGGGGATCGTGCGGTCCATGGCCCTGTATGGGTGCCCAATATGGGCAGAGGCCCTGAAGGCCAAAAGTGTGCGGATGATGCGCGCCCCGCCTAACTGCGGCCATCAGGGTCATCCGCGGGTACCGCACGATCTCCTTCGAGGCAGCGAGTCTCCTTGCCGGAACTCCGCCATGGGACCTGGAGGCGAGAGCCTTTTCGCAACTGTACCAGTGGCGAAAGGAGGCGCGGAGCAGGAACGGATCCCCGAGTCTCGAGAAATCGAGGCCGTGCAGTCCCAGCTCCGTCAGGTCATCGTGGTGCAGTGGAAGGAACGACTTGGGCGACCAAGCGCAGGGCACGCCGCAATAGCGGCGGTAAGGCCCATCATGGAGGATAGGTTAGAGCCACACGGAAGCCTCTCGTACCGACTGACGCAGGTGATCTCCGTGAAGGGGTGCTTCGGGGACCACCTGCATCGGATCAGGAAGGAGCCAACGCCTGAGTGTCATCACTGTGAAGCGAGTGAGGACTCAGGGCTGCACACGCTGGCGGACTGCCCGGCGTGGGAGGCGCCGAGGCGTGACCTCATGTCAGCCATCGGGGTGGGAGTCCTCTCGCTCGGCAGCATGATTGAGCGCCTGGGCCGCCGCCACCTCCTTCTGGGAGCATGTAATACTCGCGAAGGAGATGGCGGAGCGCGCCCGGGTGAGATTTAGAACTCTCCCGGCCCGCCGAGCCCGCAACTTCCTCGCCGCGCGTCGCAGGCGACTCAGGCACCGGAGGTCGCTTAACGACCTCCGTCCTCCATGAGCGCAGGCATGGCGGTGGCAGGTAAGGACGCCTGTCACCCCAGCAGAAGCAGGCCGGGACGGTAGGGTGACACCGGAGATGGCCCAGGGCCAGTCGGGGTGCGAGGGATATGCTCTATGGGCAACCTTACACCCCGGAAAAACCTTTAACCTTAAAACCCGAGACGGCGTGCGGTTTTAGTTGGTTCAAGCCCGACATAACCGCTCCGGCTGGCCGGCGGGGGGATATCCGAAGGGATTTCCGCACGAAAAAATAA
Organism: Cybosia mesomella; assembly: GCA_946251805.1. Lineage (NCBI taxonomy): Eukaryota > Metazoa > Arthropoda > Insecta > Lepidoptera > Erebidae > Cybosia > Cybosia mesomella. The sequence continues at coordinate 18,595,307 of OX276393.1, read as the reverse complement.
AAAGAAAAGGAGGCTCAAATCTTTCCAAAAACTTCTTCAGCTAGTCATATTTCTTCATGTAAGCTTATGCAGCATCACACCTCAAATAATTCACAATAAAAATAAATCTTAGGCTCAGGGGCATAGAAAAAGTAGGGATGCTTTTCCTCTGTCCCGCACAAGTCTTGTAAATTTTGCCTGCCAGATTGCAATCCCGAAATGTACATTTAAGACCAATAACAGCCTTTAGTGATATCATAGGAATTTTCTTATAAGAAGGTTCATTGGAGCTATTCGAATTGTCTCTAGTTTTGAATATCCTTTAATTTGTATGAATCGTGATATCCATTGGCATAGATTTGTTTACGATTAGATTAAAACAGTCTCTCGCCATTGGGAAACTAAATATAAAAAAAAAAATATTACTATTTCTAAAGATTTATCGGAAAAAGATTACTATATTGAACAAAAATTGTCAAATAATTTAAAAACATCATAATTAATACTTACACAAAAAAGTAATTTCGATACCTGGTCAGGTCTGTGAGACCCTTTATACACCTCCCTCTTCGAAGGTAACGCACCCTGGGCTGATGTAACGGGCAGAGGGTGTCGAGAGACTCATAGTGGTCAGCTACTAATTACTGTTGCCTACGAAAGTAAAATTTGAATGAAATGCAGCTATTGAAATGTAATAGTGGGTCTGTGAGACCCTACCAGGCATGCCGAGGGTTCAATGGACTTTAATTCAAATTAAATATTCTAAAACCTCTTTTACAAACTTTTATTTAACTTGCACAGTGGCGAATTGTACTGTGAATGGGATATGCGTCTCTTCATCGCACCGTACACTAGAAGACGTAAAAAGTGATCAATTTTATTTATGTCTTTACTTAAAAGAGGCAGACCTTTTGTAACAGGGATAGTTGAATTTTAAGGTTGATTATAAGTTACAAGTTATTAGAAGTTAGTAGTTGGTTTATAAGGTTATAGCAAATCAAACATGAGACTAGTTTTACCTTTCATATATTAAATGTTATCAACTGTATGTAATCTCAAGGGTGAGTACGCATAGTTCAATTAAGATTGAAGTTAAGGAAGTGAAGTTAAGAGATGTGAAGACGTGAAAGACGTGGAGGACGGCCCGCGGCAGCCAGGAATCTGCACTTAGCTCTGCCTGTATCCGCCCGGCGTGTCGCGCTGGCTCCAACCGCTGCGTGACTCGCTCGGCGGACCTGAAAAGAGAAGGCAAAGCTTTCAGTATGTGAATACATAGTGCTAGTGCAGGCCGAGCATACCGAAGGCGTAAGAAAGGTGACAAGCTTCCCCAGGCACGTGATGCTTATGGTCATTATTGCAAAGCAGGCAGGTCACAGCCTTTGCAAGCAGCAGGAACAGATGAACAGAAACATAGATGACACTGAAGGATTGTTCACCATGCGGTCACTGACCGCGTGACCCGCACAAGTTATTGTCCTTTTGACAAGCGTGAAAAGGGAAAGCATGCCTTGCGTATAAGCTACACAATTAAAACAAATAGATACTGCTCACGTAAAAAGCAGCATCCCAATTAGAAAACTTTGCCACGACTACAGAGGTGTAGTGTGGCATGATAACATTCTATATAATTCCAATACATGGATAAATGTTGGCAAGCCTCGCTCACGTAAAAAACGAGGCGATGCCTGGAGTAGCTTACAATGTGCATTGTTACACTTTAAGAGGTCAAAGTAGGGAAATTTTGTATAACGTGCATCAATTCATGCAAAAGGAAGCCCAGCAATCAATAGTAGATTATTGCATCGAGCACAAAGTAATTTATTATTGCATCGAGTGCCTGATTTAGAGACCGAGCGCTAGCGAGGGCTCTAATCTAACAGGCACGAGGGCAATATAAATTACTTAAGGCGAGGTGCATAATCTGCTTTTCTTTCAACTATTACCTACAGGAATAGTCTATAAAAGAAACTCATATCAAACAGTTAAAATAGAAGTTTATTTATTGAAATTAAAAGTTATGCTCGAGCAATTATTAAACGTCAGGTTAAGAGTTTTGTTGGGCAAATTTATATTTGTTTGTTTAACTTGGGACTGAATAATATTGTCAGACGAGGTAGATGGGCCTGGCTGATTTGTTACAATGAAGTCGTTATCACGGGAAGTAGATGGGCGCGGCGATGTCGATTGATTTAAATTAATTGCTTCCGTAATACATGAAGTAATTTTACTTTTGTTTTCAACCGACTCTTCAATATAGCCCTCTGCTACTTGGTCGAAATTTCCAGCCGCCGCCGTGGCGCTTGAGTGTAGTTATATTTGCGCCGGAATCTGCGAGAAGCGTTGCTGAGGTTCGACGGAAGCAATGGCCTGTGTAGAGTTCTGGGTTCGGAAGCTTTAGAAATGTAGCAATGTCTTTAGGAAAATTTCCAAATTTGTTTCTGCCTATAACTTGTTTCGTACATTTACCATTTCTGTAATTCAAGAAGAACCGAGGCGTGCTTGTTTCTGTTGGACGAAGTAGTCGATATTTATCCACGACTTTCACGAACTCATCGCGAATTACGAACATTCGATCTTTTTTCGTTTTGGTGTTAACAAGTTTTATAAGCAACATGTTGTCGTGAGTTTCTATATCGTCAACCGTAATATTCAATAATTCAGAGGTTCTACAAGCACCACTAACACCAAAAATTAGAGCAACCTGGAAAGATAGATAATTTTGTTTGTATACACAATTAAACATTCAAATAAAAAATAATATAGTAAAATAAAAATATTTGTTTTTTTTTTTCGATATACATACCTTTGTAGCCAAATATATGTCATCAGGGGATTTATTTAAAAACATCTCTACGTTTTGAGCTGTAAAAACTTTAGATTTTTTGCTTTTGAACCCATCCGATGATCGTTTCAAAAACGCTGTGAGTTTTGAATATTCTTTGATATGCACATTGTGTTTTGTGCTAACAGTGAATTTTAGCATTGAGTATATGGACCATAACGAAGATGGCTTCATTTTTTTCGATAATTCACTAAAATAAGCCAAAAATACACTCTGAGAACGACTTTGCTTCATTTCTATCTTTCCAATCAATAAATTTCTCATAAGATTTTACGTATTGTACTCGAGATTTTAAGGGTAAAAGATTTTCTATAACACTGTCGGCTTCATTTCGAATGTTTTCGGAGTTAATGTGTCGCTAGATGATTCCATTTTAATTCGAAGCCGAAGCACTTAAAATCAGATAGTATCACACTTTATCGTTTCCAAAAATATTGTCAAGCAAAATTAACAAAGTTCCCGCCAAATCACTTTTTTAAATTTCTTTCATTTTTAATCAGAGTTAGCAGCAATAATTTTTTAAATTTGGAGCAAGTAGGATAGAAACGAATAATACGTACGTAAAAAAAAAGTATTGATATCGGCTGGCTGAAAAGAGCTAATCCATTGAGATTGGCACCTTTTGGTGCGATTAAAAAAAAAACTGTGCAATAATGAAAATTCATACATTTTTATTGCTCTAGAGCATTAAAGACTCGCTTTGTACTGAGTTTTTAGTGTGATTGTGATGAAATTAAAGCATACTTGGAAGAAAAAAATAAAACGGAACATTTTCAAACAGTGATGGAACGTACAGCACGTGCTACAGGAGTGTCAAGAAAAACAGTTTCTGCTATAATTAAGGAAATAGAGTCTTTCTCAACGGAGCCATCTACTAGTGCCGGACCTAATTTCAGAAACATAAAAAAAGGAAAACGTAAAGTAATTCATCGCGCAAAATTAGATGATTTCGACTATCAAGTTGTACGCTGTGAAGTATACGATTTTCATACAATCGAAAAACAAGTACCGACTGTGAAATCATAGTGTATTGAACCGAGACATAAATTTTACCTGTGGACGGGAGACATTGAGAAAAATATTAGGATTTAAATTTAAAAAAAAACTGAATCAAATAGACAAAGTTTAGCAGAAAAAGATGATGTACGATTACTAAGAATAAAATATTTACGAAAAATGAAGGAATATAGGAATGAAGGGAGGAATATAGTATACGGAGATGAAACGTATGTTCACACGACTCATACGAAAGAAATGACATGGACAGATAAAAGTGGAAAAGGACTAAAAAGCCCATTTCAAAAGGGCAAAGATTAATAATAGTTCACGCTGGTGGCTCAAATGACTTCGTCCCTGGCGCTTTGTTAATTTATAAATCGACTCAAATCACAGGAGATTATCATCATGAGATGAATACCGAGAATTATGAAAAGTGGATAAAAAAACAGCTAATTCCTAATCTTCCGCCACACTCCGTATTTGTAATCGATAATGCAGCATATCATAATACTCTTAGAGATAAACCTCCGAACTCCAATTCAAGAAAAGGTGAAATGCAACAGTGGCTCATCAATAAAAATATTGTATTTAATCATCGCGCGCTGAAACCCGAACTGAATGAAATTATATAAAGAAAAAAAATGACTTTGTGGAGTACTCAATCGACACCATACTGGAGGAACATGGTCAGAAAGTATTGAGGTTACCACCTTATCATCCCGATTTTAAGCCAATTGAGAACATTTGAGATCAAGTCAAGGGTTAAATAAGTAAGCACAACGTCAACATGAACGTCACTCAAATAATCCAGCAATAAAATGAATTTTTTTCTTCAATTGATATTGAAACCTGGCGTCGTATGGTTGATCATGCCGTTAAGTGCGAAGACGAGTTTCTCACGTTTGAGGAATTAATTGATGATCGAATGGACCAATTTATCATCAACACTGGTGATTCGTCATCATCCCATCATCTTCAGATGATGGTAATAATGATAGTGACGATACGAACGAGTAAATCCGCTTAATTAAAAAACAATTGCTGTTCTATTTGTAGTCTGCACCTCAAAAAAGCAACGGAAATGAGCACCATAATTTTTTTTATATTTTAAGATACCCATTTTATGAGTCTGCATTTTGTAAAAATTGTTGCATTAAAATATTGGTACTTTTTATTTGCTAGCAAGTGTACACCTATTGAGCGAGATAGCACTATTCTGTGGATTTATTGAATTATAATCTTAACGTAACGCAATAAAGTCTGTATTTCAACAGCGTTCGCAATCGTAATCAATCGGCTTTCACTTGCTCTCTTCTGCGTAGACGAATTTTGTCGATGCTACTTATAAACGTGGTACATCTGTACCTGAATTTTGAGGCAGTTATCCTCAACCAATTGTGATGAAATTTTGCATGCACGTTTAGTTTGGATGACAATACATTAATATTGGTACCAAATAGCTGGATTGATGATGTTGTAGGAAGGTGGCCATAGGAACTCCTAAATTAAATAAGATGAACCTATCGGCAGTTTGGGCTCATTTTTATTTCTTTAAAATGACTCTTTCCCATGTGCGTCCATCAGACTAGTACCTAGCTTAACCAATCCACCATACCAGTCCATGATAGTTCAATGCTTTTATTCAATATTTAAATGAAATTACTTTTGTTGTAAAAAATAATAGCCATAAAAATAAAATAAAGAAAATGTTTATTCATTATATTTATCAGTGAAAAGAATTTTGTTTGTAATTTTTCACTATACTTCCATATAAGGTTTATTACTAATGATGGTACTGTTCATTGGATCATTTTGTTAACCATAGCCTATGCATAACTGAATAATAATCATGGTCACTACAAAATTGTGTTGTTTATTTTAGGATATTACGGATTTACTAATTTCATAATGTCAACGCAGATTTTATTATTACCATATCCAAGGTGAAGGTTATTACCATATCCTGGTGCAAAGAGTACGAGCCAGCACTAACAGCATCCTAAGAATGATAGCAAGTAGGCTAGATTGCACATTTATATGAGTCACTGCGGCGCTATCTCCCATGGGATGCGCCGCCGGTGATTCAAAAATTATAATGTAGTGTACTAACATAGTTTTTAAGTCTTACTAACATTTTGAGTCAACGGTCACTTGAATAAAAACAATTTATTATTATTTTCCTTTATTAAATTTTAAAAATACATATAAATTATATTTTTAAATACATTCTATATATAAAAAAACGAATTATTATTATAAAATTATTTTGTTTATATAAAAATTGCTATATGCCAGGTGTATAATAAATATATATACAATAACGCTGAACTTATATGTAAGTACCTGCTTGTATTTCCATGTTTACTACGCACTACGCACAGATTTCGTCTGAAGCGAGTAGGTTCATGTCTTTAATATTACTTAAACTGGCTTCGATATTAAAACATGTTTTACAGCCGGCGGTAATCATTTTGGTATCTTAAGTATCAGTTGATGTTCATTATTATGGGTTTACGTTAATGATTCACAAAACAACGTTCGTACATTTGGGTATTCGTCCAGTCTGGTCTAGTTGCGCAGATGCGGGTATATTCATGCACATCGTCCTTACCAGGAATGCGAGGTCATCACGCCTTCATTCGAAGAACGCGTTCGGTCTTGGCGGTCCTCTTGTGAAACATAATTATTTTTGTTTTAGACTCATTCATTCCGTATTCTATGCATGTCATTATGATGTCAGTTGGCGGCCAGAACCTTGTTACAGGTTTGTCCTGTTCAGCCCAGCAGACTACCTCGCTTACGCTTAACTAGTAAACGTTTCTATATAATCGGTTCTTATGTTTTAAATACAAAGTAAGTACTGTCTTAGTTTTAAAATTAATTTGCAGAGGAGAAAAACTATATATATATATATATATATTTTGTTATGAAAACCAAGGTAAGCAACACATCACAGCTGACAGTTTTAAAATTAATACCTACAAGTCTGAATGTTTGTAACATCATCACGTAAAAATATCAAAAGTAAATTTATCATGCTCTAAGTACACCTACGCATGAGTAGGTATTAATTTCACCTAGATATCGAATTAAATCAATATTCAAACGAGCAATTGCAGCTAAATAATACATATTGATTTATTTCCTATCTATAACTTAGCTTTTCCTACAACACGGAAGTTGTATCGTATGGTATTGAATCTTGATTAGGTTCAGTTAAGAAGTTAATCTCTTTCCCTCTCTCCCTCTGGCCTCCCTCTTGCCCTCCCTTTATTTCCTCAATACCTCCCTTACATTACATTTTTGAATACCTATGGAACGCCTGACAGGACAGGACGGCACGAGACGTGACGATGACGCAAGTTCCATGAGTTTTCTTCACTTAAAGAAGCGCTCTTATGGAAAATGCTCAACGAACCTAAAGAAGTTTTCACTTCAAAAATAGCTGTGTTGCTGTGTGGCTGTGTGCCGGATTCTTTTGGAGTAGGTTTGGACGTTGTATATTACGACCCGCTCTCGGCCCAACCGGGCAAGTGACAGGAACAAGTTTTACGTTATTAAATTATATATATCATAGTGAGTAGCAAAGGAATCGCAACTTTATTATGGACGGTATTGTAACTGGTATAAATGCCACTTGCAACCAATTATCAGATAATTTCCTCAGAAAAGTAGTTTGTTTTTGTTATTTTCGTAGGCTTGGTAAAACCACCACAGCGTCAACACTATTCAATAAGTTAATAAACCTTATCCTTGATCTATATCTATACAAATAAACAAAATTGAAGTTACTGTTTGTGATATTAAAATAACAGATTTTTAATGATTGCACTTTAATGTATACACGATACTTATAACAAAAATACAATTTGATTTTTTTCTGTCTGTCTGTTTGAAAGAGGGATCTCTGGAACGGGTGGGCTGTTTTTAACAGGACTTTCACTGGCAGAGGGGTAATGTTACAAGGCGTAGCGTACTTTAATTTTAGAAATATAATTAGGGACCCGCTCAAAAAAATTAAAACCTACAAAATTGCTAATAAAATCTGGGTTCCGCGCAAAATAACTTCAATCCTCAAAATCGAAATCCAAGCGGACGAACACGCGAGCATACCTAGTATAAAATTATCTATACCTATTAATTAATGAATCATTCTCCCTGTGTAATTTTGGATGTAGGTCTCTCCCTATTTGGACCCTAACATTTGTCACCTGGTCTTCTGGTTTCATCATCAGTGTTTCAGTCAAAACGAAAAAAAAAATGTTCATGAATTGCCATCTGCTTATGTCCTTACACACTTCACGAGCTTCCTTTACTGTCATCCGTGATTCATGAAATTATTATTCAGGGGTTTCATTCCCCACCGCTACCTTGGTTACTACTTTAGTATCCCTACATTCAATTCATTTCGGTTACAAAATAGATCTATTCTTGATCAGTATTTCAAAAGCACACATACTAAAATTATATAATCAATAATCATAGTAAGTTACCAAATTGTCGGGCTTTAAAGGTTAAAAATTTAGGTAGATAGGTATACTACACATTTTCCTTTTAGTATCACACGTCATTAAATTCCGCTGTGTTGCTCAAGTCTAGATATAATAAGTATAAAATAACGTCCTGCCGACAAGGTGAAACAAATTCTTATACAAGTGAAAGTATTTTGATAATTATTTATTATAGTTATAGGGATTGTTACTAATCGAGTCATTTTATGGTTCTACGTCATACACACAAGATTTGTGTAGTGACGCAATGAAAGAGCTTTGTCATCCGATACTTACTACTCTTACCTGTTCTTCAGACAGAAATAACCCGTTCTCTATACGAAATGAGGTCGTTGATAGGGGTTTTGCATATTTGACTTTTTAGTTAATTAGAACATAATATGTATAGGTAAATGCTTTAATGTTTTAGTTTTTACCTTTAGATTTCTTATGTTCACCCCTTTTAAATAAAATATTTCATTATAGTATAAAATTGTAATATATCTGCCTTTTAAGTAAATACTTTTAATTAATAGGGCTCTGTGCCAAGTTTGGCACAGAGCCCTATTTAACAGAGAACCCTCTTAAGAATTATGGAACCACCTCGATGTTGATGTATGACCGTCTGTATGTGACAGACATTTCATTTCCATCGTCATTTCTATTCTATGACTAGGTTGCTAGCGAAACAATCCTTTGATTCGCTAAAATATCGCGCAAACTTATCAATACGTTTTAACAGAATGATTATTATGACTAAATCGCTGACTCGTCCCGACTTCGCACGAGAAAATACTGTAAAAATAAACCTTTAACTTAAGTGCAGCGCCGCGCCGCCGACCGAAACCATCACTAAGAATGCCTGTAAACTTGGCGCAAATCAAAAGAAGTTCGCAATCGAATAAACGGCAACAGCAAAATAATATATTTAACTGTTTATATCCTATGAAACAGCTGGATTACTTAAATAAATTATCATGTAATCGAACTATAACCATACACGTCATTTACAGCTGTGCCGTCTGCTAAGAAGACTACAGCTTGCGTATGTATATAGGTGATTTATTAAAAATATTCTGCTTCTAAAAAGGTTCTTCGACTCTCGAGCACTTAACCCTAAAATATAATTATTTAATGTTATGACTTACATCCGTTTACGCAAACAACCAATTAATAGCCAATTTTGAAATAACAGTAGGTACGGTTACATTGGGGTGTGTGTTGGGTAACCTCCTCGAGTGTCGCTCCGATTCCGATCCCGCTGCAGTCCGGGGGGAACGGAATCGGAGCGGCCGGTACACCCTGGGCGGCGGTCAATGGCTTCCCCTTCACCCCTTCATAGGGTTGGCATTGATCGTCGGCCAATACCCAACGTGGCGGGAACACATCGCTCTCCGTACTCCTCTGCTTTCAGAGGAGACAGGATGAGCGATGCTGTTAGTGGTGAGATGGCCCAGGGTCAGCCGGGGTGCGAGGGATATGCTCTATGGGTAACCTTACACCCCGGCGTCTGAAGACCCGAGACGGCGTGCGGTTTTAGTCGGTGCAAGCCCGACATAACCGCCCCTGCTGGCCGGCGGGGGGGTATCCGAAGGGATTTCCGCACGATAAAAAAAAAAAAGGTACGGTTACATTAATAAGTTCAAATATTTTACATCCTGTGTAATATTTTTTCTCAACAGATTTGTATTCAGTATATACACATTTTTTTAATAAATAAAAAGCATATACATGGCCCTACCAACACCTTTGGGGCCACAGCCAACCTCTGCTGCAATTTGGTGCACCTGCTAAATAACGGACGAGGCTCTGGCGCAGGCTTTCCTCTCGACATACCAATCAACATAACATAACTTCACGCCTGTATCCCCGAAGGGGTAGGCAGAGGTGTATTACAAATATAAATATTCATTAATTATATTATAGGACATTCTACACAGCGCTATCTAGATCCAAGGTAAGCATAGTCTACATAGCTTGTGTCATAAAACAAGCTAAATAGGCTGTTTCTAGAACCCTAGTTCTAGAATGCGAATATACATAGTTAAATACATTCGCCGTACGCACCGCTGTCCACAGACAGTACCAGCGGTCGCCCTTCCTCGAAATGTGCTAGCACTTTATCTTCTAATAACTCTTATTTGGCATCCTCAATAACCAAAAAGCGACTTAAATGTGAAAAATAAATAAATTATAGATTTAATCTATACCTAGTGTTAGGGAAACGCCTTCCGAAAACGAAGGCAAGCGATAGTCTATATGCCTTTTTTTTTTTTTTTTTATCGTGCGGAAATCCCTTCGGATACCCCCCCGCCGGCCAGCGGGGGCGGTTATGTCGGGCTTGCACCGACTAAAACCGCACGCCGTCTCGGGTCTTCAGACGCCGGGGTGTAAGGTTACCCATAGAGCATATCCCTCGCACCCCGGCTGACCCTGGGCCATCTCACCACTAACAGCATCGCTCATCCTGTCTCTGAAAGCAGAGGAGTACGGAGAGCGATGTATTCCCGCCACGTTGGGTATTGGCCGACGATCAATGCCAACCCTATGAAGGGGTGAAGGGTAAGCCATTGACCGCCGCCCAGGGTGTACCGGCCGCTCCGATTCCGTTCCCCCCGGACTGCAGCGGGATCGGAATCGGAGCGACACTCGAGGAGGTTACCCAACACACACCCGATAGTCTATATACCTATAATAAAATCGTAACGAGTACAATCAGCCGCTGTGTATGGCTTTTGTGGACTACGAGAAAGCCTTCGACTCCATCGAGACCAGGGCAGTTCTGGATGCTCTGCAACGGTGTCGTGTTGCTTGGTGGTACATCGAAGTGCTGAGATGCCTATATGAGACCGCCTCTATGTCCGTCCAGCTCCAAGACCAGAAGACGAACCCCATAAGCCTACAGCGTGGAGTGAGACAGGGGGATGTTATATCCCCCAAACTATTCACCAACGCGCTGGAGGACGTCTTTAAGACTCTGGATTGGACTGGGCGGGGTATAAACATAAACGGCGAGTACATCTCTCATCTTCGGTTCGCCGACGACATCGTCATAGTTGCGGAGTCGCTGGAGCAGCTGGGCGAGATGCTGCACAGCCTAAATGGAGCCTCTCAACACGTCGGTCTTGGTGTGAACTTTGACAAAACCAAGGTTATGTTCAACGAACATATCACACTGAGACCGATTGCCGTCGAAGGGTCGACACTCGAAGTTGTTCAACAGTATGTCTACCTTGGGCAGGTTATCCAGCTCGGTAGAAACAACTTCAAGAAAGAAGTCACCAAAAGGATCCAATTAGGTTGGGCAGCATTTGGCAAACTACGTCGAGTTTTCTCCTCCCCTTTACCGCAATGCCTAAAAACAAAGGTGTTCGACCAGTGCGTCCTACCTGTCATGACTTACGGTGCCGAAACGTGGACACTGACAGTGAGGCTAGTCCACGACTTGAAAGTCGCGCAGCGGGCTATGGAGCGAGCTATGCTTGGGGTTTCTTTGAAGGATAAAATTCGAAATGAGGCCATCCGACAAAGAACTAAAGTCACCGACATAGCTCGCAGAATAAGCAAGCTAAAGTGGCAATGGGCTGGCCACATATGCCGAAGGACCGATGGCCGATGGAGCAAACGAGTCCTAGAGTGGAGACCACGAATCGGTAAACGGAAGGTAGGACGTCCCCCAGCAAGATGGACGGACGACCTGAAAAAGGTAGTTGGGATAGACTAGATGCGCAAGGCGGAGGATCGGGTGCTATGGCGTACAATGGGAGAGGCCTATGTCCAGCAGTGGACTGCAATTGGCTGATTGATTGATTGATTTGAAAATAGTAACGAGGTGAAAACTGGACATTGAATATTTTTCCAAAACAACAATTGATCTGTTTTCTGATGTGGGATTTGTTTGTCGGTTTGTCTGTTTGTCTGCTTTTATTATGGATGTTTGAGCATCATTTGAAAACTGCTGAAAAGATTTGGCTGAAACTTATATCATCAGTTGCGCGTGATGATATATCGAGGGTTGGGTGTTAAAAGCCGATAAGTAAAAAAAAAACGAAAGTAGTTTTAATAGCCCAGTAGAATCAGAATTTTTTGCTCTTCCTGGTGATGTTTCCAGATAACCCTATTTTAGAGTGTAACAGTGATACACTAACCAAATAACCCAGTAAGAGCATTTCTAAATAATAATTTTAGTTGAAAACACTCTAAAGCTAGTTATAGGTACTTAAACATTTCATATTTTGTTTTGCAAGAGAACCAAATAAAATGTATTTATTGGTATTGAAAACTTAAAGATAACCACGTTAATCACACTAATACAAAAGATAAAAGCACATAATTTTGTGTAACGGATTTTAACACGAGAAGTAATTTAATAAAAACATTAAAAACTAAAATTAAAAACAGTAAAATTGAATTAACGGGTTTTAGCTCTAGATGATTTATCATGATTACACGTAATAAGAAGATATAAAATCCAATAAATCGTAAAAAAATAATGTTTGTCTACTTAATGGGTATTTAGACTATTTTAATTCAACGTTCCTCCGGGGAAGAACCCGATAAGTATGTTTGACCTCTAGGTGTAAGTTCACGAAAGAAACATGTTGTGTCTTGTACAGTAACTATTTATTAATCTGTGCTTGTACCGCACGCGCAGTCAGTTTTGTGAAATGGTGGCGTGCGCTGCTTTTTATGTTTTTCGATGAGCAATCGATCAAGAAAATTAGTGAGTCTAGCTTGCAATGGATATCGAAAACAAGGTAATTCATTTTTTATTTCCTGTGAAAACCTATGTAAGTACTATGGATTTACAAGCTGTTCTACAGATACCTTGTGGAGGTGACATAAGAAAATTAGTCCTGTACAATCTTACCATATTCGAAGCACGTCTTCCAAATAATGCTTACTGCCTATGCTGGCGTGAAATAAATGGAAAAAAGGCAGTTGCGAGATAGGAACTTGTCTCTTCCACTATTTATCTAAAGAGATACCTAAAAACGTGACAGAGGCGAGCATTTTTCAGATACATGCAGTGGCCAAAACAGGAATCAACACATTTCAGCTCTTTTACTCTGGGCTGTGCAGAAAATAGAACCTTCAGATAATAGAACAAAAATTCTTGGAAAGTGGGCAAACCAACATGGAGGTTGACTCTATGCATGCCGCCATTGCAAATGCCTCCAAGAACTTATCAATCAACAGTATATCAGATTGGAAGAATGTTTTTAAGTCTGCCAGAAAGAAGAGAACAAAAATAGTTAAGACTGATGAAAGCAAAAAAAATTGTGGTAGATAGCTACAAAGTGAAAGAATTCAAATATAACGAGATGTTAGACCTAAAAAAATCTAAATGCTCTAATAATCAAAATAAAACTAAAGATAATATAAAAGAAACTGTGAACTGGTTAAAAATATAAAAAATACGTTAATTGAAAGGGGATTTAAAAATATACTTCAACTACGATCAGAGTGAGGAATATAGACACAGAAATTTTAAGTACCACTCAAAACACACCGAAAACGAGGGCAAAGCGATTTTCAACCAACATGTAACTACCAGAACGGCTGGAGCCTGGCATCATTAAACTGGCATACTGCCATTGCGGCGCCAAACAGAATTGAGGTCGTATCACTGAGGCTGCTGCTGTTCTCCAGATACGGAAGCAGCATCGAGTTAACAGCCTCAACGACAGCCCGATTTTGGTGGCTCAGAGCAATTCTGGGGATCCGAAACCTCCTTTCGAGAGGTGTTTCACGCACCTCCAGAATCGCCTCCTCTAGAATCCTCCCAATTGGCTCTTTGTCCTGGGAAATTGTTCCCTCCCCCCCTCCGTCAACAGCTAAAGGTAGAGATGCGGTGTCCATCACAGCATCGACACTTAGGTTCTGTACTGATGCGATAGACACTCATCCTTGAGCTGGTGCAAATGTACGGGCTGGAACAGCGTCACGTCGCAGTTATTTGAATTCGTCTGCACTAAAAGTGTTAGAGCGCAGCAGAAATCGAACTCGATCGGCCAGGTTTTAATCCGTGATGTGAGTCAATGTCGACTCCAGAGCTTGGAAGTTACGAACCAGTCTTGCTCGCCGCCCAACGCCAGCAGTTTCTACTCAAATCACCCCAAAGTGGGCGCGCATGATATTGGCATTTTGTAATCGTGTCCATTTCATGCGCCGCCCTCCACCGGGTGCGGGTGCCTGTTGCTGAGCTCTTGAGACTCTGCAGTTACCAAGTCTCCCGGTGGCGATGATGGTGGGGGTTCGACCCGGCAAGGTGCCAGGCCAGGTCTTGGTCTCGATTCTTTGAAATTGTGACTCATCTTTGGGCCTTGGAAAGTGGAGTGCAAACGGTCACTGCAGACAGAGCCCCGTACCTGCAGAAGGCTATTTTACCCCGGAGAGACGCCTGGACCTCCGAGAAGACCGTTAGCGACCCAGTCATTTTAGCACCCTGCGCATGCAGCCGCTCGGCACGGTGCCTTCCACCTTCGGCTAGTGCGGGTTACTTGCGCGGGTAAAACAACTATCTCATATTAGTTGTTCTACCCGTGGGCGATGGGTTCACCACATACCTACGCCACTTTAAAAAAATATATTATTTTTATTTTGGGGTAAAACCCAACAAGTCAGCCCCCCAATTTACTAATTACAATTTTATTCAAAAGTTTATTATTAAACATAGACTAAAATCATAAAATATATTGTCATAGATATATAATTTTACTAAGTTACTAAGTAATTTGCATTAATTTAATATATTAACCTATTTTTTATTGCCAGCAAACTTTAACATTGATTATCTCGAAAGTTAATGTTTCACATTTAACGGGTTTGAACACTCAACCCTCGATATAATCATCACGCTATTATAGGTATGATAGGAGCAGTAGAGCAAAATAAGTTAACTATTATTGATGACAACTTTATTATTACAAGGTAGATCTATAGGTTTTTTTTTTATTTGGGCAGAACTCAGACATGATCAAAATCCGGGCAAAAACTCATCACGAACGAATTATCAATGTAATACGAGTGTACTAACCTCATCCGGCCCGTTAAATAAAATAACTTAATACTTACGTGTTAGTATCGAGACTGAAGAAATAATCTATTCCCACGCGTACGAAGTGGTACGCAACAGCTAGTACTGAAATAAATACAAGTTGAGTGTTTTTTTTTTTCGTACGGCTTAAACATTTTTTTTTTGCTAATTTTCTTTTTTTAATTTTTATTATTTATATTATATCCTATAAGGGTTCCGTTTTTTCCTTTTGAGGTACGGAACCCTAAAAATTATATTAGAAACCGTAATATCATTTTTGAAGACCTGTCCATGCCCCACACGTATGGGTGTGATGAAAAAAAAAATTGAGTTTCAGTTCTAAGTATAGGGAACCCCCAAAATTTATTGTATTTTTTTTTCTATTTTTGTGTGAAAATCTTAATGCTGTTCACAGAATACATCTAAGTTTCAACAGCATAGTTCTTAAACACACATCAACACCGTCTAGGGATATTTTGTATAAAGTTCTTAAACTCAAAAAATACTGGCCAGTTTTAAATTATTTTGAAGAAAGCTTATTTTTTAAACCTTTTTGAACGATTCTAAATTTGAATTTGAAAAAATAAATTAAAAACAAAAGATTTACGCGGCATAATTGGTAGCGAAGTCCGAAGGTTTCATTCTAGGCTATTTTTTTGTGACAAATTTAGTTATCGGTTAATTTCGAATTATTGTTATTGTGTGCATCATGCAGCGGCGCCATTTAACAAGGGAGGAAATGTTAAGGGCAGTAGGCATGCTCCAAGCTGGGGCTACTCAACGGAGTATTGCTGAGGAGATTGGAACAAGACAAAACATGATATCAAGGTTATGGTCACGTTATCGTGCTACTGGTGAAGTGGCTGAAAGACACCCAGGCGGGAAGCGCATAACCACTCAACGACAAGACCGATTTTTGCAAGTTGCCGCGAGAAGACAACCAAATGTTACGGCCATGCAGTTGGTTCAGAGGCTCCGGTCAGAGCACCAGTTGCTTGTGAGTGACCAAACTGAGGAAAAGGCTGCATGAAGCTAACCTTCATGATCGCAGACCGTTTCGTACTCCAGCACTACGCCGAGGAAATCGTGGACGACGACTAGAGTGGGCTCGTGAACATTTGCTCTGGGAAGATAACCAGTGGTCTGTAGTGCTGTTTACCGATGAATCCCGGTTCGGTTTCCATCCCGATACACGTAGAGTACGTGTTTGGCGAGTTCCTGGTCGTGAGAGCCGTCTGCAACATCCTCAGGAAGTCCATCCATACCACGGCGGGACAATTATGGTTTGGGGGGGAATTCGTGTTAGTGGAAGAACAGACCTCGTTTGGATCAGAAACACCATGACGGCTGAAAAATACCGTAACGAGGTGCTAGTACCAATAGTCTACCCCCATCGACTACAAATGGGCTAAGAATTCACGCTCATGCACGCTAACACCCGTCCACACACAGCGAGAGTGGTGACGAGCTGGTTGCAGGAGCATGACGTATCGGTCGTAGGGTGGCCCGCACAATCGCCTGATCTAAACCCCATAGACCACGCGTGGGACATGCTCCAAAGAAGGGCTTTGAGGAATTTCCCTGCAAACATTGCGACGGAAGAGCAACTTTTTTTGCATCTTAGCCGGACCTGGGACAATATACCGCAGCAAGACTTGGATAACTTAATCCAAAGCATGAAAAAACTTGCAGGTTGCATTTTTAACTTAAAACTATTTTTATTTCTCCGTAATTATTTAAACTTTAAATATAAACATTCCAAATACATAATTCTTGATGCGTGAATCGGAACAGGTTGCGTTAGAGATTGACATAGTAAAATCGTTATAATCGATAAATTGTCGAATAAATTATCATAAATCGTTAGTTGTATTTTTAACTAAAATACGATTATAAAATATAATTATGTAATAATAAACTTTAAACAAAGCATTTTTGTCTTTGTGGAGCTTTATTATAATATAGCAACACTGCTTAAGCATGAGCTGGCAGCCATCTTGTTATATCAACTCAGTACGAGTGCGTCTGCCTTGTATGCGGTCTGTTTTCTTTGTTTTGAGCTTGCGTGGTGTTTTTGTTATTGACTATCGTTGTGCTTTGTTGTTTTCGTTACCGTTTTTTGTTATTGACTTTTGTTTTGTTGTTTTTTTTTGGCAAAATGCCAAAAAGAACGAAAAAGACTGTGCTTGGTAGTCAAGCCCGTGAATTTGTAGTTCGATTGCGGGATTACTTTGAGCGGGAACGTGAGAATGGCGGAACGCTATTGCCTGTGTCCAACGTTTTGGATCGAGTGGCAGATGCGTTAGACATTGGGCGGAACACGGTTTCTCGAATCACTCGAGAAAAATATGGTGCTCACGATACAGAAGAAAATAAGTGGTCCACCCCTAATAAAAAGCGAACCAAAAAGGCATCTGTAACAGATGTAGACAGTTTTGCGACCGATGCTATACGGAGCCACATTTATAACTATTACCAGAATAAAGAATTACCGACGCTTCTAAAGCTGGTCAAGTCTTTAAAAGATGCTGATTTGTTTACTGGAAGTCCTACATCCTTGTGGCGCGTATTGAAGGACATTGGACATTCACTCCGTGCAATTGAACAAACCGCCGACTTCTTCCAATAAGAAGAGCGAGTTGATCGAGTGGCTCCAAGCCAATAATGTGGAAGCCGATGAGACGAAATTAAAGGTGGAGCTAGTGAAGCTCGTAAAAATGCACAAGCCCCAAACGACATACAAATTAGATATGATGGCAAACGAATATGGTCACGAAGTCCTGAGGCTTCCACCGTACCACTGTCAGTACAATGCCATTGAATTAATTTGGGCCCAAATCAAAGGTAACTTGTTTAACCATAGTCTATTTACATACTGACAAAAATATGATTATGTTTATTACTTGAATTCTATGACTCAATTTGTTTTTTATCTTGTTTCTGCTGCTCGAAAAAATACAGCTCCGCCTTTTACAGCCACAAAAATGATGGGGTTATTGAAAGAGGGATGCAAAAATGTCACTGGCGATGACTGGAAGAAAGTAGTGGAGAAAACCAAAAATCTAATCTTACATGACTGGGAGCGAGACATTAGAATAGACTGCATAATTGATTCCCAAATAATTATTCACGTCGACGAGTCAGATGACGATGATGATGATGATGATGATGATGATGAAGATGATGAACATGTTTGATTTTTAATAAATAATTAAACAGGTTATCAATTTTGTTTTACTTTTTTTCTCCAAAATTATTAGTTAATAGAATCGATTTCTTCTTCATTAATAAATGATCTCGATAAGATATATAATCGACATTATTTCATGCGATTTTATCTTGACTACATCTCTAGTAACTTCAAATCCCAAACGTCACCGTACCCATGCTACGTGAAAAATATTGTAGTTACGGAAAAAAATGGCTGTGACGCCACATAAACGAGATTACATTACATAACAGAAACATCCTATCTACGGATAGGTCTTCAAAAATGATATTGGGGTTTCTAATATCATTTTTTTCTAAAGTTAAGACACTTCCATGTATGTATTCTACGGACGGACAGACAGACAGACATGACGAATTTATAAGGGTTCCATTTTTTGCCATTTGGCTACGAAACCCTAAAAAGCACGAGTTTCATGATTTTTGTTCACTCATAAAGTACCTATATAGAAAGTGCTCATCGCGCCTAAAGAAGTTTACACTTCAAAAATATATAAAAAATAAACAGATCGAATAAATACTATAAAATAAATATATCGCATCAAAATCCGTTGCGTAGTTTTAAAGATCAAAGCATACATAGGGACACACAGACGTGAAAAGCGACTTTGTTTTATACTATGTAGTGATATGGATTATAAGCCTTGTTCCCTTTATCTAAAGTGATATTATATCTTCTATGTAAATACCAGTTACTTCATTATGTGTTGATACTACAAGACCACCTTGAGCTTCGTTGTTTTTCTGTATGTTGCTGTGGCAACTTTGCTAAGCCAAAAATACCTAAAGTCGTCGAATATCCGCGGCTTAATGTATCATGCCTAAGTTTACAGTGGGTTTAAATCCCACTAAAGCGGCGATAGACCAGTGGCGTACGTAACGGACTTCTGAGACGAGGTCTCGAGTTCGATCCCCAGTCGCCCCGGGCACACACCTCTAACTTTTCGCAGTTATGTGTGCATTAATAAATGTTAATTGTCGCTCGCTTTATAATATGCCCGGTAGATGGCAATAGGCTCACCCCCTATTACATTGGGACCTTAACATAACTGGCGAATCGTGGGTGTGTAAAACACCTCTGCCTACCCCTTCGGGGATACAGGTGTGAAGTTATGTATGTATGTATTAAATCCCAAACAAAAAGAAGTCTTCTTGTAATTTTCCTCAGCGATCTTGGGCTGTGTAGCTCAATCAGTTACATCATGTAGGTTTATATGTATTATTATATATTTCTAGTATATTTTTGTCTGCAGCTCCGCGTACCACTACGGCAAGCCCTTCGGCCACGTGATATAACGGTCAATATCGGCAAACGCAACCTCAAAGTGGGTATCAAAGGCCAACCTCTTATCATCGACGGCGAGCTAGATGCCGACGTCAAGGTAGAAGACTCCACATGGGTACTCCAGGATGGACGAAATCTACTTATTAATTTAGAAAAGGTCTGTAGTAGGTGATATTTCACAACTATATTCTATTTATCTTCATAATATATAGGATACATACCTACGTGAGATCAACTCTATTCGTTAGGTCAATGATCAGTATGTCAACACCACTACCTACGTCAAAAGTATAAAAGATCAACAGTTTACTACTTCAATAAGTAAGTACGAGTTCAACAGTTCATTACATCAACAGATTGTTTCTTCAAAAATTCACTACATCAATAAATAGTGCATGAGATAAACATTATTTGTTCAACCACTTAAAATTCGTGGTAGCGTAAATATAAACACTTCACATATATAGATTTTATTCGGAAAAGTGAACATTTTTTTATATTATTTTTTTATATTTAGGACACGTCAATTTGACTTCACCTCGCCTGATGGTAAGCTGAAGGTAACGTCTCAGGAAAGAGGGTCACCAGTACATACACGTACCATGTTAACAATGGTGGCACTCAGCTTGATGTCTCATCAGAAGAGGATTGTCGCAGCACCGCGTGACACCCACCGGTCCCACTAGTGCTGCGAGCACAATCCCCCTGCCCGGCTATGGGCTACATCCAGGAAGGGACTTGAACCCGTGACCAGTCCCTTACAGGGGAATACTCTGACCAACTGAGCTACCTGAACACTTCTTAGATATTTGAAATTCGCCGATAAAATATGCGTCTCGGGGCGCTTTTACCGAACTAAATCTATTGGAAAAGTTAGCCTACCAATAAATTGCTTTAAAATTGCATTGAACTTCACATATACCTACATACATATGTTCGTAGTTATGGATACATAATATAAGGTGTCACAAAATTAGGTCTCTGAATTTGGTGAGATGACTTGGTATCGACAAAATATGTATTTGAAACAAAAAAAAATATCAATCTTAAGGCTTTCACGGCCGGCGTTGCATGTAGAATATACTGCTTCCGGGCAAACGGCCCCCCGGCCGTGGTCCATCGGAAACTTGAATTCCAGACGTTTCGTCGATCGCTGCGGTCGACATCTTCAGTGGTACAGCTCGGGACGCCGTCGAGTGCGGAGAACCTTCCTCGGCGGTGAACTCGCTGCCACTGATGTAGCGGCCCGAGTTACTGGCGTATTTATAGGCGCAGCTGTGCAACCGATGCGCTCGATCCTGATTGGTCGAGGCTAAGCAAGGGGGTGTGTCCTCCCGATACCGGGGATGGTGGTGGCTTCGTCATGTTTGAATTGTGATGACACGCGGCTCTCAGTGCTGGGTACCAATCTTTTTGGAGATGAAAACCTTCGTTTTTTCTATTAAAATTGTTGGGATGCTTGAATATTTCGATGGCTTCTCGACATAGCCGTGGGAAGAAATGTGAAGTGGTAGCTAGAACCTTCGTGTTCTGAAATTTGATGGTATGATTACCATGGGCGTGTTCTGCAACCGCTGACTTGTCGAAATGGCTGAGGCGGCAATTTCTTTCATGTTCCGAAAGGTGGGTCTTGACGCTTTGAGTAGTGCCCACGTATACCGAGCCACACGAGCAAGGGATTCGGTAAACTCCAGCTGAAGATAGTGGGTCACGAGGGTCCTAGACTGAACGGTGAAGATTACGTAACTGCGTCGTGGGCTTGAAAATAGGGTTAATGTTGTAAGCTTCTAGCAGTCTCCCGATACGATCCGTTGTACCATGAATGTATGGCAAAAAGGCCGCATCAGTCAATCAGTCGCAGCGAGTTCGCCGCCGAGGAAGGTTCTCCGCACTCGACGGCGTCCCGAGCTGTACCACTGAAGATGCCGACAGCAGCGATCGACGAAACGTCTGGGCCTGTAGACAAAGTGACATTCTACTAGTTGAATAGCTACGAAGCGAACCTTCAAAAGTCCGAAATGTATGGGAGTGACATTTGTTACACGTGACATGTCGACAAATACGAGGGTCAAACTGAAAGTTCTTAGAAAATCAAAAACTGATTACATTAGCCAGTTATTAGTTTTATTATATCTTTTCAAAATATTGTCCATTCACGTCAATACAACGCTGCATGCGATGGAACCACTGGGAAAAGCACTTTGCCCACTCGTCCTTAGGGGTCTCTTCAATGGCATCGCGATACGCAGCCACCGCTTCTTCAGCATTCATAAACCGCTTTCCTTTAAGGTTTTCTTTAATTTTTGGAAATAAATAAAAATCACAAGGCGCGAGGTCGGGGCTATACGGCGGGTGACCCAGTAATTCAACGTTTGATGTCGCCAAATAGTCGATCGTTCGCTTGGCGGTGTGCGACGAGGCGTTGTCGTGGTGAAGGAGGATCCTACTGCGAGGTCGTTTCTCTCGAACTTTTTCCAATACAAGTGGCAAACAATTGGTAGTGTACCATTCTGCAGAAACTGTTTTTTGATCCTCTAACACAATTGTTACGAAATGACCTATCCTTCCAAAAAACGAGGCCACCATTTTTTTTCCCGCACTTCGATCTCTCTTCACTTTAGTTGGCAACTCCTCGAAAGGAAACACCCACTGAGCAAATTGTCGTTTGGTTTCAGGATCATAACATTAAATCCAGCTTTCGTCACCTGTTAGTATGTCGAACACAGCATTAGAGTCACCTCCGTTAAATCTTTCAATCATTTTACGGCACCAATCCACACGATGGAGTTTTTGAGCCTCAGTCAAATTATGAGGTATCCACCGGGCGCAAAGCTTCCTGACCGCTAAATGTTCGTGGAGGATTTTGTGCACTTGACTCATACCGATGCCTAAGCTTGTCCGAATCTGCTGATAGGTCACTCTTTTGTCAGTCTCTATCATACGCCGCACAACACAGATGTTATTTTCAGTCGTCGCCGTAGAAGGCCGTCCCTCACGTAAATCATCAGTGAGATTAGTGCGACCACGTTTAAACTCATTAAACCAGTTGTAAACAGTCGCACGAGATGGGGCTTCATCGTGAAAGGCCAATCGTAGTCTACTAACTTTCTTGTTGACTTAAATGACATCGAAAGTCATAAAAAATCATTGCACGAAAATTTTCTCGTGTTAAATTCATGTTAACGTGACACAGACAATTTTCAATTTGCCGCCAAATCGTAAAACAAATGATAAATGAATGAAATATATACTCAGTAATATTGGCAAAGAGTTCTATTTTCAAATTTTAGAATTATTTTTTTATTATATTGTTTATAAGTGGCCAGTTCTAAGAACTTTCAGTTTGACCCTCGTAATGTATGGAATAGGTTGCGGGACAGGGCCAACTAACGTCTTTGAGGCCCAAGCGAACCTCACCTGCAAGTCGTTGCACCTGTTAAATAATGGACGAGGCTCTGGTACAGGCTTTCCTCTCAGGGTTTCCTCAGGGTTGGGAGGTCAGACGGCTATCGCTCCAGAAAAAGCCGACAGCCCAATCAAAAACAATAAGCGGACCTCGTTCTCCGAAGTGCAAACTTTGGACGCAACTGGGAAATCGCCATGAGGATGAAGATGACTTATCATACCAAAATCGAAATATATAGAAATTAATTGCTTGCATCAAAAGCTGGGTCCATCTTCTATGCTATAGAAGATGACCCAGCTTTTGAATGATGAAAAGTGGAATTTGTATAAAATAACAATTTTTAAACTTAAATAAACCATATAATCAGGTATAATATACAATTATGTAGTGTTTAATGAGTAATGACAGTACAGGAAGCTCATGAAGTGTGCAAAAATGAAAGCAGATGGAGGGCTGTTGTCTTTGTCTACCCCGAAGAGAAAAAGGCGTGAGTATATGTATATATGTAGTGTAGTATGTCTGTAGTATGTGCTTAGTGTAATGAATTTTAAGTGGTTGAACAAATTAATGTTGATCTCATGAAGTATTGATGTAGTGAATTGTTGAAGAAATGGTCTCTGGATGTAATGAACTATTGAACTCGTAACGTATTATACGGCTGGTCTTTTAAATTGTTGACGGTGACAGTGGTGTTGACATCTGATTGTTGAACCTAATGAACTGTTGATCTCACGTATGTATCCCCTTCATAAGAGCTAGTATTCAAATGTGTAGAAGAGTGTAAAGATTTTGTAATTTTTACACTCATTCACACATCTTTTTTTTGTAATTTTTTGTTATTTAAATCCCTTTATTTTCAGAGATAAGTAATCATAGAAAATGTAAATGCATAAGATTTATTATTTTTTCATTTAAAATATCGTAAATAAACCTTGTAACACTTCATAAATGGCTTTGTACAATTATTTAAACATTTTAATGAACTTGTCATTGTACTATAGCGTAAATCGGTGTTTTTTATTTTATTGTAGAAACCAATTTTATTTAAGGTAATGATCGGATAATGATGTAATTTATATCATTACTCTGTTCTAGGTCAATAAAATGAATTGGTGGGGTAGGCTAGTCACTACTGACCCAGAAATATCGACGAGGAAGATAAACCCAGGTAAGCAGTTTTAGCACTTTTCGACATGCATTCATGATAATATGATAGCTCACGGAAAATAGGCCTTTATACTTTTTGGTAGGTTATTTGTCTTTGATCAGAACATTCGAGATTCAGAATCGCAATTTTAGCAGCTATTGAAAATGTCGCAATGATTTCGTCTCTCGGCTATTCTCATATTCGGTTAGTGCCAATGGGCTTGACTGAAGGTGTTTCCAGGTATCTGCGTGCTGGTCTAATGCGGGAATAAGTAGGTGTTAATACCACAGGGAATAAGATCCACAGAGTTTTAGTAGGCGCGCTTGTTATATCTTGCAGAACTGGGTACATGTCAAACTTCGCTACACCCCCATGGCGTGGAAGTACCTAGAAAGAAGTTCGTCAGTGCCGGGAAGGTATCCCTGCCCTCCCTGGATCCAATTTAATGCCCTCGTGTAGGTCCGAGAACAATATCGCAAATGTACAAATAAATGAAATTGAAGTGTCTGTTTGTAACGTTAAAATAACAGTTTTTAATTAATGTATACACGGTACTTAAATCAAAATCATCTATTTAATTTTTTGTCAGTCTGTCTGTCTTTCTGTCTGTTTAAATTAGGTAATCTCTGGAACGGCTGTATCGATTTTGATTTGAATTTCACTGATAGATAGCTAATAATGCAAGCCATAACATAGGCTACTTTAATTTTAGAAAAATAATTAGATTTAAAATTGAAGCACCAAATGGTGGAGGTAGATTGGAAGGTAAAGAATTACCTTCTAACCTACCTCCATCAGTTTTAAAGACGGTTAAAATAAACATTACTACCATGCATACCCAACCAGTACATTCTAAAATTAGTATTTAGTTTCACCAATAGATGATACTAAGTGTCATATTTAAAAAATGAATAAAACAAATACCTATTTTGACTATATTAAGCTGTGTAAAATAAGCAGTGCAATGAAGAGATTGACAGACGCATCAACATAGCTTGGAAGAAATTCTGGTCACTAAAGGAAGTGCTGAAGGGATACTACAACCTGCACCATAAGAAAATTGTACTCGACACTTGCATCTTACCCAGCTTACTTTATGGTTGCCAAACATGGGCCTGCACAAAAAAAGCAAAATCGAAAATTAGATCCACACAAAGAGCCATGGAAAGGAGCATACTAAGATTAAGAAGATCTCACCGAGTACAAAGCGATACCATCAGACGGCAGACTCAAGTGGTTGATGCACTTGAACAAGCTTCGAAACTGAAATGGAGATGGGCTGGCCACATATCACGGGCCACAGACAACAGATGGTCCTTTGTAACCACAAAATGGAAAGGCCCAGTTGGAAAAAGAAAAGTTGGCAGACCTCTTCGTAGATGGGTGGACGACATCGTTCAAACAGCTGGACCAAACTGGATGACAAAGGGCAAGGATAGGGAGACTTGGCGAGGACTGGAGGAGGCCTATACCCTAAACGGGGTCCATATCTAGTTTAGTACTAACACATACTAACATAACAAGCAAGAATAACTAACCATACTAACACATGTAACATCGGATTTGTAAACACAGATATGGAAATAAATAAGGCTTTATTATTATTATTATTCTTCTTTATTAACTTTTAAATACATATAATTACATTTTTAAATATATATTAAAAAAAATACAAATATATTTAAAAATATAAAAACAGTGCTCCACCGGCATCGGGTACAGGGACCAAGCTGCCGGTGGTTACGGCTCCAGGGAAAGGTACTTCCTCACTATGCGTGCCGTGCCTAGCATTATTATTATTATAAGCACCACGATGTACTTATCACCATTAACGTAGATACAGTCAGCGTCAAAAGTTGATGATCATACCCATGTGTCAAAATTAGGTGATGCTACAGAGCGTCAAAAGTAGGTGATGTCATGGAGCGTCAAAAGTAAGTATGGCGACAAGGTTCAAAAGTTGATGATGCTTGTGGAGGATGCGAAAGTATTATCATACCGGTTTCGCCCAGGATTAAATTCGTAAAAAAT
The DNA here is from genome assembly GCA_946251805.1 of Cybosia mesomella. NCBI lineage: Eukaryota > Metazoa > Arthropoda > Insecta > Lepidoptera > Erebidae > Cybosia > Cybosia mesomella. The sequence continues at coordinate 18,568,861 of OX276393.1, read as the reverse complement.
GACCTATAACCCGATTGCAGCGCCACCTTACGGGTCCAATGGTAAATATAAGGTATAAGAAGCTTTCAAATTGAATTTCGTGCTTCTTTGAAAATTACGAATTTTCCATATAATCGTTTTACCCCATTAGTAGCAAAATTTTGCAAAACGCTGATGCACGTGTTCATTTATTCCTAACCAAAGGTAAGTATATGAATTATCATGCTTCTATTTTCAAAAATGACTTACCATGTAAACTTTCAACCCTTATTTCACCCTCTTAGGGATAAAATTTTGAAAAACGCTGATGCATGTGTTCATTCTTTTCTAACCAAAAGCAAGTGTATGAAATTTAGTGCTTCTATCTTTGAAAATTGCCGGACTTTCATACAAACGTTCATCAATTATTTTGCCACCTTAGAAGTGAAATTTCCAAAAATCCTTTCTTAGTGAATGCCTACAAAATAAAAGGCATCTTCTACCAAATTTCAAGTTTGTAGGTCTAGCGGTTCAGGCTCTGCATTCATGAATCATTCAGTCTGTCAGTCAGTCGGGACACGTAATTATATATGTATAGATTAGAATACTAAAAAGTTTCTCAGTTTAATGAAAATCTACCTTATTTGTCGACACTAGGGTATACTTAAGTTTCATTTTCACTATTTATTTAATTTAGCTTCTGTCATAATTGACTATTGATAATTGTCTTTTGTTTGGAATACATTTGAAAGGTTGTTTATATTGGATCGGATTCTCCTGTTACAGTAAACGGCGTTTTGGTTGGCTTATCGGGAAGCAGAGAGAGTGGCTAAGATTACCTATATTATGGGTAGAGTTCATAGTTTCACAAAAAAACTATCGCTATTCCTTTCTCGGAACACTGATAGCCAGCCAGTCGATAGTTCATGATCTGTCTACGTTAACTGTCAGTCCGATGAAAGACAGAGAGAACACTCTAGAAAACCGAAGTAAGTCGATCTTGGCCGACGCGACGTCTCAACCTAAGTATCGGGACCTGTACAAAACCGTCTAAACTAGACTACCTTTTTAAAGTCCGATTTAATCCGATGGCAAATGGAACAAAATATCTGCATTCAAATGAAGTTATTTTAGTTTAGTGATATGAGCAATCGAATTGCCGTCATTGTGTGAATTCAATAGCAAATGAAAGATTTGTTTTGTAGTTCTAGGCTGTTATTTTTTTCATATTCTCGCATAATTTTGAACGTCAAGGTGATTTGTACCCATCATCACGTTTGGAAACTTTATCACAATACTTACTTTTGACCCTCTGTAGCATCACCTACTTTTGGCGTTCTGTAGCATTATCAGCATCATGTTTATGATCATCAACTTTTGATGCTGACTGTACCCTACGTTAATAGTAATAAGTACATAATGCGAATTACTTGTGTTGGGAATGAGAGTATATAATAGAATATTTAGCACACACAGTACTCTGCAACAGTTCAAGTTGCTCAGCAATTCACAGTAGTCCACAGTCGTTGCTTAAGTCGCAGGTATAACCCTCTTGGTTCACTTCGGTAAGATGTGTTCGCTTTGGCTTTCGAAAATAAACTGACTGCGTGGCGATAGCCGAGCGCTTTTATAGCTCTTAATTTGGAGGGTAGAATGTTCTGTAATCATCTACACGTTAGGTATCTAACTAGACTGGAGGCGAGAGCCCTTTCGCCACTGGTACAGTTGCGCGGGAGCAAGGACGGAACCCCGAGCCTTGAGAAATCGAGGCCGTGCAGTCCCAGCTCCGCCAGGCCATCGTGGTGGAGTGGAAGGAACGACTTGGGCGATCAAGCGCAGGGCACGCCGCAATAGCGGCGGTAAGGCCCATCATGGAGGATTGGCTAGAGAGGCGACACGGAAGCCTCTCGTACCGACTGACACAGGTGATCTCCGGTAAGGGGAGTTTCGGGGACCACCTGCATCGGATCAGGAAGGAGCCAACGCCTGAGTGTCATCACTGCGACTTGAGCGAGGACTTAGGGCTGCACACGCTGGCGGACTGCCCGGCGTGGGAGGCGCCGAGGCGTGACCTCGTGGCAGCCATCGGGGTGTCCTCTCGCTCGGCAGCATGATTGCGGCAATGGTGCGGAGCGCGAGCGCGTGGGCCGCCGCTCCCTCCTTCTGCAAGCATGTAATGCTCGCGAAGGAGATGGCGGAGCGCGCCCGGGAGAGAATTAGAACTCTCCCGGCCCGCCGAGCCCGCTACATGCTCGCCGCGCGTCGCAGGCAACTCAGGCGCTGGAGGTCGCTGTACGACCTCCATTCTCCATGAGCGCAGGCCTGAGGGTGGCAGGTGAGGCCGCCTGTCACCCCAGCAGAAATAGGCCGAGACGGTGGGGCGACTAGCGCCCCTCCCGCAAACCGGGGCAAGTCGGGGACACCGTGGTTCCTAAACCCGAGGGGGCCATCTCGAAACCGGAGATGGCCCAGGGTCAGTCGCGAGGGATATGCTCTATGGTCTTGTATTTCTTTTTGTGCGGAAATCCCTTCGGGTACCCCCCCGCCGGTCAGCGGGGGCGGTTATGTCGGGCTTGCACCGACTAAAACCGCATGCCGTCTCGCGTCTACAGACGCCGGGGTGTAAGGTTACCCATGGAGCATATCCCTCGCACTCCGACTGACCCTGGGCCATTCGCAGTGTCCCCTCTGATAAGAGCAGAGGGGTACCTGGAGCGACCACCCCCCGCGGGCCTTGCAGGCCCGCCATATCCCGACCCCCTCGTGCAATGGGGTCAGCTGGCCCTGGAAAGGGCCGGTTGGTCAGACTCTTGGCCGTTGACGTTGACGCCAGCTACTCCAGAGGAGCAATCAATGATGCGTCATCGCCCACGTTGCCCAGGGTGCACCAAACTTGGAGGTAATCCAACCAGTCGCACCCCTCGAGTAATGTACCTACTACTAAGTAGTTACAGTCACGCCGACGGTCGAGGTGAATAACCTTGTGTTCAAGATTTGTAGGTAAAGTAGGTATAGGTATAGGTATTTGAAGTACTTGTGGTTTTGTTGGGATTTCTAGATTTGTCTACACTGTTCGGTAGAGTACGTCGACACTAACAATGCGTTTTCATTTCTAGAAGATTCGATCAGTAGTTTTTGAGATATCGACGATCGTTGTAACAATATATAATAATAATAAAAAAATAATTATTATATATAATAACAATAAAAATAATAATAATAAGTAAATTTTGATTATAGCGATGATCTTGGTGATACACATTCAATTTTATATTGCGCGGCTGTCGCAGCTTGTCGAGTAGCTAATGTTCAATTTCCAAAGTGCGATATAGCTACTCGACCGAAATCTGCTGTGCCGGCTTGGCAATTTAGAATTGAGCGACGTATTGCCGAGACTAGGGCACTCATTGGAAAGCTCATTTGTTTCAGGTCGGACAATACACGCCCAAGAGTGATGCGCTTTGTGAGTCGAGCGTTCTCGGGGACTGACATTAGACCTCGAGAATTTTTGGCACGAGTCCCAGAGCGCATCGACTTCCTGAAACAAAAAGTTTATGCGTGGGCAAACCGGATTCGACGGTATAAGAAAAGAGTGGAGCGATATTCTCAAAATCGCACGTTCCAAAGGGACCAAAGGTGGGTCTACAGAAATTGGGAGCGCCCTGATTCAACTGGGACTGACGGGCTTCGACCAGATGATGATGTTACTAATACATTCTGGCGTAATATCTAGTCGATGCCCGTCAGTCATAGAGAGGGTGTTTGGATGCGAGACGTTGAATGATCGTATGAGCCTATTAAGATCATGGATCCTATTAATATTCTACCAGAGGATGTAACTTAAGCAGTCCGTCTGTTGCCTAACTGGAAATCAGTGGGACCAGACGGATTGCATAATTTTTGGTTAAAATGGCTGAAAAGCTCTCACGGTCGTTTGGCATCTCAATTCCAAACATGTCTTGAATCAGGATTGATTCCCAAATTCATGACCACTGGTATTACCCACCTTCTTTATAAGTCCGGTAGTGCTACGGACCCTAAAAATTATAGACCGATTACATGTCTACCTACGGTCTATAAGCTTCTTACATCCATCCTGAGAGAAAAAATATCTTCACACTTAACCGACAATTCTATCATGTCTATCTCTCAGAATCGATGTAGAAGTGGGGCTCGTGGCACTAAAGAGCTCCTTATAATTGATAAGGCCATTAGCCAACAGGCACGCCGTAATCGTAAGGACCTGGCTACATGTTGGATAGACTATAAAAAGGCCTATGACTCCGTGGCGCATACGTGGCTCTTGAGGGTGCTTGAGTTGTATAAAATTGATACAACTCTATGTACCTTCCTGAAGGCATGTATGGGGCAATGAAGTACGGTTCTTTGCTATCCAGGGTGTCGACGGATCTGCGAGAATGGCGGGCTGATAAGGATAGAGCGGGGCATATTCCAGGGTGATAGTCTTAGTCCATTATGGTTTTGCCTGGCACTGAACCCTCTTAGTTATATGCTGGAGAGTTCAGGGTTAGGCTGTCGATTGCGGAGAGATGGTCAGGTTATATCCCACCTCCTTTACATGGATGATCTTAAATTATTTACCCCAACAGTTCCCAACTGATAGCGTTATTAAAGATGACCGAAACCTTTAGTAAATCTATCAGGATGGAATTCGGTGTGGACAAATGTGCGGTCATGCATGTAAAATGAGGTGAGATTGTGGAATCTGATGATGTTGAGCTCTCAGATTCCACAAAACTCGGTATCTATCTGCAATCGATACCTATAAATACCTGGGTATGTCGCAGGCGTTAGGCATTACAGAAGCTAGCATGAAGCAATCGTTACGGGAACGTTTCTTTGGCCGCTTGAAAAAAGTTCTCAAAAGTCTTTTGTCAGGCGGTAATAAGGTGCACGCCTATAACGGTTGGGTCATGCCGGTTTTAATGTACTCCTTCGGCATACTCAGGTGGACTCAGACGGAATTAGAGACCCTGGATAGGAGAGTCCGTACGCTTCTTACTGCATACCGAATGCATCATCCGCGTTCATCTGTGATGAGGTTGTACATACCGCGGAAATGCGGGGGACGTGGCTTTTTAAATGCCAAATCCCTCCAAAACCGTGAGGTGTGTTACCTCAGGGAATACTTCCTACACAATGAAGCTGATGTGCATCGTGATGTAGTAAGGGTGGATAACGGATTTACCCCGCTAGCTTTGGCTAAAGAGAACTGGCGCAAACCTGTGGTATTAAATATTAATGACCGCATGGATGTATGGAAGAGCAAGTTGTTGCATGGACGTTTTTATCGGGCTCTCCATGGGCCTGATATAGACTTACCAGCATCTGTGTCTTGGCTACGCTTCGGTGACCTATTTGGGGAAACCGAAGGTTTTGTTTTTGCAATTATGGACGAAGTTGTGATGACGAATAACTATCGGAAGTATATTCCAAAGGATGGTACGGTTGACATATGTCGGGCGTGCCACCGTCCCGGAGAATCCCTTAGACATATAATTTCTGGTTGTTCTCGTCTTGCCAACGGCGATTATTCGCATAGACATAACCAAGTAGCCAGGATTGTTCATCAACAGCTTGCTCTGAAGTACAACTTTGTTGAATCAGAGTAACCGTACTATAAGTATGTGCCCGACGCAGTTCTTGAAAATGGGCACATCACGTTGTACTGGGATCGATCTATCATCACTGATAGGACTATTGTAGCTAATAAATCTGATATAGTGTTGATAGATCGGTCAGAGCGGCGCCGCACAATAATTATCGATATCACCATTCCGCATGACGAGAATCTTGTGAAAACCGAAAAAGAAAAACAAATAAAATATTTGGATTTGGCTCACGAGGTTGTCGACATGTGGAGTGTGGATTCGGCGATTATTGTTCCGATAGTTGTATCGGTTCACGGACTGATTGCCAAGAGCCTCGAACAACATCGCCAGAGGCTCGCGCTAGGCAGTTGGGTCAAGGGCTTAATGCAGAAGGCAGTGCTCTTCGACACGGCACGTATTGTGAGGAGATTCCTCTGTCTGGAGCCCTAACCACCGATAGCTTGGTCCCTGTACCCGATACCGGTGGGCCACTATTTTTTATATTTTTAAATATATTTGTTTTTTTTTTATATATAGAATGTATTTAAAATATAATTAATATGTGTTTAAAATTTAATAAAGGAAAAAATAATAATAATGATATAATAACTCATATTATATAAGGTGTCGCCGAATTAGGTCTATGAATTTGGTGAGATGACTTGGTATCGACAAAATATGTATGTATATGTATTTTTTTGTTTCACAAAAAAAATATCGGGTAAAATAAAAAAAATATATAAAAAACGTAATAAAAATATACGACACCACCAGTGTTCATTGTGATATTAAACAAGCCCACTCTTGTAAAAGTGGAATTGTCTGTCCATAATTTTTTTCTGGTAGGATCTTCCACTTACCACCTACAAAATCTTAATCGCTGATCAAAATCTGTGGTAAGGAGCTCTTGCACCCGCAGAAAGTGGTAGGCGTGCAGTCCTCGCAGTATTCTCCAAGCGGATGTGTGGGAAATACCTAAATCGCGACCAGCGTCACGTGTGCTCGTCGCGTCACGTGACGCTGGTGGCTGGTGGTGCTTTTTTATTTTATTTTTTTATTTATATTTTTTTTTATTTTACCCGATGTTTTTTTTTTGTTTCAAATACATTATTGGCGATACCAATTCATCTCACCAAATTCACATACCTAATTCGGTGACACCTTATATATAATGTATCACAATATGATAAGTGCAAAAAAGTACTAACGGACTGCTTAAAATCACTCACTTACCTTGAAACAGAGAGACTCCTAGCGTATATTAAATAGTGACCCTTACTTTTTACACGCAGCCCAACACACTCATCCCCTCAAACTCCCCACTCTCTCTCTCTCTCTCTCACACACACACACACACACACACACACACACACACACACACACACACACACACACACACCACCCACACCGCAACACAGACCACATACATAGGTTGACAATTTTTTGTTTTTCAATTTGTTTGATTTTGATAATCATTTAAATTCTGATTTGGATGCTTAATTGATTTAGATTTAATTTGAAATTATTTCCGTAGATTATGCGTTGTATTCCGCCATATTATGCGAGCACCTTAGAAGTTGGTTAAATTCACAGATAATATAATAAACATATAAGTCAAATAGATAGGCTAATAACACTTAATTTGTACACCATTTGCAATAAAATAAACAAAATCTTTAATGAACACAATATTTATTAACCTTTTTTAAACTGGAATACATGTATCAATAATTGAAGTAAAAATAGTATAATAATCCTCAGAGCACAAAGTTAATCTTTTCGTATTCTGTTGATTATTTTATGAAAGGTTGCAGAGCTAAGGTGATCCGTGAATTAGAAATAAATTAGAATTAGAAAGCCCGGTTGAAATGCTTCAAAGCCACTCCGGCTTTGAAGCATCTTGGTAGGCACGCATCATTTCTAGGGTTCCGTGAGAGTTAGTAATAGGGTCCCGTTTTACCCTTTGGGGTATTACTAACCTGGGGGCCTATTACTAACTCTCCGCTGTCCGTCAATCCGTCTGTCACCAGGCTGTATCACATCAACTGTGATAGCTAGAGTGTTGAAATTTTTGTATTTATGTCTGTTTCCGCTATAACAACAAATATTAGAAACAAAATAAAATAAATATTTAAGAGGGGCTCCCATACAAGAAACGTGTTTCTTTAGCCGTCTTGAACCGTAATAGCTAGACAGTTGAAATTTTCACAGATATTTTATTTATTTTCGCGGAATATTTAGTTATATATTCACAAACAAATATTCAAAAATAAATATTAGGGAGGCTACCATATAACAAAGTCCCATATTTCGTTTTTGCTCGATATTGATAACGGCAACAGGTAGATAATGATACGGAAACCCTTCGTGCGCGAGTCCGACTCGCACTTGACCGGTTTCATTTGTTGCATAGTTCTGCGCCACAGTAGTGTGTACGTTATCAGAGTTGTTACATAACTTTTTGGTTTTAGGTGCATGAAACTCCATCAATATTCTCGGAGTGAACGAAAATTTAATAGAACGCCATCTAATCTCTTTTTACAAAATCTGCATGGAATCTATAATTCTATATCTATACTAATTTTGCCAGTACAGCTACATGACTTACGGTGGCCTCAAATTCTTGTTCTAGTTCGTGTATCTGTATTAGAATAACATTATGTAATCTGTGCTATAACAGAGTAAAGAAATACATAAACTTATACACATCACATTATTATAAGTGCAAAAAAGTACTAACGGGCTGGTTAAAATCACTCACTCACCTTGAAACAGAAAGACTCCTGGAGTATATTAAATAGTGACCCTTACTTTTTACTCGCAGGACCCCCCACCCCTCAAACACACATCCTCCCACACCCCCCACTAACAGACACAGCAACACCACAACACAGATCACATACATAGGTTTAATAATTTTTTGTTTTTCATTTTGTTTGATTTTGATAATCATTTTAATTCTCCTATAGATTTAGATCGGAAAAAGAGAACATCTAGGACGGGACTTGAACCCGCGACAGTCCCTTACAGGGGGAACGCTCTGACCAGCTGAGCCACCTAGACACGTCCCAGATATTCGAAATTCTCCAATATATTAAATACGTCTTAAGGCGACGCTGGAGCCATCTACCGTAACTCTTGCGAACTACGGAAACAATGATTTGGATTTTTAATTGATTTAGATTAATTTTAAATTATTTCGACCCGCGATATTATGGGAGCACCTTAGAAATTGGTTAAATTCACAGATAATATAATAAACATATACGTAAAATAGATAGGCTAATAACATTTTATTTGGACACCATTTGCAATAACATAAACACAATCTTTAATTTATATACATACATACGTGGGACACTCAGAAAGTATTGCGAAAAAAAGTTTTTATATATGAGAGACTGGCCAGTTATAATCTATTTCTAAAATATGATTATTTAAGAGTAAAAATAAGTACGTTCCAATTTCAAAATTTCTCTCTGCATTTTTTGCAAGATAATTTCAATTATTGTGTCTCATTGAAATACGCCTATGTCCCCGAAGGGTTAGGCAGAGGTGCTAGCACCCACATTTCGCTAATTTATGTTTAAGTCCCAATGTAATAGGTGGCGAGCCTATTGCCATTAACCGGGCACTTATAAACCTGCGATAAATACACACATAACTTGGAAAAGCATCGAAAAGTCATTGGTGTGTGCCATTGTAAAACCTGGAATCGAACCCGAGACCTCGTCTCAGCAGTCCATTACCCATACCACTAGGCTACCGCGGTTAATTTATTTATTGTATGTTTATTAACCTTTTTTAAACTGGAATACATGTATCAATAATTCAAATAAAAATAATATTATAATCGTCAAAGCACAAAGTTAATTTATTTTATATTCTGTTTATTATTTATTTTTATGAATGGTTTCAGAGCCAAGGTGATCCGTGAATTAGAATTTGTTAGGCTACTTTTGTTGTTGACTGTACAAAGGACGGCCTTATCGCTAAACGCGATGTCTTCCAGGCAACCTTACAATGGACTGGAATTTTTCACACGTACAGAGCAATCAAACGACCCCTGTGGCGTAGTGGTAGAGCGTTCGACTGCTAAGTCAGAGGTCGCGGGTTTGATTCCCGCTCAGTCCAAATATTTGTGTGCATGAATATGAATATTTGCATTGGTCTGAGTGTTTTTATGTATAATATGTATATACAAAAAAAAGTATCTAAGTAGGTATGTATATCCACATTGTAGAACCCATAACACAAGCTAGTTAAGCTATGCCTTTAACGCTGTATAGAATGTCGTAGAACATTTCTTTATTAAATTTGATTTATGCTGTTCTGTTCTATAGACTGAGAATGTACCTATATGAGGGTTTATTACCTGTATTATGGAATCATTTCCTAGTCTGGCAATAAAAAAAACTACCGCTATTCCTCTCTCGTATATGCTGATAGCCAGTCCATAGCTTGTATTCTCATTCGCTCTGTTCCTTGACCTTGACGAATGTAGATAGTTTACGTAGACACCCATTCAGTGCCTCAAAGCCCGGTTGAAATTATTTGAAGTGAACGAAAATTTAATACAACGCCATCTATTACCTCTTTGTACAAAATCTGCATGGAATCTATCAGTATTGTAGACATCTATTGGAGGAAAATTGTCAATTGGAAAAAACAGGCCAGCTACATGACTTACGGTGGCTTAAAATTTTTGTTCTAGTTCGTGTATCTGTATTAGAATAATATTATGTAATCTGTGGTACTACATATTGCTCTTATTTTAGAACCATCAAAGCTGTCAGATTTGGATGGTGAAACCCGCGGCTTAGTTGAAAAAATGATGTATGACCAAAGGCAAAAGGAAATGGGCCTACCCACCAGTGATGAACAAAAGAAACAAGACGTGCTCAAAAAGTAAGGAAACCCAAAATTTTATCTTATGCAATCTTTAAGCGCACTGTTACTGTAGGCCGACCGTTTAACTCGCGTATCGCCTGCGCGGTAAGAAGGGAGCGGGGGCGGGTAACGCTACACACGGAGTCAATAATCCAAAGACTTATCTCGAGATAGACATTGTTGGCCAAGTATAGAATATAATTTTAGTATCTGTGTGTTTAAGTAAAAGATAAACTTTTTAATTTTTACAATTACTTTATTAATAGCTTCTTAGGTACGAAGTAATAAAACAACAATTAACTCCTGTTACGAAATATTTAACCAGAGATAAAAGTTATGTAAGTAGGATTATTCTTCTGTAATATCCATATAGCTTGATTCGTCTTCACTGTCTGTGCAGCTTGAGGAGTCAGAATCTTGCCAATTTAAAATAAATCGGTCCACCTATTCATCAATGACGCAATCGTGCTGACAGTATTCATTTTCAATAGTTTGAATATGTTTATCGCAGTTAACCCATTTTTCTACAGAGAATTCGGCGAATAACTGTTCCATTGTATTTTTCTTTTCGTCTAAATTAGAATCAATTTCAATGATTGCGAGCTGTCCTTTGATATCCCCCCAGACCAACTCGATGGGGTTCAAGTCTAGGTGATATGGAGGCAGTCTTAAGACTTCATGACCTGCCGCCTTTAAAATTTAATCTCTTTTGTCCACATTTTCTGAACCGTGTTGCTTGATTAAGTTCAGTAAATCACATTCTCTTAAAGAAATATCAAATTCAGCATTGTGTCTTTGCAGCCATGCCTGCATGATGGCTTTTGTGGATGTCATCGTAGGCTTTTTGTCCTCCTGTACCGAGTGGTATGAGGCATTATCCATTACGATCACGGGTTTTGGCGGTAAATTTGGCAATAACTTTTCTCTAGTCCATTTGCTGAAGTTTACAAAATTTATATCACTATGATATGAATTGTATTATATGATGCCCACGGCCACATTCTATCATCGCACCGCTCGCCACAGACAGGAAATTACTTCCTAACACGTTGCGACCGTAAACGGTGCGTACAGTTAGGTATGAAAGGCACTTTATTACACGCACTCAGGCTGTGGAATGATCTCACTGCTGTAGTTTTCCCAAGTGACTACAATATGGGGTTCTTTAAGAAGGGCATTAGAAGGCAGGCGTGTCGTAATAATATATGAGTTAAACTAGTTTTCTTTAGCCATCCTTAGCCGGTTTAATTTAGCATATACATGGCGTTATGGCTTACTCTACGAATAGTAAATTTGATTTTGTATAGACTATGGGGTTCTTCAAGAACTTCATTAGAAGGTTTTTACAGGTTCGGCAGCGCGAGTGTTGCACTTATCTGCCACCTAAGCGGTATAAAAAAAGATTAATTTTTGTATATGCTTATGAATTTTGCAAAAGAGTTGCAATTGTAACTCATTTGTATAACAGAAGTATTTTGAAAGTATGTAAACATTAATAAATAATTTGAAATACTATTTTAATACAACCGCGGTTAATGACCGCAAATAAATCTTTTGCACAAACGCAAAGAATGCAGCAACAACTATGTATGCGCTAAATACTCGAATAGTTTTGAAATTGAGGTTTTGTAGTTCAAATCTTATTTCGTTTTTTTACTTACTTATTGTTTGACAGAAGCATGCGGTGGCGGAGGCGTGTCGTGTGTGTCCTACACACGCCCGCCAACTCACCGACGCGGGATAAAACCTGACCCCACCAGGCGAGGCCAAGGTCCGCCGGTAACCCTGGGGTTATCCTTTCGAGGGCATACCCGGGGTGCCCGGCAATTTACACTTGGGGAGGACACAGTGTGGTTTTAGTTGGTCCGATTCCGACACGCCCACCCCATCGTGGGCACCGATGGGGTGAAGCCCGTGGAGATTTCCACACGCTAAAAAAAACTTATTGTTTGACTGTAAATTATAATTTATCATTGTCCTTTTGATAAATTGAGCCTAGTGAGAAACCTGGTGAAACCACTACTATAGCGCGGACCCAGACTTTTCATCGAACGACAATTGGTCGACATGACAATTCATCGACATGCAATTGATCGAAAACCCCAATGAGCGACAGGGATAATTAGTCGACATACAATTGGTCGAAAAGTCCATTGAACGACAACAATTACTAGTCGACAACTCGTGGACACCGCGCGCGCCGACACGGATAGATATAGGTTAGAAGGGTTAACCCTTCCTGTTAGGTCACTTGTGACAATGCACGTAGAAATAGGAGGCCCGCGTAGCGGGGCTCCGTCGAAATCATTAACTGATAAATAAGATATAAAAGAAAACTATCTACACGTAACTAATATACTTACCTGACCAAAACGACATCAACGAGTTTAATAATAGATAAAGTAGAGTAAACCACTATTTTTCGATCAATAATATGTCGACCAAAAACGTGTCGACTAATTATAATATCGATCAATCGTCTGTCGACTAATTGTCGTGTCGTTATAGCGATATCACAACCAATAGAATGTTTTTCTTGTTTCAACTAGCTGTAAACTGTATTTTCAATCAATATTATACTGAATGGATTGTTCATGTAGGGTTCAACCACGATTTTACATGTAAGGTTCAACCACGAATTTTCTTTTCTGTTTTACAGGTTTATGGAACAGCACCCTGAAATGGACTTCTCTAAGTGCAAATTCAACTAGAACCCTTTAAGTTCGTCTTATATTTTCGTCATATTATGTTTAGTATTAAACCAGTGTCTCGCAGATTTTATTTCGCAACCAATAAAGTTTTCTTTTATGTATATTATAACACCAAGAGAGGAGTTAAAAATTTTACCTTTTCATAAAGGCGATGTCAAGGTCTAATTTTGATCAGTTATTTGGAATTGATGTTGCAACATATATAGATTTATTTTTATTTCGGTGTTTCGTCGCACTGTAATTGAACTTGCATACATTTCACGCATGTGTTCTTCTCTACAGAATAAAAAATAGTAGAAATGTGCCTGTTTTATTATTTTATGAAATACTTTCTTTACCAACCGAAGATTTGTAACTGCCACTTTTAATCATCGGCAAACCCGAGAGAATGCTTAAACTTCTATCTTGCGCTCTGCACACCACACCACAACTTACTGGTGTGCACTGGACCAGCGTGAGTAATGGTCTCTCCCAAAATGACGATGGACAGAGGAGCACGGCCCCTAGTGCCCGGGGGCTCCAAATGCAAGACTGACGTTGACAGGTGTCGCCGGTCGAGCACTGGAGTCACTCCGGGCGAGGTGCCACCGTCAAACGACCTCAGGCAATTGCTCAAAGGAATACCGACGTAGGTTGTCGCTGGTGACATATAATACGCGCACATTAAGGACAGACGAGAAGATCATTGAGCTGGAAGAGATGAACAAGCTGCATTGGGACATAGTGGGTTTATCGGAGGTCCGAAGAGAGGGCGAGTACACGACAACCTTAAAACTTAGTCTGGCATGTATGGACCTGTTTATGGGCCCTCATAGTTGAATGGTGCCCCACAGGTTACATATATGTATGTGGCCCCATGGGCCTTATGGTTATACAACATATATGTTTGGGGCCTTATGGGTGTACGGGCCATGGGGCCCGTACACCCATAAGGCCCCATACATATATGGGGGGCAAACACTAATGAGCCCCCACTCATGTATGGACATGAGTGGGGGCTCATTAGTGTTTGCCTCCCCTGGGTTTAGGGGGTATATGGGACCCCATCAAGATCATGCAGCTTGGCACCCGGGGTCCACTGTTCTATTGCTCTTTATCCTAGTTTGGTTCATATAAGCTTTTACGGGAGCGATTGTCTGATAGCTATATTACAATATTATAATTATTATAAGCTTTATCCCATTTATATAAGGTCCAACTAGAAGATCTGTGTAAACAACAATTGCGTCATTATTTGTATTATTTTTTATTTTATTTTTATATTTAGGACACGTCAATTTGACTTCACCTCGCCTGATGGTAAGCTGAAGGTAAAGTCTCAGCAAAGAGGGTCACCATTACATACACGTACCGTGTATGTAATGTCTACACGTGTTAACAATGGTGGCACTCAGCTTGACGGCCTCTACAAAAGAGGATTGTCGTCGCAGCACCCCGTGACATCACCAGTCCCACTAGTGCTGCGACCACAATCCCCCTGCCCGGCTATGCACTTGCTGACCCCTGAACGCAACTGCAACACCACCTTCGTTAAGTTAACCTTCGTCGTTTTTCTGTATATTGACAAGAAACACTGAACGTGGACCGCCAGTGCCTCGCTGTGGCTTAGTCGCAACTTTACTGTGCCAAAAATACCTAAAGTCGTCGAATACCTTCGCCTTAAGTTTACCGTATGTTATTACTTCCCAGAATTCGTTCGTTATTAGCGACATTATCGAATGGCGTAAGAAGACAGGTGTGGTTTTTTCTTTCAAAATCAAGTTTGGTTCCTGGCTACGAATATTGATTTTTCAAAATTCAGATCAGTTCAGTAAGTTTATGCCATTTTTGTGTTTAGCATTATTAATCATTTTATTGTGGGTAAAAGATCTTGATAGAACTTTTTTTTAATACCACTCAGGCAATCAAGCACACAGTCCACCTGATGGGCTTCCCATCAGGTGGACTGTGTGCTTGATTGCCTACTGCGACCTATGGACGTGTGCAACACGAAGGGCGTCACACTCGTGCTGTCGACCCTGTGCCCTTCTTGAAAACCCCCATATTGTAGTCGCTTGGGAAATACACAGCAGGGAGATTATTCTACAGCCTGAGGGTGCGGGATAAATTGCTTTCATACCTCACTGTACGCATCTTTTCTGGTAGCAACGTGTAAGGATGAACTACCTGTCTGTGGCGAGCGCTACGATGATAGAATGTGACCGTAGGCATCATATCTCACATTTGTTCAGAACACACCCGTAAGTATCCTCAGCGCCTGTATTTGCACCGAATCGAACGGTTTAAATTGGTATGCTCCGGCAAAAAGGTGACAGCAGTAGTCTATCGGGGGCCGGACTTGCGACTTATAAAGAAGTCTTTGCTCCACAGTAAATATTCTAGGACATATTACACAGCGCCACCTAGATTCAAACTAAGCAGAGCTTGTCATATGGTTTTTAGAAAGCTAATAAACATACTTAGATATTTTTTTTTTGTAAATAAATCATATTAAACGTAACACCCAGACCAATGCAAATATACATATTTGCAATGAGCGGGAATCGAACCCGCGACCTCTGACTTAGCAGTCGAATACTCTACAGAGGTTGTCAAACAGTGAAGCTTGTTTGCAGCAGCGGCAGACAAGACCGACAGAAGTTTCCCTCGGCAGCTTTGGCGAGCGACCAGAATGCACGACTAACAGATGGATACCGTGTCAGCCGTTCAACAATTCAGTTGATGAAATCAAATTTAACCCTGGCCGTTGCTCTTTACTGGATCTCGAGGCAGCAGTCAATTTCCACTTCACTTCAGCGATATTCAGATCCCTGATAGAAAGAGCCGTGGTACAAGCCTCATTAGCAAATTACTTGTGAAGTATAGCTCCCCTGCAAGGTCGAATAAACCACGCTTACTTGCTCTTGTTGCGCTTCAGCGAATGTGGAATTCCATGCCTCAGAAACTGCTGTTGCACAGGAGCTTGGATCTTCTGAAGTGAAATAGAGCCGCCGTCACGGGTTCGAAGCGAAGAATTCTCGCTACCCATCACAGTCTGCCGACTTATAGTGCCAATCATGCCACCATTCGGATGGCCGATGTAGTTGTACGCTTGAATTAACCGCATATCAGGACCATTAAGGCGAAGTTATTCGAGATTTTTTCATTATTTTAGCTCATTCTCTATCTCACATACTCAACGCTGCGCCAACGTCCTACGTCAAAGTATAAAAAATCGACAGCTATTGTAGTAACAAATAAGTGGTCATCCATGGTCAGCCCGGAGATAAAAAAGGTCGAAAAAAGTACCAAAAACTTCACCATTAAAAAGAAAACTTGAGGTCGCACAAAAAAGTTCACCTTAAAATATGTTTTTGGCACTTTTTACCTCTTTTTGTTTTTAAATTTGCTGACCAGCACGGAGGAGTTCCTACGGGGATTTTAAAATTGAATTTAAAAATTTGGAGGAAGATCTCGATCGCATTTTGTATGCCTGTGTATATCGCGTGACAGTGCAATATCATGACTATATGCTAATCTGATGATGGAGCTGGAAGGTGGCCATAGTAACTTCGCAATGAAATGACAACTTCATCGAGTTTGGCCTTGTTTGAATCGTCTTGACGAGTAGTTTGCCTTTCAATAATAACCTGGGTCTGATGTTGGAGCTGGAAGGTGGTCCTAGGAACTCTGTAATGGAACGACCCAACTCCATCAAGATTCGGCTCATTCGATCTTAAATTTTAATTTCTTTTTAGGGTTCCGTTGCCAAATGGCAAAAATCGGAACCCTTATAGATTCGTCATGTCTGTCTGTCTGTCCGTCCGTATGTTACAGCCACTTTTTTCCGAAACTATAAGAACTATGCTTTTGAAACTTGGTAAATATATGTATTCTGTGAACCGCATTAAGATTTTCACACAAAAATAGTAGGTAAAAAAACAATTAATTTTGGGGGCTCTCCAAACTCTTTTTTTTTTCATCAAGCCCTGTGGGATATCTATGGATAGGTCTTCAAAAATGATATTGGGGTTTCTAATATCATTTTTTTCTAAACTGAATAGTTTGCGCGAGAGACACTTCCAAGGTGGTAAAATGTGTGTTTTAACTTCTAAAATAAGAGAGTGATAAAAGTAAAAAAAATATAGAATGTACATTACAATGTAAACTTCCACCGAAAATTGTTTTGAACGAGATCTAGTACCTAAGTAGTATTTTTTTAATACGCCATAAATCGTAAAACGCAATTTACCTTTCATTCATTCAACTCAAATATAAAATAAAAAAAAAGCCATTTTTATGTTACTTGCTGCTACGGAACCCTTCATGGGCGAGCCCGACTCGCACATGGCCGCTTTTTTTTATTATTTAAGAACTTATAATCTTGAAAATAAAAATAACTAAAAATATAAACCTTAATTTAAAAAAGTATTTTTTTAAATCTACCCGTTTTAAGTTGGCAGAAATGACTGACGAGGAATTTGATAGTGTAAAAGACCGGGCATGTTTCGGCCTGCAAAAATTAAAATTTCGATATAAAAAAAATATATATTGATAGAACTACGTTAATTAATTTATGAGCCCGTCTTTCGTTTTCCAAGGAAAAATCAAAATATCATTTTCCTTTTTTCACCTTTTCAAATACCCGTATCTCTTTAAAATATGGTCATTTTTTATTCTACCAAGTGTAGAAAAATTGCCCTTGAGCTGATTTAAATTGCCCGCGTGTCAATTATTATAACTATTTAATAATAATCCTATAAAAAATAAAAAAACCGTAATGGGATTTCGAAGACAATTATTTGCGCATTGCGTATGCGCGATAGAAAAAAGGCAACACTGCTCTAGTCTAAGGGCATGTCCACATCACCACGGCACGACGTCGTCGTCGCCGTGGAATGGTACGGTGTCGCGGCGCGGCACGTTGCCGTGACGTGCCGTTTTGGTAGGTGGTAGAGTCAAGCAACAGTCATTTTGGCTGTTGCATTAATGGGCCGACTCGACCGGGGTAGCACCACCCTCTCGCAGAATATCGACGCCAAGTAACAGTATTTGAACTGTTGCGTTCCGTTTGGTGAGTGAGAGTGCCGGAGCTCAAACTCCTTTCCCATCCCCTCGCAAACTCCTTTCCCATCCCCTTTCCTTTACAAGGTCGGTAGCGCGAGTGTGACGCCACTGATGTTGCCCACGTCCATAGGCCGCGGTAACCGCTTCCCATCAGGTGGGCCGTGTGCTTGTCTGCCACCTTAGTGGTATAAAAAAAAACGTGGAAATTTACGTACCGTAAAAATGTACGCCGCAAAGTTACACGTCACCGTGCCTTGTAATACTTCACTAAATACCAGATAAATAGCAGTCTCGTTGTAGATATGGACCGCACAAACATATTCGGCTACTGTTGTTATTAAAAAGACCGAGAGAAGTTGGAGAAAAAAAGACAGTACTGGGTGCACCTTTTTTTTTTTTTTTTTCGTGCGGAAATCCCCTCGGATACCCCCCCGCCGGCCAGCGGGGGAAGTTACGTCGGGCTTGAACCGACGAAAACCGCACGCCGTCTCGGGTCTGCAGACGCCGGGGTGTAAGGTTGCCCATAGAGCATATCCCTCGCACCCCGACTGACCCTGGGCCATCTCCGGTTTCGAGATGGCCCCCTCGGGTTTGGGAACCACGGTGTCCCCGTCTTGCCCCGGTTTGGGGGAGGGGCGCTAGTCGCCCCACCGTCCCGGCCTGCTTCTGCTGGGGTGACAGGCGGCCTCACCTGTCACCCCCAGGCCTGCGCTCATGGAGGACGGAGGTCGTTAAGCGACCTCCGGCGCCTGAGTCGCCTGCGACGCGAGGCGAGCGTGTTGCGGGCTCGGCGGGCTGGGAGAGTTCTGAACCTCTCCCGGGCGCGCTCCGCCATCTCCTTCGCGAGCATCACATGCTCGCAGAAGGAGGTGGCGGCGGCCCACGCGCTCGCGCTCCGCACCATTGCCGCAATCATGCTGCCGAGCGAGAGGACTCCCACCCCGATGGCTGCCACGAGGTCACGCCTCGGCACCTCCCACGCCGGGCAGTCCGCCAGCGTGTGCAGCCCTGAGTCCTCGCTCGCGTCACAGTGATGACACTCAGGCGTTGGCTCCTTCTGATCCGATGCAGGTGGTCCCCGAAGCACCCCTTCCCGGTGATCACCTGCGTCAGTCGGTACGAGAGGCTTCCGTGTCGCCTCTCTAGCCAATCCTCCATGATGGGACCTTACCGCCGCTATTGCGGCGTGCCCTGCGCTTGGTCGCCCAAGTCGTTCCTTCCACTCCACCACGATGGCCTGTCGGAGCTGGGACTGTACGGCCTCGATTTCTCGGTGCTCGGGGTTCAATCCCTGCTCCCGTGCCTCCTTTCGCCACTGGTACAGTTGTGAAAGGGCTGTCGCCTCCAGGTCCCATGGCGGAGTTCCGGCAAGGAAACTCGCCGCCTCGAAGGAGATTGTGCGGTACCCGCGGATGACCCTGATGGCCATCACTCGCTGCGGAGCGCGCAGCATCCGCACACTTCCGGCCTTCAGGGCCTCCGCCCATATTGGGCACCCATACAGGGCCATGGACCGCACGATCCCCGCGTAGAGTCTCCTGCAGGAGTCATCGGGCCCCTTCATGTTGGGCAGCAGCCGCGCCAGAGCGAGAGCTGTGCCCTTCAGTTTGGGGGCCAGACTTCGGATGTGCTCTCCGAAGTCCCATCGGCCGTCGAGCACGAGCCCCAAATATTTCATTTGGGGCTTGATGCCGATGCGATTACCTCCCACGATGAGACTGGATCCCTCAGGTGGCTTGCTCCTAGGCCCATGAAAGAACAGGGCCTCGGTTTTATGCAAAGACACCTCGAGACCCAGCCGCCGGATCCGCTCCACGACTTGGGAAACCGCGGTTGTGGCCTTCAGGGTCGCTTCGCGGTACGTCGCTCCGCACGCCGTCACGAGCGTGTCGTCCGCGTAACATCGCAGATGGTGCCGCCGTCACCGCGAAGCACCCAGTCGTATCCTATGTTCCACAGGAGCGGCCCCAGGACCGATCCCTGCGGAACACCGTACGACATCTCACGCCGGCCGAGACCGGTCACGGTTGGGTAGAAGACGGCTCTCTCCGTCAAATACGCCCCGACTATGCGGCGGAGGTAGAGAGGCACTTCGTGATACACGAGCGCCTCCCTAATGCAACTCCAGGGCATGGTGTTGAACGCGTTGGCGATGTCCAGAGACACCGCCAACATCACCTCACCCCGGGCTACTGCATCCTCCGCCAGAGCCCTCACGCGCATGATGGCATCCACGGTAGAGCGTCTCTGACGGAAGCCATATTGGCCATCCGTCAGGTCCGGCCCCACTCTTGAGAGGTGCTCGACGAGGCGCTTCGCAATTACTCTTTCAAAGAGCTTGCACACCTCGTCGAGCAACACTATGGGCCGGTAGGCGGACGGTGAGTCCGCCGGGCGCCCCTCCTTTCGGATGAGGACCAGTTTCCCCGTCTTCCACAATTTCGGAAACTGGCCCCGCTCCAAACATGCGCTGAGAAGCCCTCTCAGTCGGGGCTGGAGAGCGTCGTCGACTAGAGCTAGGACCCACGCTCGGCCTGGAATGCCGTCGGGTCCCGGGGCGGTGCGTTTGGCTCTCAGCCTTCTCACCGCCAGCTCTAGTTCTACCCAAGTGACCTCGGGCACGTCGTCGTCAACCACGTCGGGCACCATTGGCAACCGAGGCGGAGTCATCTGCGGTGGAACATGCTCCACCGCCCGCGCTGGGAACAGGGAGCTAACAACTCCTCCGAGTAGCTCCGGCTGGAGACACTGGGTCAACGGCGGGGCCTTGGGGCGCAGTTTTCCCCTTACCATTAGGTAGGGCCGCCCCCAAGGGTTCCGCTCCAGCGTCTCCAGCAGTTCGCAGCGGGCCTCCTTTTTGGCCCGCCTTATCTCTGCTCGGAGGGCACCTCTGGCCTCCCTGTATCCCTCGTACAACTCCGCCTCTCGGGCCTCCATATCTGCGAGGCGGCGACGCCTCCTACGGAATGGGGCCCACCGGCGGTGCGTGATCACGCAGGCCCGTCTGAGCCTCGCGATCTCCGACGACCACCAGTAGACCTGACCCTTCGGATTATAGGGCGGAGCCCTAGGCATCGCCGCGTCGCAGACACGGGTCATGGCCTCCCGGAACCCTCCGCCATTGAACTGGCCATCGAGGTCACGAACGTGTCCACGGCTCCCCGATTTAGGAGGTCTAGGCCGAGTCCTTCGGCCCAGTCCTCCAGTGCCCTGCCTCTATCCCCCGCCGGGCCCCTATCGTGACGGGAACCCCACGCCAACGACCAAGCGTTGAAGTCCCCGAGCACAAGGACCGGGCGGGGGTGGCAGGCATTGACGACGACTGCCAGCTGACGGAGCCATTGCTCATACGAGTCATCAGCTATGTCTCGGCTCGGCGTGAAGTAAGCAGCCACGACCGCTATGTCGCCAACCGCCGCCGCCACGCAGCCGGGTCCCCTTGCAACGACGGCAAGAGGGGGGCTGCCGGCGGCAGGGTTGTGCACCAGTGCCGCCGACTCATCCAGCGCGGTTTCCCAGGCAGGCCCGAGGAACCGGTAGGTGTATGGGTCGGCGACAGCGGCGACATTTATGGCCCACTGTGCCATGCTCTGGAGCAGAAGGTCCTGAGCATGGGCACCGTGGCCAACATTCACCTGCAGGATGCGGAGTTGAGGATCCATTATGGAACCCCCATCTCCGCATTCCGCTGTGAACTGGAGGCGGAAGGCCGGCCTCCCGGCTTCGGCTCCCCTCCGGCGCAGGCCTTGCTTCCAACCCTGTGGTCGGCCGGCTTGCCTCCCGCTGCACACCTAAAACAGTGCAGCGGGGCGTCGCACGTGCCGGCCTTGTGACCGGGTTGGCCACAGCGGAAGCAACGGTCACCCGCCGTCACTTCCGCCGTGCAGTGCACCCCCACATGGCCCTCCGACAGGCACCTGAAGCACCTGGCCGGTCGGGCCTGCAGGAGCCTTGCCTGCGCCCTCAGGAAGCCTCCTACCAGGAGGCTCCGCCCGTCTGCAACCTTTTGGGCCGCCGCGATAGGGCAGCCGACAACTGCTGCCCCCTGTCCACCACGGCCGAAGCGCATCGCTCCGGCCTTAACTGTGTCCGGGGAGCAGCCCCCGGCCTCCGCAACGGCGAGCCTGAGCTCTTCTGCCGTGACGGAGTCGTCCAGGCCCGTAATGCGCATTTCTACGCATTTAATGGGCCTGGACACCCGGACGTCCTCCCCCGCCCGAGCCTTTGCGCGCCTCCTGCGCTTGCGGGTCCGCTGCACGCCCAGACTCGCCGGGCTGCTCGCCCTGCTTCGCTCGTTGGCGGTGTCGAAACTCTCCGACACCGCCGAGGTATTTGGCGTCACCTCCACGCTTGCCTGCTGCGCGACCTCCGCGCAGACTCCGTCATTTTTCAAGTCCTTTTTCTTGCCCTGGTTGTTGTGTGTTTGAGATCGATCCGTTTTATTATTGATAGTTATGTAGTCCATAGCATATCCCACGAGTATGGGGGAAAGGTGGTCCATCCAGGTGGAGCCCCCTGCACCTGGATAAGCCTATATATATACTATGGAGGTCGGCTGGTATCCATAGGTTTTTACGACTTTGCTGTCGGGTGTTATAGACTTTTCCTTGTCGTGGGCCGGCCAATAAAGGCAAGCCCTCCGGTCAGCAAGTTCACAGGGTACCCTTCTGGAGCCACCAGTCAGGTCGTTGCTGATCACCTGCCGATTACGGAACACGAGAGGATGGCTAGTCCTCTCTCACCGGCGGCGGCACAAGTGCCCGTCGGCCCCACGTTAGCAGTGGGCCAACCCGCCCCTGGATCCCCTAGGACCCCATGGTGGCCTCAGCCACAAACACCATCGCTCATCCTGTCTCCTCTGAAAGCAGAGGAGTACGGAGAGCGATGTGTTCCCGCCACGTTGGGTATTAGCCGACGATCAATGCCAACCCCATGAAGGGGATGCCATTGACCGCCGCCCAGGGTGTACCGGCCGCTCCAGTACTGGGTGCACCTATCTTTCAATTATGAATAGTGATGGAAATCATTTCAATAGAAAATATGAGGCGTTGAAAACCTGTGACCACAAATTTTATAGTTCTTTTATCTATATCTGTATCAAGTTTTGAAGAAGTTTCTTCTTACGACGCCGTCCGATGCACCGTTCCACGGCGACGTTGCCGTTGCCGAAGCTTCGGCTTGCTGGCCGGCCAGGCCGGCCAGCCTCAGCCGCGGTGGTGAGTGTGAATATATATTGATAGATCTTAATTAGTCCTTTCGAACTACGTTAATTAATTTATGAGCCCGTCTTTCGTTTTCCCAAGAAATATCAAAATATCATTTTCCTTTTTTCACCTTTTCAAATACCCGTATCTCTTTAAAATATGGTTATTTTTTATTCTACCAAGCGTAGAAAAATTGCCCTTGAGCTGATTTAAATTGCACGCGTGTCAGTTATTATAAATATTTAATAATAATTTTATAAGAAAACAAGAAACCGTAATGGGATTTCGAAGACAATTATTTGCGCATTGCGCATACGCGGCAGACAACACTGCTCTAGTTTAAGGGCAGCATTTACAACAAAATATCAAAATAATTAATTTCTCAGGAAAGAAGGTCACCATTACATACACGTACCATGTTAACAATGGTGGCACTCAGCTTGACGGCCTCATCAGAAGAGGATTGTCGTCGCAACACCGCGTGACACCCACTGGTCCCACTAGTGCTGCGACCACAACCCCCCTGCCCGGCTATGCACTTGCTGACCCCTGAACGCAATCAAACCGAAATTGGATTACTATGGAGGGTTTTTGCAATCTTGCACGGTGGTACCCACCCGGCCGAATATTGTGACAAACTTGTGTCATCAAATTTCTACCACCAGGGGAAAAGTTATAAAGTTATATATAGTACCTATATAAAGTTATTTCTCGTCGTAAGTCATAATAAAAAATGAAGCTGATGATTAAAGTAATATTTCAATGTAAGTGGTTTTATTATTACTAGATTTTTTTATCATTAGGTACATTGTGGGGGGGGTGTGTGTTGGGTAACCTCCTTGAGTGTCGCTCCAATTCCGATCCCGCTGCAGTCCGGGGGGAATGGAATCGGAGCGGCCGGTACACCCTGGGCGGCGGTCAATGGCTTCCCCTTCACCCCTACATAGGGTTGGCATTGATCGTCGGCCAATACCCAACGTGGCGGGAACACATCGCTCTCCGTACTCCTCTGCTTTCAGAGGAGACAGGATGAGCGATGCTGTTAGTGGTGAGATGGCCCAGGGTCAGCCGGGTTGCGAGGGATATGCTCTATGGGTAACCTTACACCCCGGCGTCTGAAGACCCGAGACGGCGTGCGGTTTTAGTCGGTGCAAGCCCGCTGAAAGATTTTTAGGTTTTTTATCATATATGTACCTTTTTTTTTTTATCGTGCGGAAATCCCTTCGGATACCCCCCCGCCGGCCAGCGGAGGTGGTTATGTCGGGCTTGCACCGACTAAAACCGCACGCCGTCTCGGGTCTTCAGACGCCGGGGTGTAAGGTTACCCATAGAGCATATCCCTCGCACCCCGGCTGACCCTGGGCCATCTCACCACTAACAGCATCGCTCATCCTGTCTCCTCTGAAAGCAGAGGAGTACGGAGAGCGATGTGTTCCCGCCACGTTGGGTATTGGCCGACGATCAATGCCAACCCTATGAAGGGGTGAAGGGGAAGCCATTGACCGCCGCCCAGGGTGTACCGGCCGCTCCGATTCCGTTCCCCCCGGACTGCAGCGGGATCGGAATCGGAGCGACACTCGAGGAGGTTACCCAACACACACCCCTTACCCAACACACACCCCATCATATATGTACCTCATTATTTGAGCGAAGGAGTGGGAGGTAAGGGAGGAAACCCTCCGAGGTGTGATCACTTCTGAGTGGTGTAATATGATAAAACAAGCAAGCATGCAGCAGGCATGGCTTCTGTCACGGCTCCGGCGCTGCAGGGCTCCGGCGCGGCGGTCCCATGCGAGCTTATCGTCGCAGATGTGTTTCACACTCGCCACCGCGGCTGAGGCTGTAAGCCGAAGCTTCGGTAACGGCAACGTTTCCGTGAAACGCTGCATCGGACGGCGTCGTAAGAAGAAACTTCTTCAAAACTTGATACAGATATAGATAAAAGAACTGTAAAATTTGTGGTCACAGGTTTTCAACGCCTCATATTTTCTATTGAAATGATTTCCACCACTATTCATAATTGAAAGATATAGGTGCACCCAGTACTGTCTTTTTTTCTCCAACTTCTTTCGGTCTTTTTAATAACAACAGTAGCAGAATATGTTTGTGCGGTCCATATCTACAACGAGACTGCTATTTATCTGGTATTTAGTGAAGTATTACAAGGCACGGTGACGTGTAACTTTGCGGCGTCGTGACGTACATTTTTACGGTACGGCAACGTAAATTTCCACGTTTTTTTTTATACCACTAAGGTGGCAGACAAGCACACGGCCCACCTGATGGGAAGCGGTTACCGCGGCCTATGGACGTGGGCAACATCAGTGGCGTCACACTCGCGCTACCGACCTTGTAAAGGAATGGGGATGGGAAAGGAGTTTGGGAGGGGATGGGAAAGGAGTTTGGGAGGGGATGGGAAAGGAGTTTGGGCTCCGGCACTCTCACTCACCAAACGCAACAGTTCAAATACTGTTACTTGACGTTGATATTCTGTGAGAGGGTGGTGATTCCCCGGTCGAGTCGGCCCATTCATGCAACGGCCAAATGACTGTTGCTTGACTCTGCCACCTACCAAAACGGCACGTCACGGCAACGTGCCGCGCCGCGACACCGCACCGTTCCACGGCGACGACGTCGTGCCGTGGTGATGTGGACATGCCCTTAGACTAGAGCAGTGTTGCCTTTTTTCTACCGCGCATGCGCAATACGCAAATAATTGTCTTCGAAATCCCATTACGGTTTTTTTATTTTTTATAGGATTATTATTAAATATTTATAATAATTGCCACACGGGCAATTTAAATCAGCTCAATGGCAATTTTTCTACACTTGGTAGAATAAAAAATGACCATATTTTAAAGAGATACGGGTATTTGAAAAGGTGAAAAAAGGAAAATTATATTTTGATTTTCCTGGGAAAACGAAAGACGGACTCATAAATTAATTAACGTAGTTCGAAAGGGCTAATTATGATCTATCAATAAATATTTTTTTTATATCGAAATTTTCATTTTTGCAGGTCGAAACATGCCTGCACAGACTACTAAGAGATACTACGTCATGCCCGGTGAATAGTATGGAGTTTATCATAGATCATTGGTGTCTATTACCAGCTACAGACTACACTATACTAAACAGATTAAACAATATTATGGAATTCGATACTCGAAAGTTAATATCTATGATCGATTAATGTAGATTAAAAATAACAACGATATGTTTCGATTATTATTTTTATTAATATCGATATTTTAATACATCGATTAATTTTACCGAAACCCTGAATACGATTTATCTATAACATTAAAGTGACATTACGTACTACGAGAGAAAATATTGTAATTTTTACGTTTTATTTTAGTACTACTTGAATGTAATGTGACACGACAAAGTAAATTACACATACTAATTAAATTAAGGTATTAAAACTGAATATCAGGGAGTGCTGCAGCTGCTTATGATTTAAATCGAAGTATACTGAAAATGGTTCGGACTGTCTATTCTCCTGAATATTGCTTGCAATATCTAGAGCAGTATGCTACAAAAGAAGTTTTCGTAGTTGGATTAATTCTTGGCCAGGTAACTCCAAGTTGCATAGGTATATAAATATACGACTTTCGTTTATAAAGAAACTCATTGTTATATTTGTAGACAACCAATGCACGAGATAATGTTATACATCTGGCTCGAACACCGGAGGAGAAACAAGTCGACAACATATCAGAAAACAGTTACGCGGATTCCGATAAGTTAGAATCATCGAGGACTCTGTTGCATTTATCTGAAGTGTGGGTTGCTGATCATGCTAAACATGTCACAAGAATGCTTCCCGGAGGCATGTTTGTTCAAGGTAACTATAGTGTTGTGTATTATTTGTATTGAAAAAAGTTTGTGTTAATGATCAACACCTGGCAAAGTGTAAATAAATATGAAATATTCTGGGTTATTTAACACAGCGCAATCTAACTAAGTGTAGCTTGTATATTACAATGTATGTAACTTTCAGAAAGTGGATAATATATAATTATACATATCCAGACGCTGCATACAAATATTTGCACCAAGCAGGAATCGAACTTGTGGCCCTTGACATAGTTGTAAAATGCACCATACACTGCAGTATGAAGATTAGTATTACTTTGTCTAAATATCTCATTTTCAGGTATATTTATAACAAGTGATGAAGATATATTTGAAGATCCCAATTGTTTCAGTAAAGTGAAATCAATATTGAATCATATTTACAAGGCACAGAATGCCAATCAGTACATGTATGGTAATTGTCCATATAATAATGAAAGATTAGTATTGCATATGTCTACAAGTACAAAGGTCTTAAATTGCAAAACTATTGAAGTGGGCACAGGAAGCAAAAGCTTGGTGATTAAACCAGTTGATTGGAAGTTTTTGCCAAAAGCTCAACAGTGGCAAAGACTTGATTGCTACTATGAATTTGATGATGTCTACCCTGTGATAGTAAAAAAAAGTGGCATTTCTGTTAAACAGCAATTCCAGGTATAATATCTTACAATAAAGTAGTAATAGTAGCTTAGTGTTTCCAAGAGCTAATTAGCTATTGCCAAAATAAAAATGATTCACTGTTTAGTGTATTACAATTCTAGTTTCTATTTTCACTGGAGGATGCCCTTGACCTGACAAAACTACACAACCTATCTGCTAATAGTAATCTACTCATTGCAGATAAAAAAAATATTTAAAGATTATACATGTTGTAAATACATGCATAGTAAATAGAAATGCTATTCTCTACAGTTATATTATATTGATAAAGCAATTGTAGTTCAATTCAACTCTATTAGTTTTTCACTTAATTAGGTAAGTATATATAATAATCTATGAATATATGCCAATTCATAATGAAAATTTCAACATTTGTTCATCAATATGGTGAAGATTGTAGCAGTGCAGTCCTAAAGTATGCTAATTTCATGCAGTACAGTCAGTTATTAAAGTTGCTGAATGCTTACTTTATGTTGGTTACTTAATAAATAATGTCTGATATAACCATAGAACTTCAATATCTCCAGTGGGTTGGGGAGGTCAGAGGGGTAGTCAATTCACATGAGATATTGAAGTTTGGCTGTTTCATAGCTAGGCTCAAAACTGACATTGATTTGTTTGGGAAAAGACGAGGATGATGACAACTTAATAATGTGACTGTACAAAAATATTAATAATATTTTCTGTTTAATATAATAATTATGATGATGGTTTTTGGAGCTATAGTCCTTTATAAATTGAAATTCTGTACTATTGATGAAAAAATCTGTTCTACTCATAAACACCTACTGAAGTTTTACAATATTGATGTTTCAGCAAATTTTGGAAACTGCTCACAAAACCATTGAATCAAGTATTATATTCATAGATGGTGAACTTAAAGATGGATCAGAAGTATTAGAGCAACTCTTCAAAAAGAAAAAACCTAAAAGTAATATAAAGGCAATACAACAAGAACCTCCGAGATC
Source organism: Cybosia mesomella (assembly GCA_946251805.1). Lineage (NCBI taxonomy): Eukaryota > Metazoa > Arthropoda > Insecta > Lepidoptera > Erebidae > Cybosia > Cybosia mesomella. The sequence continues at coordinate 18,539,951 of OX276393.1, read as the reverse complement.
AATGAATATCTCTTTATTTGTACCCTATGTGAGTTATGTAGTATTTCAATTTAATTGTCTTTAAACCCGCCCTGACTCAGACACCACGCTTCACTCAAGTACTTTTATCTTGTCTAGTGTCTACACACCATAAGCCTTTACATTAACCTTCTAATTCATAATTCTTATACTTTTTCTAAAGATTTAGATTGGAAAAAGAGAACATCTAGAACGGAGATATATATATTGGAGAATTTCGAATATCTGGGAAGTGTTTAGATAGCTCAGCTGGTCAGAGCATTGCCCCTGTAAGGGACTGGTCGCGGGTTCAAGTCCCTTTCTAGATGTTCTCTTTTTCCGATCTAAATCTTTAGAAAAAGTAAGCGTACAAAATGCTTAAAAATTTAATTGAATTCTTATACTTTCTTCGAGTTAATATATGAATTATTTTTAGGAAAATGCTATGCCTGAGACAGTGGAGTACTTGGAGTGTGATGGCAGTATACATTTCAGTGGTGTTGTATCCTCCAGTGTGTTCATGTATCCAAAAGCAACTGTCAGTGAAACTATAGCAGCTGTAAAACAAGACATTATAAGGTCATTGGCTTCACGGTTCACAATGCACTGTGATGCACTTATTGATGATAATTTATTGCCAGAAGGTATGCAAAGAATTATAGTTCCACATAAAATAAATTAACCTGGCTTCAATTTTTTTAGGCGAAACCATAATACGTATGATCTAAGTCCATGCAGATGAATTCGTGTGTACCAACAGTTTGTACTAATAGCAAATTTACTTATATTATTATTATTATTTATTTCTAGAAAAAGTGTGTTTCAATGAACCACCGCGCCGAGTTCTCGTTCCAGTTGGTTCTCTGTATCTATGCGACTACTTATTCCCTGGTGAGGCGCCGGCGGAAGCATTGCTCTCGGTAAGAGAGCTACTTGATTTGCAGATAACAGAGTCCGATGTAGTCTGCGATCTTGAGACACCTGCTGGTAAATATATCTACTTTGAATTTCTATGGGTAAAATGAAAAAAAATGTAATTGTACTATGAGGTAAGAACTACAACAAGATATAAGATTAAGAGTAATTAATATACTATGATGTGAGATGATTTGCAGACATAATGTCCGATATACTATCATTTTCAATATGAAACCTTCATAAAGCGGTACCAACTTCAATGACTTCATCGGTTCCAGCGGTAGTCCAAAGTTAGAATTTTCCAATGAACCAGTAGGCCTACCATGAAACGTGCATCCACAATGGCGGGGGATTTCATTCTTTCGGTCAGGACCATGAAGTATGTTCGGGGAATTAATTAAACATATCAAGGAGGTTTTCGTTTACAATATTTATAATATTTCTATTAAAAATGAACTATTATAAACCAGCTTATAAAAAATACATTCCTTTGTATTGGATTATGGTAACCTTTCGACCTTTTGAAATAAATAGTATAGTATCGTGTTTTAATAATTCTGTTTTCGGCGGGTCTTCAAAATTCCAAATTTTGCGGTTTCGGGTCATTTTATGGTAGGGTTTAGGCTGTCATGTGTCGTCTTCGAGCCCATGTATTTTATGGTACCTATTGCCCGAAATTTCGGTCCGCAATTGA